>JACEFO010002082.1:1800000-2182343 GCA_015342445.1 Digitaria exilis | reverse complement strand
ATTATTTTGGATTTATTGTTACTTTTACTGTATGCTGCATTAGATAGCACATGCTTTTAAAAATCTATGGTTAATTTATGAATGCAGCTTGCAATTTTACATTTTTGCACAACCGGTGTTAACACTATTCGCTACAACATAGTGCCCTGTTTTATACTGATTTATTCATTGCAGGTACTGCCTTTACAAACTACATTCTTTTGGATGTTTATTATCGTGCTTATTCTCATTGGCGAGCTCTACCAGGTTTGTGAGCCATCCACTTAATCTTAAAAAGATTTACTCTTGCCTAGTGTCATTTGTTGTGGTTTTCCACTTGATATGTCAGTTGTTCCCAGTTTTCTTCAAACTGTATTTATATACTGTGAGTTTATACCCTCTCTTTTGCTTAAAAGAAGTTTTGCGCAATCTCTGGCTGGCAATGAAACTGCCGCTACAATCTCATTTGTGATGAGCCGAGTGTCCCTAGGGTAGGAACGTGCACAAATAGTTCTACACTTGGATAACAAAAATTCAGTAATACCAGTTTATATATAGTTAAACATCCCTGATGAATAAACCAGCAATGGTTTTTTATTTTATTTTATTTGTTTGGGTCTGCCTGATATTAGTTTGGTACAGGGAAGCGAGAGGCTCCAGTTGCTAGTTTCTGAACTGCTCAGATCAATGGAAAGGTCTCGAGAAGGAGATCGATTCAGGAAAGGATGGTAACCCTAGTGAAATCGCACGGTATTCTCCTTGGGTAAGTCGCTGTAACTCTGAAAATGACTCGGACCTTCAGATTGTCATATCCATGGAGCAGTTTTGCACTGAGGCGATTTAATGGATGATTGGGAAGTTTGATCATCTATTCAAACTTTCCGTGTTCATTGAACTTCAGTGGTTTCTGCTCCTGTAATACCTTGCACACCTTAATATGTGCAGTGTTTCCTATGTGGAGTCAAATCTTTCATTAAAAATGGAGCATACTAACCATATATATCAGACGTTGCCTCGAATGGTAGTAGGCTGTGGTGTGTGGTCCTACCGCTTAACCAATTGTAAGCATGTTGGGTGGGCCTGGAAAATTTTTCAATAAAGCAGTTGTCAAGAGGCTGCTTCATTTGTTTGGCTGTAGTGAGTGGGAACATTTTCATACAGCACTTTGTTCAGATGTGCACAAATGCGTAACTTACTATCATGCTGGGAGCTAGGCGGTAGGCCAACCAAAAAGATTTTACATGTACATCAGAATCCTTTTAGTTGCCAGGGCACTTTGTTTACCAGTGGAGTATACTAAAGCACAACTGCACGTTTGCTGCAGAAAATCTACTATTTCTTATATTTTCTATGGACCAATGGTAATGAAATGCACTGATTAAGTTAGTGTGATTATATACTAACTACTAAGTAGAATTAGGTAAACATGGTGTTTCTTTTTTCTGCAAGAGACACTGAGATTTCTCTCTGCAAGATATACTTTATCGCCTACCAAATTTTTGCCTAGCGCTAAAGGCTTTGTTATCAGCATTCTTAGCTGTACTAGTTTTGCTATTATCCAAACTATTCTTTTGAAGCATATTTGGTTCATATATTTTTTAATACATGTTTGCTAGGTAAGGTGGACAAAAAATTGTTGGGATGTGGGCCTGTTAGATTATCTGAAAGTTATTATAATGGGCTTGTTAGAGTACAGTTACTTCTATTCCCTGCATATGTATCTAATGCTATTTGATATTCACTGAACAGAAGCTGCGGCCGTCCAAAAGCTTGACGCGTTCCTTGAAAGGAGAAACTTGGATGAAGGTTTGACTGTGATACCATTTCAAGCATCTGCAAGGAGTATGATTGGACAAGATTGATGTTCTTAAGTACAGGGATCTGCCTTAACCACAACCAGGTCCTTGCTCTGAAGTTTTTGCTCCATTGCCCACTGATGTTTGTACTGTAAGCTTAAGGCTACAGGAGTCGCGTGGGACACTAACAATTGGTGATTCAATGGGGATTTTTGGAACATCTTCAATTTTTCTTGTTATGCTTCAAATCAAACAGCAACTAGTGAAGTAGTACGAGGAGCAATGAGAGGACAAAAACAAACTGTAGGAACCCAGGGTGGTTGTTATGTTGAGCCCAGCGTGTAATAGCAGTAACATTTTGCTAGCTGCCTATCTCTTACACTTCGACGCCTGCTTGCGAACTGTGAACAAGGAGGCCAAGAGTAGGGTTGAGATTGGCCAGTCCCAGTCGTACTTGGTTTGGATTTTGTTTATGGTTCTGAATCCATCTCTGGCTGTATCTGAATCGTATACTGGAATCCAATGTCGAATCTTCTCATTTCGAAGCAATTACAAATTGTTATGGAATACTCTTGTGAAAGATACAAGACTGATTATATTAGGCGGGTGTGCACCATCTGATCGCCAAACACATCGGTGGATAAGGAGGACACCACAATCTTCTTCTATTTTGTGTTTAATTGATTTGACCAATTTTTAGTCTGATATAATTGCTGATAACATTGGATGAACTTTGTGCAGACAATGATCTATAAAAACACCGTTTATTTGGCTATCTTTTACGCAGATCGTGTTCCATGGGGACGTATGGAAGTTGCATGACGCAGATCGTGTCGTGTTCGATGGGCACGTCAGCGACTTGTACGTGGACGACGGAGCGCGTTAACGGCGTGTACTAGTCCCAACGGCCCCCAACCAGCGAACCACCCGTTGGCGTTGGAGTTGGACTCTCCCTTGCGTTGGCGGCTTCCGGAGGTCGCGTGACGTACTCGCACACGGCACGGCAACCGGCACGGCACCGGGGCAGGCCCGCACCGCCATAAATAGCCGCCCCTCCTCGGTCTCTTTCCCCAATATCATCTCGTCTCTCGTCTTCGGAGCACACAGCCCGATCCCAAATCCTTCCTCGCGCAAGCCTCGTCGATCCCCTCTCCCTCCCCGGCTTCAAGTACGGCGGCCCTCCTCCCTCTCCTCCTGTCCTCTAGATCGATCGGTTCTGTAGTCGCGGACTCTCGCGGTTGATTGATTGAATTGGATGGTCAGATCGATAGGTTCTGTAGTCGCGGACTATCGCGGTTGATTGATTGGTTGAATCGGTGGTCAGATCGGTTCTCTAGTCGCGTACTCTCGCGGTCGATTGATTGAATCGGTGGTCAGGACTCACGCTGGGGTGTGGTTGGGCTTTTTATGCCCGCTGTTTCTGTTCGTAGATGGTGGCTGGGAGCTGGGACTTTTTTGTGCAGATCTGATGGGTTCTGCCGCTTATCCTGTTGTGCTCGTGCCATCCGTGGTTGTGTTTAGGTTGTTGTCTCGGATTTTGAGGGGGAAGCTTTCAGGCAGTCCATGTTCGTGCGTTTTGGGGGGATTTGGGTCGTTGGTCTGGCAATTGTAGCTGGAGAAACCGTTCTGATCTGGGTCGTTGGCTAGGTTAGCCTGATCTGGTCGTGCTTTTGATGATGCAGTTGTCCCTGAGGCTTGTTTTATTCCTTTTATTATCTGTTCCCATACATGCACCTCAAATCAGGTGGTGGTAGCTAGGCTTAGTCGCCTGATTTGTCCAATTAAATTTGTTAGCACGTGCTTCTGGTTTTCGTGGTGGCCTGTTTTAGCCTTCGCTGTACATCGGAGCAGAATATGTCAAGACTATCTTTAGGGTTATCAGAGTTGAATCTGCTTGTATCACACATATTTATACTTAAAGATGATGGATGCGTATATGCTTATAACATAGTTGTAGTTATATGCTGCTGTTTCTCTATGAAGTGGTGGAGCGAGCTTTTACCCCTGTTGATTAGCTAGATGTGCATGCTCATAAAGTTGTACTGTTTGATTCATGTTGATTAGCTAGATATGCATGCTTATAAAGATGTACTGTTTGATGATTCTTTAGTGTGCCACATTTTCGTGCATCCTGTTGTTGTTTTAATATACACGATGATGACTTGCTGCTCTGTTGTTGATTCTATTGTACTCGTGATGTTTGTGACTTTATTTAGTAATACTAGTATATACTTATCCTGTTGTTTGGTTATTGTACTACAGATGCAGATCTTCGTTAAGACCCTCACCGGCAAGACCATCACCCTTGAGGTGGAGTCCTCTGACACCATTGACAACGTCAAGGCGAAGATCCAGGACAAGGAGGGCATCCCCCCGGACCAGCAGAGGCTCATCTTCGCTGGCAAGCAGCTTGAGGATGGGCGCACCCTCGCGGACTACAACATCCAGAAGGAGAGCACCCTTCACCTGGTGCTCCGCCTCAGGGGAGGCATGCAGATCTTCGTCAAGACCCTGACCGGCAAGACCATCACCCTCGAGGTGGAGTCTTCTGACACCATCGACAACGTCAAGGCCAAGATCCAGGACAAGGAGGGCATCCCGCCGGACCAGCAGAGGCTCATCTTTGCCGGCAAGCAGCTTGAGGACGGGCGCACCCTTGCTGACTACAACATCCAGAAGGAGAGCACCCTTCACCTCGTGCTCCGACTCAGGGGAGGCATGCAGATCTTCGTCAAGACCCTGACTGGCAAGACCATCACCCTCGAGGTGGAGTCTTCCGACACCATCGACAATGTCAAGGCCAAGATCCAGGACAAGGAGGGCATCCCCCCAGACCAGCAGAGGCTCATCTTCGCTGGCAAGCAGCTCGAGGACGGGCGTACCCTTGCTGACTACAATATCCAGAAGGAGAGCACCCTCCACCTGGTGCTTCGCTTGAGGGGTGGGATGCAGATCTTCGTCAAGACCTTGACTGGCAAGACCATCACTCTGGAGGTTGAGAGCTCTGACACCATTGACAACGTGAAGACCAAGATTCAGGACAAGGAGGGCATCCCCCCGGACCAGCAGCGTCTGATCTTTGCCGGCAAGCAGCTGGAGGATGGCCGCACCCTTGCGGATTACAACATCCAAAAGGAGTCCACCCTCCACCTGGTGCTCCGTCTACGTGGTGGCCAGTAATGGTCGTTGAAACTGCTGCTGTACCTGGGGCGTCTGGTGCCTTGCCATGAAGGGTTTCTTTGAAGTATTTCTGCTGTACCTGGGTCGTCTGGTGCCTTGCCAAGTATCTGCGTTTGTGTTGAAATTGTGTCTGGTTTGGTGAACTGGTTTGTCTGTGTGGTTACCTGAAACAGTTGTCGCACTGCAACAGTATGGCATGAGCTTGAATAAGTGATGTTTGAACTTAAATATGTGTGCTTGGTTTGGTTTATTTTCCTTATGGTTTCCTATTACAGTTCTAGCTTATGGTCTGAGATCAAACTTGTTAACATTTGAGTTATTTTTGGCTTGTGACTCATTTAGGTTCCTACTGAATCTCATCTTTATCTTCTGTCAACCTTGCTTCTGAATGAGATTAAAAAAACCCCCTCGTTTCTGAATGTTTGCCAAGTGCAAACCTAGTGGATTCATGGTGTTACTCTGTCAACCTCATCTTAATGTTCTGTTTGGTCTGATTTATGAAAAACCTCGTGGATTCATGGTGTTCGGGGATTGGAGGAGACGATCAGACGATTGTCCTCCGTTTTCTGGAGTCTGAGTCTGGAGTACGTGTATATTGTTTGGTGCTTTCCTGCATCTGTATAGTCTTATTGCTTGACCATTGCAACCGGCCAACAGCTGATGTGAATAAATTTTTGACTCGCAAAGAAAGGAAAATTATCAATGATTTTAGAATTTGTGACATCGATACACCGTTGTAAGAACTCCATCGGCTCATGAGTGCAGAGACATGCTCAGCACATATGATCAGCTAACACCATTATCAAATATGAGACAAGACTGCAAACTTTTACTTCAATGATATTTAAAGGAGATTAAGTCTTTCAAAAAAAATATATATACTAAAGGAGATAAGTGGCTGTATGCCATCGAGAGGATGCATGATCCGCTTTCTGCTCCAGTGATCAAGATCATCCCATGCTGCTACATATCCATACAAAACGTAAACATGCCGTAAGAGGATTCCTCCATATATGCAAAGTCTGCAACCTGTCACCAAAGTTATGCAAAAAAAAAAAAAAGGTTAAAAGAAACGATGAGTGCAACAGGCTGGATTGCACCACTGAACTGAACATGTAGGTAGATCGTACAAACACTTAATTGTTATTACACTAGTTGACGGCCGATTATTTTTATTTTGCAGTTTATTTTATTTTTGTAGTTTACAGGCCTAAACTAAGACTAGTGGTGGCTGATGCCACCACTCTTGACTGCCAGCTTCTTTCTCTCTGTCTGCTTGTCAAGCACGGCTTTTCAACAAAGCCTGCAATTCCTTACATTCCCAGCCGTCAGGTAAAACAGACCAAGTCACCTTCACCGAGATGGATGCAAAATCGGTCTCCACCAGTCGGTCGACATGTCCATGCTTCTGCGCCGTGAAGGAACAGCAATGCTCTGATGAACTAGAAGACCTTGTGCCTACCTTGAACTTCAAATACATCTTCTCGCGATGCTCTACCGCAACCACGTACCTCTTCAAGCCAGTACGGGGCTCACTGATGGTGCCATTAAAGAGTTGGATTTCTTTGGGTCTCCCACTGGTGACACAGCCGAGACGCATACCGAAACTGCCTTGCACTTCTGATACGAGGACTTGTACGGTCGCCTCAACTGCAGAGTCCATACGCGCTGCGCTTATGTCGATTGCGCCACAATCGCCAATGATGCGACTCGTGAATACCCTCGAATTCATTACTTCCATGAGGGATATGACTGATACACCGTCAATCAGCTGGAGATCGTCCTCTTCGTGTTCACCTGTCTTGATCCTCATATCGTATTCAAGTGCAGTCTCATCACCGAATCTGATCCCTCGCTTAGGGGCCATGTTGATGAGAGAACCCTATAAAAAGTATTGTTATTTAGTATCCCCTCGTATAAAAGAAACAAAATGTAAAGCTAAATACTTGTAACAATATTAATTTTTTTTGAAAGGGAACTTATAGCTATTTGCATATAGGGATATTTAACTATCGATGGCCAAGATCATTATCAAATATCAAATTGAATGGTTACAACTTACAAGGCGCATAACACTATCAATGAGGGAAAACTGGTGCCTTGCTATTTATTTGATTTTGTTTCATGTCCCAAATATTTAATTGCATAAGACTGAAATGAAAAGAGAGAAGATGACTTTTGTAGTGAACGTATCATTTACGCTATCCATCTATAAAGTGCAAAAATAGTCTATTTGAATTTGTTTGGATTGCGTGACCATTGGTTTCATAATTAAGATATGTTTCCATGATAAATCTAAAATCACCATCTGACAATAGAAGACTTGGTATATTAGTGAGTTATGTGATCTAAAGTATTGTTCTGGCACTTCTGGGTAGATTAGTTACATGAGAGCTATGACACAATCACACAACAAGAATACGGCACACCAATCATAAACTAATCCTACTTCAAGTAATTTATTTAGGAAATAATAAAGAGTGCAAAATGAGTCTGTCTGTTAAATAATTCAAGAGCATAGTTAAGCAAACATTTGCAATCTATCGCAGTTTCGTTGGTGTAAAAGGGATTAAGTGCATGTACCGTGTCATACAGATCCAGTAACTTGTGATACTTAACTCCCTTAAAATTGAGGTCTTCTACTTAATTAAACTCCTCAAGCATAAAATTGGGTATTTGACCCAGGCAGAGGAAGTATCCCACACAATCTAAACAATCCCTTTGGGCGGTTTTGGAGGTGGTGAATGCACAGTGGTTACTGGCTCAAAACCACTCCAAAACTGATTAGGAGGCAACTTAGAGTATGTTGAAGGTTCAGACTACAGTTTTGTACTTGAGGAAGTAAAGTAGGAAAACCTTCATAATTGGGCCTATTATATAAACTTATCACTTGAAACAATTGCAGATAAGCATGGCTGCGCACCTGCTCCACGATGATGGGATCATCCCTACTAACATTGACAACATAGTTAAGCAATGGTTCCAGAACATCCCGTGCTGCTATGTACCCATACAGCTCTACTTTGCCAGCATCGATAGGAATTTTAGCCACCTTTAATGAGAAAATTTGCAACATGCGGTGAGTTGAATGCCGCATGCAAGTTCCAGTGTCCTCGTCCATGGCCATATAGCAGTCCAAGGGATTTGAAAATATCATTGCCTCCACCCGAGCTTCACAAAAACAAAATTATATCGTAACTGAAATTTAAGAGTAAACAAATACTTGTCATATGGAAAAAAACATGCCGCTTTGAAAGTTTCCTGTTGATCTAATTGGAAACTATCTATGTTCTTTGTATTCTCCCAGGAAATTCTTTTCTTCTAGGCAAAACCAAAGAAAAAGAGTGTCTAACCACCTCAGAAAGGAATGCTTACATTTTACTCCCCAAATGTATTTCATAACCCCTGAACTATTGCTTAGTTCAGTTTACCCCAAGAACTACTAAACATTTCTTTTGGTTCTGAAGTCCTCTTCTTTGTTTTCCAATGATAGATAACATCATACCCTATAGCTTCAAAAATGTCCTAAAAACAAATAAAAAGAGCAAACGAGATACCGTATCACTTACTCTCTCTGCGGTCCACCGTAAAGAAGTCCTTTTTCCATCCGCTATATGTGTCCCTGTAAAGAGCACCATCACGGTGGCTGCTATCTGGAAGTATATAAAGAGGGTCTACCCCGTCAATAGGGTAAAAAGGTACTTCTGCTGCACAGTTCACATTTTCTTCATCACCACTAACCATGATTTCCCCCCTGTGACCCTCAGTTACCATCCTATCGGTGTCCACCAGAAAGTCCCCCCATCTTTCTTGTTTGCCACCTATGACCCCCACGGTGCTTCTATGAGATTCTTCATCACCATAAATGACATCCATGCTTGTCCTCTTCCCATTTTCACCACCGGCAGGGCCACAGATACAACGAGTGATGAACTCCTTAGTTTTATCACTATTCTCAACATTTTTCATGCTTTCAGAGTGCTCGCCCAGGGAAATCATAGTATCCTTGGTAGAAGGTATGAGCTGTATGCTGTCTGGTTTACCCAACTCTTCCTCGCCCCCTATTCCACTGCCACGGGCCAAGTTCCGAGATCCACGAGGAAATCTATCAGCAATGAGCACTAATCAGCATCTGACACCGATAAGATGGCATCATCCGACACTAATCTGAGATCGTAACGGAATATCATCGAAGCCTGAAATCGAATCTTATTTCTTTTTTTTTGGGAGTTATATCGGGTCAATTAAAAAATGTCCTCGTTGTTTTGGGAGTTATATCGGGTCAATTAAAAAATTTCCTCCCATTTGCTTTAAATATCATATCGTAACCACGAAAAGCACAAAAGCAAAGTTGAGCACAATCTAGATCCAAAACTATAGGAACTAGCTAAAGGAGCAAAATTTTGCATCAGAACAAGAAGACACGCCGGGTAACAC
Source organism: Digitaria exilis (assembly GCA_015342445.1). Classification (NCBI taxonomy): domain Eukaryota; kingdom Viridiplantae; phylum Streptophyta; class Magnoliopsida; order Poales; family Poaceae; genus Digitaria; species Digitaria exilis. Next base: position 2,172,951 of record JACEFO010002082.1, on the reverse strand, counting down.
GACGGACGGGTGGATCGGAAGCTGCCATGAATTGGACCGCCCACCAGCGAGGCGGAGCAGATGCCATGAAAGAGAGAGGTCGCGAAGTAGAGACGAGGCGGTGCATGGGGCCACCAGATGTAGCAATATTACGGCGTCGGAGGAGACGAAGGATCGAGTGTCGGAGGATTTGCATCAGAGAGCGCGGCGTCGGGCGAGGTAGGCGAAGGATCGAGCGGCGACCGAGAGCGCGGCGGCGTGGTAGGGAAACAGCTTGGTTTCGCTAGGTCTGACCTGCTTTGCTCCGTATCCTGGACCCAAACCGCGCAACCTCGCCGCGCCACATCACCCGTATTGTCTCGGCCGTCGGACCACGTCGACGGTTTAGATCGGCCCGAACAATCCTAGGGCACGCGACCCCACATGTGGGTCCCGCTAATGTGGGTCCCACAAGTGGGCCCTGCTATGGGCCCCACGGGACCCGGCGACTGGGTCCACTGTGGGCCCCACAGTGGACATGGGACCCACTTGTGGTTCCCACCATATGTGGGCCCCACTAATCGATTTATATGGGACCCACCACATATATATTTTTTAAAAAATTAAGAACATTTTTTAAATATTTTTCTTAATTGTTATGTTATAGTAGTTCTTATTTTGTTTCTTTAATATAATATCGTATTATTTAAACTATTTATAAATTTATTCATTTAAACAATGATAATTTTAGATGTTCTATTTAATTTTTGAATGAACTAATACATTCATTTATAATGTTATCTTTTATTTTGTAACATATACATAATATTTTCGGTGATGGCGTCAACCATGTAATCGCAATATTCAAAATATATAACTTTATTAAAAGGTGTCTAATATCAAATTTTGTCAAAATATCAAAATCAATAATCTATAACTTTATTATATGTCGTGGTCGTGTACTATTTGTCTTAAATCAAAGCATGTAAAAATTGATAATTCTCTTAGTGGAAAGGTTTCAAATTTTAGAATGTGTTGTATCTTTACTTTTGAAATATATCTTCTTTTTAAATATAAAAATTTATGCAAGGAAATTAAGAAATATCTCTGAATTTTTGAAATTTGCTATGTATAAATGTCTTTTATCACACTTTAAGGCCTTGTTCGTTTTGGCATGGAATGGGCTCCAAACCACATGGAATATCTTGGCATGGAATCAATCCCAATCTACCCAAAATGTTTGTTCGGTTAGGCATGGAAGGGTTTGAAACACAGCATGATTTGGTCCCGTTCCATGCTAAAAAGACCTATTTCATTCCATGAGTATGACCTCATGGAACCCAACCCCATGGTTTGAGTGACATGCATGGAACCACTCAAACCATGCATAGAACCATTCCAGCTTGGGAGCAATTCCTGGGTTGCCGAACAATCCCTAAATCAAAAGCTCTTTCCAATTTGCTCGTTATACATACCCCCTCCGTCCCAAAATAGATGTCATTCTCGCTTCCCAAGAAAAACATCTTTCAACATTAGCCAATTATATATGAAATAATATTAATATTTATAATACATCATTAGTATCATTAGATATATATTTGAATCTAGTTTTTTAACAAATTTATTAGAGATATAAATATTGCACGTATTTTTCTACAAATCTAGTCAAAGTTGAGAAAGTAACACGTGTACGCATCCCATAACGTCATCTATTATGGGACGGAGGGAGTAACGTCCAAACATCGAAACACCTTCAAATTTATGAAATTAAAGTAGCTCAAAACTCCGAAAATGAACAAATTTATCATAGCTCACACTTCAAATCCAAAAAATTTTCTGAATTTCCCAAAGTCTAACATCCTAACGCTGAAACACCTTCAAATTTAAAAATTTTCAACATAAATGTTGTTCCAGATTTCAAAAAGTTTTACGGGTAGTAAATTTTAAAATTAAATATTCACATTTCAGCAAAATATACACTTAGAAAATACTTCGCAATTCAAAATATAAAATGCTTCTAGAGAATGAATTTAAATTTAATAAGCTTTGACAATTTACTTTTTTAAAAAATATTTTTATAGACATAGGCACATCCAATTATCATGCGCGGCAACGTCGCAAACTTTTCTTGTCGGAATCAGAATCGGGGAATCTTAAAGGCTCTTGCCCTTTGCTCGCTCCACGGTGTTTTGGGTGACGTGTTCGCAAAAGCAGACGCCACGTCGCTCGCGTCTCCGAATCCTGGCCTCCCCTCGCTCGCCCTCCACTGCGTTTTGGACCAACTTGCTTAGAATGGGATGAGTAACAGCTATCCTAGTATAGGGTGGCGCCCGGACTGTAGGCGAGCATCAGTTTGTGCACTTGTGTTAGGGAGGTGGGTTAGGAGCCTCCACTTTCTGATTGATGGACAATCCCCAAGTGGCTCCGGTGGACCATCGTCACAGCTCTCAGAACCGAGGTTAGCATGCTGAAGTATCCAGATCCGAGGGATGCAGGAGGGTGCCATCCTCGCTAGGGACATACTAGTTGTGGGTTGTGTCTCAAGTTGGTTGCGGCCAGTTAGCAGCCCGAGTTGGGTACAAGCGTACAATCTCAGCAGAGTGTTTTGATCTATACGTATAGTCGTGGTCTCGGCCATGGATACCGCAGTGTACTACACGCCAGTCGTCCATTGTTTTGGGATCTGTTTCTCTCCCCCAATAGGTGAGTGAGTGAGGGCGTAGGTGCAGTCGGGGAGAAGGAGGTACTGTTCTACTTCCCTTGTGATCCGATTGTGCCTATTGAGATGCCGGGGTTGGAAGCCCATGCACCGACCGAGAGTGAAGGTGTGTGTATGATGAGGTGGATGCCGCCGAGAACCCGTCGTGCGATGGGACTAGCCCGGGGACAGATTTGTGGGATATGGTGGGATGAAGTTATATTTATTTTTGTCGCTATGCATAGGCAACACTCAGCCTCTATCCTTGTTATTATTGTTATCCCCTTAGATGTTAGGCCACTTAAAGCTTGCATACAGTCGGTGACGTGAGCCTGCTCCAATCCTTTGGGAACAGATCGTGAGTGCACAGGTGGAGATGCTGAGTTCGACAACAACTTCGACGGGTGGTACGACTAGGCGGTGATCTATGCTCAAGTGTAGCCTGTGGAGATAGAGCTCCGAGAAGATTCAGCTCCGAGAAGATGAAGAATCATCTACCAGCTTCCGTATCGTTAGGATTTCACTTTGTCGCTACTTTAGCCTTGCATGGCAAATAATCAAACCCTTGATGGGAATGTAATAATTAATGACTCTGTTATGTTTTCGTTGGTTCGGATATGATATGACACTGTTTCGAGCTCTGTACGTGATAGCTACTGATCTAGGGACTATCACAAGGGTACAGGGATCCGGTTTTCTGTCATCGAAAAACACGGGTCGTTTCAAAGAGGAAGGGGGAGCAGACTGCATGATGGGGGATGACAGCGACCCTTTCATCGTCGAGTACCTATGGGGGGCTGGAGGGGAGAACGCGAGGAGCACGTCGCCACCAGAGGCACCAGCATCCGTGCCACGCGCGGCGGTGGGCAAGCCAGGAGCGGCTCACAATGACTCTCCAAATACACTGGGTGTTAGCCGGAGCGCGACGCCAAGCACGCCAAGAACCCCAAGCATGTCGCAGCCGGAGATCGTGGTGGCTGACCAAGACCTTGGTGCACCAGGTGGGGTGGATTTCGTGTCTCCACCAGGTGAAGACCCTGACTTCCTCGATGTCGACACCGACATCGGCGCCCCCTTAAGGTACATGACCATTGCTGACCTCCTAGCCAGTACAGGTCCAGCTGAGGAGGTTCACCAGGAAGAACCCGAGGAGGAGCTCATGGTAGCTGTTGGCAATGGGGAGCCGGCAACATTCGAGGAAGGCAAGCACGAAGGTCACTGGCTCAAAGCCATGGAGGATGAAATGGCATCAATTGAGCAGAATGGCACATGGAAGCTGGTGGATCTCCCTCGTGGGCACAAGGCAATTGGCTTGAAGTGGGTGTTCAAGGTCAAGCGTGACGAGGAGGGCAACATCGCCAAGCACAAGGCTCATCTCGTCGCCAAGGAGTATGTGCAGTGGCAAGGCATCGACTTTGATGAGGTGTTTGCCCCGGTCGCAAGGATGGAGTACGTCAGGATGCTATTGGCAGTCGCGGCATAGAGGGGCTGGCTTGTGCATCACATGGATGTCAAGTCAGCATTCCTGAATGGAGAGCTCAAGGAGGAGGTTTATGTCCAGCAGCCGTCGGGGTTCACCGCTGCAGGACATGAAGGGAAGGTGCTCAAGCTCGTCAAGGCTCTTTACGGGTTGAGACAAGCATCGCGTGCGTGGAACGTCAAGCTTGATGCCAGTCTGCGAAAGCTCGGCTTCACACGGTGCACCAGTGAGCACGGTGCATCGTAGTGGGGGTCTATGTGGATGACCTGATCATCACCGGTGGAGATTCATAAGTTCAAGGATGAGATGCACAGAACGTTTGGCATGAGTGATCTTGGCTTGCTCTCGTTCTACTTGGGGATAGAAGTGAAGCAGGATCGGAACGCCATCACTCTTGGGCAGGCAGCTTATGTGAGGAAGTTGCTAGAAAAGGCAGGAATGGGGGAGTGCAATCCTTGTCAGACTCCCATGGAATCGCGGCTCAAGATGTCAAAGAGAAGCAAAACCCGGGAGGTTGATGCAACTATGTATCGCAGCTTGGTTGGAAGCCTTAGTTACTTGGTGCACACACGTCCAAATATCTGTTTCGCAGTGGGCTATGTGAGCAGGTTCATGGAGAATCCCAGGATGGAGCATCTGATTGCAGTGAAGCACTTGCTGCGCTACATTGCTGGGACGGTGGATTATGGCATTGTTTACCCGAAGCTTGCAGGCAGCGACAACAGACTTACGGGCTACAGTGATAGCGATTTGGGGGGAGACATCGATGACAGAAAAAGCACCACTTGTGTGATCTACTTCCGTGGGGGGATGCCGATCTCATGGCAAGCAGAAGGCAGTGGCTCTTTCGACCTGTGAAGCTGAGTACATGGCAGGGGCAGCAGGGGCATGCCAAGCCAAGTGACTCACCAGGCTGCTGGGTGACATTGTTAGCAACAAGGTTCAGCAGCCGATTCTGAAGATGAACAACAAGTCTGCAATTGCCCTAGCAGGAAATCCAGTCCTCCATGATAGAAGCAAACACGTTGACATCAAATATCATTTCATCCGTGACTGTGTGGAGAATGGAAGCTTGTGCCTGGACCATGTGAGCACTCAAGATCAGCTCGCAGACGTCCTGACGAAATCACTGGGGCAGACGAGGTTCAGTGAGCTTCGTGATAAAGTGAATGTCGTCAAACTGAATAAACCGAGCCAGAATTAGGGGGAGATTGTTGGATAATTAGGCTCGGTCGTAGTGTGGTTCAGCTAGAATAAAGGAACTCAACTGTTGCCACGTTGAGTGCATCGTGTAACAGCTAGTCTGCAGATTGTTCATGCAGCGGCTCTCCTGGTTTTTCTCCGAGTCCATAGGTGTAGGAGTGGTGATGAGCTAGTCTTCAGGTCGTGGGATGGCGCGATCAGAACGGAGGTGCGTATGTCGCAGCGTCGTGGCAAATGGCCACTCGTTTTACTTGTAATAGGTTGCTTTATATTCAGAGAATAGAGATCACAAAAGCCGGTTAAGTTGTTCGGCACCAAATACTCGTGTGTTCATCTCGTGTTAGTTCTAACTCTCGCGTGCGTTCAGGTGAGCTGAGGGTGTGCTCAGGTGGGTGCTTCATCCACTCCGGCAGCGGGCGTCCGGAGTTGAGGCTTACACAGCCATCGATGGCTCAGTCAAGCGATGAAATTAAACACCCCAGACCGGCCGCCATGGCGCCATGACCACACGCAGTCACGTACTCACGCCTGAGATCATGCAAGCCTCGCTCGTGTGGGATTTGTGGAGCTCGAACTCGCTGGCCCTGGCACCGGCACCGGCAGCGACACTGGGTCGGACATCGTCTGATTTTTTTTCGTAACTGACGGAGAAAGGAACGGCAAACTGAGAGTAGGAAAAATGGTAGATGATTATAATTTTTGTTCTTTTGATGGTAAATATCAATAGGGCCAATCTTTTGATGGTATATATATGTTGGTTCTTTTGATGGTATGGATTTAATTTTCCCATCATGGTACTGACGAAACTAGAAGTGTCATCTGACGAACTGAAGATGGTTGCTTTGCTCTCTCCTCCGTGGTGGGTACGCGTGCGGCGTCGGGGCCATTCACGCCGAGGAGCCCCTAATCCGTCAGCTGGTGCCCGGCGGCCGTGCGTTTGGGGAGAGCAGGGAAGTGGGAGGACGAGCTGCTGCGCTCGATTGGCGAGGGCGGGCGAACGAGGACGAGAACCGAGGAAATAAAGCAAGGCGCGGATTGGAGTGGAGGATGGCAGGAAAGGACACGCCGGCAGCGTTTCATTCCAACTTTCCACTGTTCATTCCAACTTTTCATATTGTTCCTCCCTCACAAAACACGTTTCCCAGCGAGTGCTACATGACCGACGATAATAGAAAATGGATCTAAAGCAGAAACTTCCGTCCAGGACGTACAATAGCAGCAAAATGAAAGTGATACAAATTTACGATATGTTTCTGTGCAACGGAGAAAAAAATCCAGGGTTGATTTTACATGGGACATGGCAGAGGGCATATAACCAGGCAGGGGAGAAAGAAAGATAGTACGTGGTTAAACCTCTTTGTTTACAAGATACCAACACAGTCCAGCAAACACAGTATGTCACGTGTAAGGGGCCGCGTCTCCAGTGACATTGTGCAAGCTGAAACCAGTAAACTATCACACTACTAGAAGGAAATAGTTATATCTGTGCATTGTTTGTAAGGCAAATATTTCAATCAAGAATCGATCCCCTTCACAAGAGTTAGTCCGCCCTCAGATGAAGCGGAGGATTCTAGTCACGAGACTGCAGGCCCTGGAGAGATTTCTCTGTAGAGGTCGTAGAGGAGGTGCTTTATGACGTGTCCAGGATGTAACTACAGAAAATACATGTTTTGATCAGTTTATGCTAGATCGAGCACAATTAACTACACAACAATATAGTAGAAATTTATCTTACCACATCCAGACTTGATTTGACCAGACGATGTCATTTGTTTGAAATTAGGCCATCTTCGATATGATGCAACTTCTCTGGCACCAAGGTATGCCGGCGCATCAACCAAACTTGGAAACACCGGAACCTCAAAATGTGGTGTTCTTCTATTAAGCTGACCATCTTCCTCACCATGGTGAAGTGGTCTAAATAATCACCTATTGTTACATCTCCGGGTCCAGATATTGCAGCTTCATCTTTTCTTTTGACAGCATGCTGTTCTTCCTCATCATCAATTTGTTGTGTGACATTATCATTTTGATTTTCTTTTCTGATTTCATCAGCTGTTATTTCCTCAACGTCCAAATCAGGGCCCCACTCATCAAGCAAGCAATATGAAGGATACCCTCCATCAGATCCACCGGAAACATCCTCCTCACTGTCCTCAGATGCTTTCTTCTTACCCCTTTTCTTAGGTGCAGTGTTAAAGCGTTTCTGAGACGGCTTACCACTGGAACCATCGTCCAGTGGACCTTCAAAACTTCTCTCGGGCCTCTTCTCATGCTTAAATGGCCACTCATCAAAGGCATCTCGCGGCAATATCCGGATTTGCTTGAAGATTTCCACTCCAGATCTTAATTTTAGGACAGCACCTTTTGGATTATTGATTGGGGTTGGGATTTCTCCTTTGAGGAGCTGGTGCACTCTTTTCATGCCCAAATGTGCATAAGTATCCCAATTGCTGACAAAAAATGAGTTTGAATTCATTCCTTTTGGTGTATTGCTGTCTAGTGTAGCCACCTGTCCTGGGCAGAACGAGGTGCATGCGTCATTCAAGACGCTCTGGATCCTAGCCGCTTCAGGGAAATGCACAGCTAGTATTCCAATAGCCCACATCAGTTGATCTGACATTACCCCACGACATTTGTACAGTATTTCGAAGGCCCTCTGGAGAGCCAAGGGGCCCATCACAGTGTTCCCTACTTCAGCCTTTGGAGACAGAAACCTGTAGTTCGCTTTGACATTCAAAGTGATGCAAGTGTCAGCCATATAATTTTCCAGTTGTTCCAGTATCTTCAACTCAAAAGTACCATGTGGGGACCTCCAACCCATGATATACAGATTTCTACCCTCCAGTGACAAGGCGAGATACCGCTTCTTATACCCCAGAGTGAGAAAAAATGACCCGCCAGCAGGAGTAGTGTATACCTCAACATTTGATCCATAAATCCTTGAAAGATTAACTACTCTGCCATTAGCATAACACCATGTGCGAATGCCTTCAACTGCACCACGGTAACTCTCTCCGATTTCATCACTTGATCCATCAAGACACACAATAGCAGTGTTTCTGAGTTTTATACCCTTGATTTGGATCATTGATTGCATCTGCAACAATGACCAAATGAAAAGGCACAGATATAATCAGCAAGAAATTGCAATTAAAGTTTGAAAAACTTATGACATAGTATTATTGTGCAGTGTATGTGCAAAGCATAGCAGAAGTATAACTCCTAGGAGTCTGGCTGTGTATGTCTTAAAAATAGCTCATGCTTTGCACCAATCAAGTTTTCCATAAAAAAAATAATGGGTTCAGATTAATTAACCCAAGAGTTTGACAACACATGGAATAACCACAAAGAAACTGTGTTATTGTTGTTAACAATTACATAGTGCCACTTTTCTTCCAAAGGGATGGCAAGAGATTTGCCTTAAAAGTTATTAGATGATATAAACAAAAAAAACATAGTATGATGACCCACTTATCGAAGGCAAAAAGCCCTGAAAAACAACAGCAACTACAGCAACTGTTAGACTACTGATTAAAAAACAACCACAACATTAGCTAAGCCCTGGAGAAAAACAACACAACATCAGCTAAGCTCTAAAAAAAACAATAGTAGCAACTAAAAAACAGAGGTAAATCACAAAAGCAACTCAAAGGGCCACACACGAGCACCAGTGACTCCTAAGAGGCTGAAACGGAGCTAGCTCATGAGGAAAGCCAGCCGATATTGCTGAACTATCTCCTTGATCAAAGACTGCTGGCCGATATTACATAGTGCTACTCCATCTTCCAAAACCTATGCGTTATTTGTTAACATTCACAGCCCTCTTATGTTCAATGTATTTGGTCATGATTTTAGGAATCAGGAAACTATCCTATGAAAGGTTCCTTTTAAAACCTACAGGTGGGATCCTCTAGTGTAAAATGCAGCTAATCAGTAAGATTCTAGCGAGCATGGTCAAACAAAAAGGATATGTTCTCATTCATAATATGAAACAAAAAAAGAATAAACTAAGTACTAAGTCGAATAAAAGCTGAGGAGCGTACCACTATTTTGTTGAAAATTGAAGTATTGTCAGATACCAATCTTTGAGTAATGTCACGGCTCTTGGCAAAAAGCAACATAAATAGGCTCATGACTCTTAGTGGGCTGGAATTTTCAGACACAGGAAGCTGTCTGAGATTGATGGTGAGATCAAATGCTTTCTGAACAAGAATATTCTTCAGAGTCAAGAGCACTTTTCCAGCAAGAACAGCCAATGTGGTATCAGTGATGTTCCTCACAAAGAGCAGCCCCTGGTATGACAAAAAACAATGAATTATTGCTACTAATATTGTATACTTATCAACCAGATGCATTAATTTATGCATAGAATGGATGCTTTTTACAGGATGGCAATATTGTAGTACCGGATGCAGAGTAGGCAGTAAGTCATTCGATACCGAACCAAACTTTAATTTAGTACAGAAATAGCATTTCATTAGTTTGCCATATACTAACACTACTTTCTGTCTTAAAAGCGTAAACATTACACAGTAGCTTAGATATCTAATTTTGTGCATAAGCGAAGGAGGCCCCCCGCTGTGGTGTGGTAAACTTTCTTCTATCAGAAAGTTGGCATCGGAAAGGAGGTAAACAGGTTTTAAGAATAAGATACCCAGTTTTGTAGCATGTGTGGACTCTGGAGTTATTTTTTTTATGTGCTTCCATGCGTACTCTATGTGTGATTGCACATTGTTAAAGACAAGGAAAATCATAATATGTAAGGTAAAGCAGCATTAATTTATTATTTTTATCAGGATTCCCTAACATGGAGCTGCTTGACACTAGACATATGCTGAAGAGCTATATTGGCTGGCAACTATAAATGCAGGTTAAATATATAGTTAGGAGATGTGCAAGAACTTACAAAAGCATAACATCTTGAAGGACAATATTCATTTTCCCAGTATGCATCATTTCCATCTGCGACAGCCCTATGTTCTTCTTGCAGCCGTGCCTACAGCTCATGCACAGACGAAAGTCAATACAAACCATATAACAAGATCAGTAGCACAGAGAATCTACATTACAGTCTTCATAACACTTGCAAACACCAATCGAACCATCGTATTCATGATAAAACTCAACAAAAAAAACTTATGTCAACATTTTTCAAATAAGAATTTCAAATTTCATAAACAAGGTTCCCTATGAAACTGTTCCCTCATCCTACATCAAATGAGCACTGCAACTATGTAGCAAAAAAAGAGGATAATTTAAGGTAGTATAGGATTTTTTTTTAACCTAATCTGACTCCATGCAAGTAACACAAAAGAAAAACTATAAAAACTGCCCATTGTAGTGCCAACATGTAAGCAGTTGCGCGGACAAGGTGGATAGAAGCAGGGAGGGCATACAACTTTCATCAAACAGGAACAGTAGATTATCTAGGCCTGAACATGACTTAACTTAAGATGGTTATGAACGGATTTATGTTTTTATTATACTATGTGGCAATCTGACACAAAGGCGTCAATCTTAGGCAAGGGAAGAGACAAACCAGAGAACCAATGTCACATGATAGGAGAACAAAATAAAAGTAAAAGGGCATATGACTGAGCCAGTTAATAAAATATAGTTCCAGCTCTAACCGATCAAGAGCAAATAAAAATAGAACTCAAGACACCCAAGTCGGCCTCATTATAAACCTTGCATGTATACTCAAACTCCTATTGTTCTTTGGGATGTGAAAATAGTGAACGGCTTTATTAAAGAAGGATGGAGTGCATGAATGTTTAGACCAATCCTTTCAATTCCTTTACTCTTTTATTTGCTATGGCATGAATGCATCATCTCATCTTCAGTAATAGCAAGATATGCACATTCACAAGTTCACAATGGAATTCCTTCACAAGAAATTTTGGGTTAAATTCTCACATTTAAGAATACATCCTATGCCTTATCTCATAGTACTTTCACAAAAATAATTTGTAAACCATAAAAGTAAACCTCAAAGGGCAACATTTTGCCATATGTAAGGATCTTCTCTAATTATCCTAAGTTTGATGGAGTACCAAACAGGTTTTGTAACAAAATACCCTAAAATGCTAAAGTATAATACACAATGCTATAAACCGTTCAATGCGATAATATTCCAGGAAGATTACATTGCAAGTATAATAAACATAAAACCTGGAAGCAGGACAAGAGTGACAATTAACAAAGTGAAAATCATAACTTTATCAGACCCATTATGTCATGACCGGTTTTAGAAAGAAAACCGAGTACATCTCATATGTGTGCCAGGATCAAATTTCACACATATGATAGACCGTGAGTGAATAGCAGAAACAGTACTCAAACGAATATTTAATAATAAAGTATTTATTACACTCACGAATATGGCACAAAGGCCAAAATAAACTGGTTCACACGATAACTAAAGACGATATCTCCAAAAGCACTCCACAGGCATCTGACTGGTGGAACACACGCCTAGAACTCATCAAGATCGCTGAGGTACTCCGCTCCATTATTACCTTCTGATCCAATATAAGCAAGGATGAGTACACTTATGGTTGGTACTCAACAAGTGGGGGAAAAATGCAAGCTATCAAGGAGAGGCTTGGTTTGCAGCGGTTAGCATTTTAGTTGGTCAAGTTTTATTGACAAGCAACTATTTACTAAGATATAAGTATATACCACCCCATATTAACAATAAGTAAGCATAAAGTAAATCATAAACATAACCAATAACATATGCATGCAATGATTTGATTTCATGTTTCGATAGATTAATCACGTGAGGGTCCAGGCCGTTCATGACCGCGAACACGGCTGTTATAACAGTTTTACACTCTGCAGAGGTTGTACACTTTCACCACAATTCACGTAAAAGCTCCAAAGAACTTTAGACCCAACCATGATGTGCTGATCAGGCACGTACCACACTTCCAAGGTGTGACTGCATAGGGACGCTACGAGGCCTTTACAAAGATTCCCTAGTTAGAAACAATCCGCTAAGGTTTTCAGATCGGAAGCAGGCATAACCCTCCCTAACGGGTATAGTGTCTTAGCCAAGCCCATTTCCCGAGAGAACCGGGCTATACACCGTCAACCGCCACCCCCCATGCCCTTTCGGTAAGATCATTCCTAACCAAGGTTTCTAATTAATTAGCCAAGACCAGAGTCATATAGTATTGTGGTTGTACGGTTAATCCTGGGTGGTTCTCCATGTTCCGATTAACATTGTGATCTTGTATTAACATAACAAGATATAAACAATAAGGATATTCATCAATGTTGGATAGAACCCATCTTGAACCAAGGTTAAGCATCTAGCATAGCTACCCAACATAAAAGTAAACCCGGTGTATCAAGGCTTAGGTGTAAAAGACTAGTCATCCTTACATAGGACCCATCAAATTAATGCACCGCGAACGTAAATATAAACTTTGTTGTCATGCAATGTGTATGGGTTCAAAAGAGTATGCTAAGGGGGAAATCCACTTGCCTTCCTCAAAGTACTACGGTGGCTCCTCCTCGTAGACTTGATCTTGATCTCCCTCGAACGGACCGTTCTCTACACGATTCGCACAAGCATTCAATCAATAAAAGCAAAACAATACACCAAACAACTTTGAAAGACGCAAAAACGTATCTAAAACTATTCTTGATGCAGAGATGGTCGCATGAGCGCAAAGATCACTCAAAACGGACTTAAAACGGTTAAGATATGGCTAAAACAAGGTTTAAGGACTTCTTTGAACTAAGTCTAACTTTCCAGGGGCTTAAACAGAAGAAACCAGGGACCTAAAACGTAATTTTATATAAAAACAGAAGGACTTTTGTGAAAAACGACCAAACAGGATGGCGGGTTAGATTTTTAGAAAGATCAGGGGCTAAACTGAAAGAAACAGGACCTAGATCTAATTATTTTTGAACTGGCTTGGACCGCGGGTTGATTCTAAGAAAACCGAGGGGCTCTTTTGCAAAAACGGCACAGCTGACTGCGCTGACCGGTACGGGATTAGATTCGATCTAATCTCAACCGTTGGATCAAGATCGGACGGCTCTGGATAGCCCTAGAACCACCACGGCGGCGCCGGCGACCGGAGGCAGAGGAAGGCGGCGGCGCTTCGCCGGAGTAGATCGAAACTGACGCTAGGGAGCTCGGTTTCTCGCCGTGATTGGCTTGGGAGAAGGCTAGAACAACGGAGAATCCGTTTTAGGGGTTCTAAACGAGGATTACGCGGCGGAGAGAGCTCGCGACGGCCTATGGCGGCACGGCCACGACGGCGACGCGACGAGACCACCAGAGAGCGAGAGAGAGAGGGAAAAGAGACTTGGCAGCTTCCAAACCTTCACGCGAACCTTGACGACGAGATGGACGCGGCGAGAAGGCGCTAGGGAGCTCTAATCGCGGCGGCGGCCTAACCCTAGGGTTTGCGGCGACGGCGCGAACTCAAGGGTGGAGGAAGCTGCAGCTCGGGTTTGGGGATTCAAGGAGCTCGGGCGGCGACTTATAAAGGCCGGGAAACCATGGCTTGCGCGAGGGGAAAAGACGGCGCGACGTCGGGTAAGATCGGACTCGCCATCGAGTCCTGCTCGAAGACGCGCGAGGAAGAAGAAGGCGCTGACAGCCTGGGCCCACTCGTCAGCGAGACAGAGAGAGAAGAGAAAAACGGACGGCTGGGCTGGGCTGCGCGCGCGCGAATTGGGCTGAGGAAAAACTGGGCCGCTACGAGGAAAAAGGCCGGGAGAAAGAATGGGCCGGCTAGGAGGGAAATTGGATTGGGCTAGAAGAGAGAAAGAAGGAGAAAGGTTTTGAATTTAGTTTAAACTTTTGCAAACCTTTTCAAAAATTCAAACAACATTCAAAATATATGCAACCAGCATGAATGCAACAATAACTTTATTTGATTCTAATTTAAATGTTGTTTAAATATTTAAGAGCCAAGATTTGAATTTGCAATTTAATATTTCCTAAAAACAAACTAGGAAAATTAGTTGCCTAAATAGATTTTAATGTGATGAAATTAGGGTGTTACACATTATGATAAAACTCAACAAAAAAAACTTATGTCCAAACATTTTCAAATAAGAATCCCAAATTTCATTGACAAGGTTCCCTTTGAAACTGTTCCTTCATCCTACATTAAATGAGCACTGCAACTATGCAGTAAAAAAGGACAATTTAAGGTTGTATAGGATTTTTTTTTCTACCTACTCTGACTCCATGCAAATAACACAACAGAAAGGCTATAAAAACTGCCCATTGTAGTGCCAACAAGAAGGGAGGACATACAGCTTTCATCAAACAGGAACAGTAGATTCTCTATGTCTGAACATGACCTAACTCAAGATGGTTATGAACGAAATTATGTTTTTATTCTACTATGTGGCAATCTGACACAAAGGCGCCAATCTTAGGTAAGGGAAGAGTCAAACCAGAACCAATGTCACATGATAGGAGAACAAAAGTGAAAAAGACATACGATTGAGCCAGTTTAATAAAACAGGGTACCAGCTCAACCTTGTCAAGCAAATAAAAATAGTAATCAACCACATAGGCCAGACCTGGCTGCTGAAAATCCCAAAGATCTTTGTCTTATATGGATCAGCACCAAAGTCAACAGTGTACTCCGCAACATTCTCACCCAGTATAGCTAGATACAGGGGTGCTGCGCCTACACGAGCATAAAAATAGTAAACAATTAGTGATAAAAAAGGGGATCCCTAAAAAAGGCAATTAATCATGCAAGGGACAATTCTTCTAAAGCTCGTCTCAATATGAACTAATGGAATGACACGTTCTCACTGCTGAGGCAAGCAGCCCAACTCCACATGCCACTATATTAAATAAACTGAACATCACCCAGATAACAGACAAGAACCAAGGAACAAGTAAAATACTACAGGAAAATGCCAGGAGTCGGATAACCTTCGTTTGCCTGCTCTACTCTCTAGCCGAGCCTTGGTCCCCTCCCCTCTTTGTGGCCCCGGCTTGTCGAACGGTTCCCATGCACCTACCCACGCGCCGCCGCCGCCACCATGCATCAGGCTTGCCCGCCAGCAGGCAGCAGCTCTGCTATCCATGGCTTAAAACAAGCCCAAAATACAAAGTGGGCCAACTTCTAAGCCCAATTCAGCTTTCTCTAATTTGGGGGCCCAACTGGTATTCTCAGCCACTCCACCACCAATCTCTCTTTCTGCTCTCAGCCTCACAGATGCGGCAACGCCTTGGAGCAACTCCGGCGAGCCGGCGACCGATCCGGGGATCTGCTCGTTCGCCCAATTTAACAGAGGTACAGAAGAAGCTAACGCACACTCCCACCGTCCCGCGTCTGTCCAATAATCCCACACCCCGCAGTGCCAGATTAAACAATGGAACGCGCGGATCCAAATCCAACTAATACCAGAAGTGGAGAAATCCAGATTATACCATGCGTAGCGCTGTGCTCCTCGGGCATCTTGCACACCACCAGGTGATCGGGATACATGAACACGTGGAGTCGCCCATGGTCATGGCTGTTGCTGTTGGGGTTGGCGACGTCCGCCACCGCCGCGTCCACGCCCGTCCTCCCCCTCGCCATCAGCTTCTCCATGAATGCTGCATTGACACCAACGAACAGCACCCAATTTAGTAGCAGTAGTCTGGATCGATCTCGCAACGAGCCTCCAGCCTCCGAACCCCAAATTGAAAACCAAACCAAAACGGTTGGATTACGAAGCCTCGCCCCCAAACCCCAAATTGAAAACCAAACCATAACGCGGATTACGAAGCCCCGCCCTCGAACCTCGAGAACACCAGAGAAGGAAATCGAGAGACCACGGCACGGGATCGACGAGATAACGACTTACTTCCGAAGCCGATGACCACGGGCAGGGGCTTCTCGAGTGACACCGTCTCTCCCTTTGTCTCGGCGACGACGACCACGGGGTGCGTCGGCCGCTGGAGGTGCCCACCCGCAGAGCCGGACGAGGAGGAGGCCATGGTGCGTGGGCGAGCTCGAGCACGTTGCTTTGCTGAGTCTAGGGTTTGGGACTTCGGGGGTGGGTTGGGAGCGGGGGAGGATGGAAATGAGCGGGAGCGTGTGAGGGGTTGTATTAATGCCCCCCCACTTGCTCCGGTGCCGTGCCGGAGCCAGGTAAGCCGAGCCGCCGAGCCCGAACGATGAAACTTACGTGCCAAGGCAATGGAACGAGTTGGGCTTGTTGCTCAAAGGGCCGGTCATAAACGTATTCGTTATATAAATATATGTTATTAATTAAGCTGCTCTGGTTCTAAAAAAAATAAATTAAGCTTCACTCGTTTCCTCTAAAAAGTTAAGCTTCTCTATCCGAGAACTATGCACCCAGCAAAAAAAAAAGTGTCCATCTAACAACAACAAGGTATTTTGGAGGGGGGCTAGCACCCATATTTTAGGCCATTGGATCTAGAAATGGGTAGCTCAGATATTCACTTTTTTTTCTCTCCCCCTCTTTCTCTCTTCTCTATCCTCTTCTCCACCAACCACCGCTAATAGGCCCCACCTGCAGCCTTTACAGGGGAGACTTTTATATGAACGAAGAAGATGAATCTAAGCCATTTATTCTTAAATCTAGTGGTTCAAAATTTGGGTGCTAATTCGGCAGCGAGCGCACGACGGCGCCCTCTTTGACAACGTGCCAGCGCTAGCCGACCCCTCAAGCTCGCCGCCGCGCATGAGCCGCAGGTAGCGCACGGCCGATTCAGACTCGCCACGCCGCCGCCGCCGGTCCCGCGGCCATGCCCCCGTGTGCCGGGCTACGGGTAGTCGGGTACGATCCGTCATCAGCTACGCGCGCGTTCAGGAGGACGAGGACATGGATGCATGCCTTGAGCACGTACATGCATGGATCGTCGTTGCAAGCAAACGTACAGGCCGACACGGCTAGCTAGCTTCTGGGGCAGCAGCAACTAACTGTGGGCCGGACAGGCTGAGTTGGCAGCAGAAGCTGCTTGACACGCGTCCAACCGACAAGCTGCATGCATGCATGCTCGCTGATGCGCACGGCGTAGGCGCTGCCAGCGTTGCTAGCCTGGACGCGCTGCGCTAGAGCTCCGATCCCCCCGGGTTCCCCGCTCTCGTTCAGGACACGTGCGGCGCGGCGCCGCACGACCGGGGCGCCATGCTCTCATGGTCACCGCGTCGCGTCGCGGCCGGCCGTGCGGACGCCGACGGCGGCGAGGGAGGAGGAGGATTGGCCGCTTTAATTTGCCACGTCATCCCCTTTTGCTGATTTTACGAGTTCATCCGGTCGTTCCTCCTGCTGCCCATGTTCCTCCTCCTCGATTGGCTCCTCGCCGTCGAGCTCAATTTAGCCCCGGCCATGGAGCTACGGCTGCGGCGGAAGAACGTTGGCACGCGTGCCATGTAGGATGTCTTTACGACGTTGCAGCACACGGAACAAGCAAAATTGGAACAAGGCACATACGGCCAGTTTCAATGGGGTGTCATAGGCAATAAATATAGTACTATATAGACGATTTTGGTGACTTAGCATTGTATTTATGAAGAAAGAGAAGAAAAACGGTGTCGTCACCATGACACTTCTGATCCTTATTTACCAAGACAACTTTGCATTAAGAGTACGATGTCCATCCTAGTTTCAAACACTTGACATATGACTCTAGATAATCGTGTCCATAAAACCTCCATCGAGAATGGCATAAAGGGTGGCATGTAAAGAGGTTTTTTCACGGTTTTATTCGCCCAGTCAATCTGATCAGTGACCACCGGACGCATGTGGAGGACACGTGTTAGAGAGATGCAGCATGCATGCATGCATGCAGGGCAGGGAAGAAGA
Source organism: Digitaria exilis (assembly GCA_015342445.1). Taxonomy (NCBI): domain Eukaryota; kingdom Viridiplantae; phylum Streptophyta; class Magnoliopsida; order Poales; family Poaceae; genus Digitaria; species Digitaria exilis. The sequence goes on along the minus strand of JACEFO010002082.1, from coordinate 2,154,799 downwards.
ACTTTACATACACTTGTAAAACACATGTCTGTGCTTGTATATTACTACTGTACTTGCACGCATGACCTTATTAAGCACATTTTCGTCAGTTGGATAGGATATACATTTGTAGCATAGAAAGAATGTGTGATGAGGATTTGGATTTCGTACGTCCTCTTATTAACTCAAAATATCCGAGATTAAGTTGTGCATGCATTTCGTATTTCATCTTGTTAATTATATGTCTGAGTGATGAGTATCATTCAGGCTTGGCGGTGCAATCATTTATGAATATTATTGCTTGGTATAGACTATAGAGAAGGGTTTTGCTTAAAGAGACATGTGTTGCACCTTATAGAAAGTATTTGTACTATAGAGGCATGGCATAGAGCTACCCATATTTGCTTGGCACGCGCGCTATGAGATTGATTTTAAGATTTATATACTGATGTTGTCAGTATAGTGTTTGGAAAGCGGTGAGCTTCCTTACCTGTTTTATTTGCTAATTCATCTGTTTCAAACTATAGTTGGTTTGACTTTTTAAGCTAAATTTTACCATTTGTCTTATTCACAAAATTATGCGGAATATCATTCTTTATTATAGTTTGCTTTATTAATAAACTTTATTTAATAATTATTTGAATTTGACTATGTTTGTATAATTTTTTATGAATATGACGAGTGGTCAAACTTGTGATCGAAAAAGTCAACTAAGTTAAATTTGAAACGGAGAGAGTACTGTCCAAACTATCCTAAATTTGCTCTCTGGTGTAAGACTATGTTTTTAACAAAGAAAAAACTGTGTTTCCTGAGTATTTTCTTGCAACAACTCTGTTTCCTGAGTATTATCTTGGAACGACTACGTCGAGTCGAGACTCGAGATCACTGGTGGATGCTTTTGGCGCCAAACCATGACGAGTTGGCGCCAAACAATCAAAACAAACAAGGGCCATGGCCTGCAAACGAACCCAGCCTGCTACTGGTGGTGGGCTGGTGGCCTGCCAAAAAATGTCAACTGCCACCCAACAAGCCCATAGCCGAACAGCCACAGAGCCTTAATGAGCCCATGCCATGGCCCATGGCTACGAGCCTACGAGGTCATCATTAATCAAATAGCCTAGTGAAGTTTGGCCAGGACGGCAGGACCTGCTGCAAAGAATGTATACTATGCAAGTATTGCATTCAACAATTTCTCAAAATATAAAAGTATTGCAATCAACAGGTTCTGTATTCGGTTGTATAAGACGAATTCAACATGCCCGTTTAAAAAACTTTACTTGCATGCACCAGCTAGTATGTCACATTCATGTAAACATAAAATTTTCTTTTTCTCTTTTCCTTCTGGCAACCACCATTTGGGTCAAAATCTACCATCTCTTGTGGTAGTTTCCTTCCTCCTCAGCTAGCTCATCATTTATTACTTATTACTTTATTAGGAACAAGATATTGCTGGAATCACACAAAGCTATAGCTGGATTCATGTACCGCTCAGCATTTTCCCATCCGGTACCGACGACTACTCAAATCATAAAATTAGCATAGACCTGCTAACTGAATCCATATGCATGATTTTGTGGCATTGGCATCGATTACGACAAGAACCAACAATTAAAGTAACTTAACTACTAATAATATATCGCAGAGTGGACGGCGGTGGAATAATTGTATGAAATGAAATGGGCGAAGGTAGTCGTCGACGATGCAGCGGCGGCGCGATTGCACTTGAAGGTAGCCGAGGGCCTGTTTTTACTCTGATAGATGGACCCAACCTATGGGTGTCTTTGGTTTTTTTGTTTTAAAGGGAAACTGGCTGGAGCCGTCATGTCATGTCAAGGCAGGAAATACTCCATGTGGCCCGCTAGGGCCATGTTCAGATTAAAAAAAATTACTCTCCAACAAGTTTTTTCTATTCACCTCACTCACAGAACATGCTTTCCAGTGCACTATTCATCTACAACTAGTTCTTTCTACTTTTAATCTGAACGCAGCCTAGGCAAAACGCGCCCATGAAGTGAGCGCAGGCCGCAGGCAGGACCAGGGCTGTGTTCACATAGGGAAGGGGAAAGTACTTTTTGTATGGGATGCGTGTTATGTGAGAAGGAAAAATAGGAGAGGTGTAAAACAAATTTTCTGGGAAACGTGTTATGTGAGGGTGATAAATAGAAACTAAAAAGTACTTTTTTACGTGAACATGGTCCAAACTCTTCTGTCAAGAGTCTGCTCGATCAGGCCGTGTTTAGTTCCCAAAAGTGCTTTTTACTTCCTATTCATTCCCCTCACAGAACATGCATCCCCAAAAATTTATTTTTCACCTTTTCTATTCATCCCCCTCACATAACACGCATCCTAGAAAAAAGTAATTTTTTTGCTCACGGCTTTTGCTGCATCTGCATGCAGCCAGCAGGCGCTGCAGCCTGGAAACAGTGCGTTGGGTTCTTATAAGCATTAAAAAAATCACAGACATGGAAGTTTCACTATAAAAAGCTAATTAAACTTTATGAGTTCTTCGGCAGCCGTTCGGCTGGACAGTCATTTGGATCAGCAGCAGCAGCGGAAGCCGTTGCAGAAAAGTTCAACCGAGCACACCCCAAATTATTCCTTCATGGGCGCCGCGGGCCACATGGCGCCGCGTGACAGTGCGCAAAAGAAGCAGAGCAGATCCAAAGGCACGCCCGCGGCAACCTCCCCCTGCAGTCCTGCCTCAGCGCACCGCCTCGGCTCCGCCACGCGATCTCCCTGCTCTTCCATGGCCTCTGTGACTCTGTCACGCTCACGCGCGCCACCCGGCCCGCTGGTCTCCACTCGTGGTGCCTCCCGATCCACCTGCTACCTGTGTCTCCCGGTGCGTTATTATCAAGATAATTTACGCCTTCAGCTCTGGCTCGCTCAACTTTCGGTTCTGGACCCTTCAGGGTTCAGGCTTTCACTGATGAGAATTTCAAGTCTTGTTTGGAACAGGATGAACCGTACGATGGCAAGAAAAAAAAAAAGCAAGAGCGATAGAAACAAGGTAACCCATGATGCCATTCTGATCTTCTATGTGGTGATGGCCCCTCCCGGTGAGCGGAGGAGTGAGTGACGACGAAGAATTTGAATGTTTGGATAACCCTGTTCTAAAGTGGACAGGTGTCACACATCTGCTGTACTGAATTTTCTTCCGTTAGTATGAAAGTTAACATGGAAAAAGGGTCCGTAATTAATGAACGTAAGTGGCCACTAATAAATAATTAATGAAAAAGTAAGTGACCGTAATTAATGAAACTCCTTTTCGTACTTTGTTTTTCTTAGTCAACTAATAAATACATTGTATCTTGTAATAATGTTTAATAAGGCTTGGATCGAGGCAATGACGTTATCGGATCCCAAATATTGCATGTTCTGTCGTGGAGCTTTCGGTATGCATCAACCATGGAACATGCTTCAAAATTTCACTCTAAAGTTGTCTAAAGTTTCATTAGTACTAATTATGTCGGTAGAGCTGTACGGATACAAGTTTTTTAGATCCATTAGTACTAATTATGTCGTCAATTTTAGCAGGGATGATCCCCTCGTCATCACTCATCAAGCAGATACACACCCATACTTATCTGCTACTATTTTAAATTTTGTATTTATTTCACAGTACTGGCGGGCCAAACTTATCACATGCACTAGAACATAAGAGACTGGAATACTGGATCGTGTACAATTTTGATAAATGGCATACTTGAATCCATTGGCTTAATCTCTTTTACATCATTCAAGCCGTGATATAGTGTGAATGTTGTATGAACTGCGCACTTGATGTATGCAATAGACATAGTTTGCACTCGTGGGTTCCGTTGTTGTTGTTGTGATAGTATTTGGTGCTATATAGATTCAACAATATGTTTCCATGCGGTTAATAATTGATCTGTCCAAAAGTGGAAAAAATAGAACAACTTTGGTTTGTACAAGCCAATACTATACCGATTACCGAGTGTGTTTTGTTGTGCAATTTGGATTTACTATGAGAGCTGGCCTAGACTATGAAAGTGAGTATCACGTGCTCCTGAGTTCAAACAAAACAAAATGAAGAAATCTTGGTTGCTATTTAATTCATCACAAAAATATTGCTTTTATTTTTGTTTCTAGGCAAAACGAGATGCATAGAATGAATGCTCCCATCACTGGAAAGTTATTTTCTTCTCTTTTAGCTTAACATAGGCACACATAGAGTTAGAGCTATAATTCAAAATGGAGAAGTCCAAAATTACTACCTTCAAGTATAGACAAAGTTTGGATAACCCCTTAAAATATGCCTTGGGTTCAGTTTAGCCCCTTAACTATATCATTTGGTTTAATTTACACCTTAATACATTATATATTTTTTTTTGTTTTCTTTATGCACAAGTGGAATCTTAAGCTAAAATTTTGCAAGATGATACTAGACAGTATAACACATGCTAGAAAAAATACATCATAATGCTTTGTCATTAATTTGACATGATCGGATCTCTAATAAAAAAAATACTTGGGATACAAAATTATAGAAAAAATGATAAGAAAAAAAATCAGGATATATTTTCTTCACATACATTGTGATGTGCCCTATCACCATGCAAAATTTTGAAGTAAAACTCAACTTATGCATGGAGATATAAAAAGGAAAATTGTATTAGGGGTAAAATAAACTAAATCACATACTTTAGGGCGTTAATTAAACTAACAAGTAATTTAGGGGGTTATCCAAAATTTTGCTATACATGAGGAGAGTAATTTTGACTTTTTCCATTCAAAATAATTATGATATTTTGTACAGCAGCATGCTCTTTCATGTTCTTTGATCATAGCTTTCACCCCAATTCAGATTCCGATCCAGATAGCTACCGCGTCTAGAGAGAGGCAGTAAGGGTTGAAATAATCCCACGCCTAGCGCCCAAGACACATCGGCATCGTTGGCTTGGCACATGAGCACCTCGAAGGGATCTGAAGCGGTAAAACGGTAAAGTCGATCAGAAGCAGCTAGCCACATTCAGTCAGGATGACCATCTCGCTATAACCTGTACATCAGTAGGTGGTGCGTGTTCTTTGACCTGAATCTTCATGCGTCTACGTATATCCATCTGAATCACATGAATTTTGATATTTACGATGCGTTTTCAGTGAAAAAAAAATGAAGGCCCCTACCCGGTAGGCTTTAAAACTTTGACCGACGCACTTTATACTGCATGCCCTGGTAATATCCGATTGCCGCAGCCCTGTTCATGGAAGCATCCAGCAATGCCTGAATGGTCTCTTCAGTCTCGCTCGACGCGTCAAGCCGCTTGATTCGCCAGTATTCTTATGCCATTCCCACCTCGATCACAAGGTAATAAAGCCGAGACTGGTGAGGTTCGTGATCCCTGTAACATTCCTAAAATTTGCATGTTTAAAATTGTGAATTTAAAAATTTTTGAATGAAATGTGTAACAATTTAAATTTGCCTAAGGTCAAGTTCACGTCTCATCTAAATCCTAGAAAAATAATATTTTATTTAAGGATAATACATCTAGAGTGGCATTTGGATTTTATTTGGATTTGTTTGGATTTTATTTGAAATATAAATATGCTTTTGAATTTGAATTATAAATTCAAATTCAAACCTATGGGCTAAAACCGCTATTGGGCCGACACCTGAAATCCGGCCCATTCTCACTCTCTCTCTCTTTCTCTCTTTCCCGCGCGGGCCGCTCTCTCTCCCTTTCTTTTCTCGCGCGCGCTCAGCCCACTCGCCCGCTCGCTCGCTCGCGCGCCGGCCCAGCCCAGCAACGCGCTTCTTCCTCGCCGCGCCGCGCTGACAAGCCGGGCCCACCGGTCAGCCTCACCCGCACAGTTCGTCTTCTTCCTCACGCCTCCTCTCGCGCGGTCACGCGGTTCGCGTGATCCCGCGCCACGCTGGCGCGCGCTCGCGCCTAGGATCGCGCCGCGCCTCGCTAGCACCTACCCCTCGTCCAAGACAAACCCCGGAACCCTCTAGAAGCCTTGGCGGCCACGCTCCACGCCGCGGAACGCGCGCACGCGCTCGCCATCGCCGTGCCGAGGTCACGCGATTCGTGTGACCCGTAACCGCCCTTGCCCCTCGCCCAAGCCACCTCAACCCCCTTGCCTCGCCTACAAGTAGCAGCCCGAGTCCCCAATTCAAACCTAATCGCTCCCGCGGGGTTAATCCCCTTCTCGCCACCACCGCGGACGAAAAGCAGAGGAGGAGAAGGGGAAGAGAGGAAGAGGAGGGGAGGAGGAGGAAGAAGAAGGGAGGAGGAGGAGCACCGTCACAAGGAGGAGCTCCGCAGCCGCCAAGGGAGCACGGAGGACGAGCCAAGCCGTACCTCGACGACGCCGAGCCGTGCGCCACCGTGAAGCCGCCGCGAACACCGACGTCGACGACGACCGCTGCTCCGAGCCGGCACCGCGTCGCCTCATCGCTGCCTCAACGGTCTCCCTGCTTCGGCTCTCTCTTCTCAAGCCCGTAGGTGAGCTATTTCCACGAGTCCCGCCTTGATTCCCCGTCGCCACCACGCGCCGGAGCTCCCGCCGTGAAACCTAGCGCCGCCGCTGAGACAACCTTCCCATTTGCCCGGCCTTTGAGCCGCACTCTCTCTGCAGGGGCCTCGCGCACGCGCACACGCGCTAGCAGCCGCGGAACCGGGCTGCCGGACACCCGCGGGCTGCTAGGCCTCGCCGCGGCCATGGCGCGCGAGCGCACACACCCACGCCCGCACGAGCACATGCACGCCCATGCGCACAGCACGCGCACAAGCATTCTCGCGCGCAGCCCCGGCCACGAGGCGTTGCCTCGCACGGCCGGCGAGCTCGCCGCGGCCTCTGCGCACGCGGCCGCCGCGACGAGCCGCACTGGCACGTTCGCGAGCGCGCACACGCATACACGAGCACGTTTGGCTCCACCGCACACACACGAGCAACGCACGGGTCTGCGCTCGCACGCTGGCGAGCGAACGCGCGAGCGTGCCGTGCCGTCGCGTCGCGCGCGTCGCGAACGCTGTTGCGGCGTTTCGTCGAACACGTCGCGCGCGTGAACTTTTCCCCATCCGAGTCGAATCCGGCCGCACACGATTTTGGCCACACGGGCGCAGCCGCACCGGATCCGGTGGACGCGGTCCACGTGAGCCGCACTCACGGCTCACGGTGGACTGCGCCCACGCGCGTAGTCGCGCCGAGCCGAGTCGCTGACAGGCGGGGCCCACCGCCCAGTGGGCCCACCTGTCAGGTTGACTTGGTCGTGATGACGTCAGCCGGGCCCACGCTGACGTCATCATTACCGGACCCCTCGGCTGACGTCAGGCTTACGTCATGCTGACGTCAGTAGGGCCGCGTGGCGTGCTCTGGCGCTGCCACGTGTCGCGCTCTGGTTTTTCCGGATTTAATCTTTTCGGGAATTCGTTTATCTTTTTCAGAAAATGATTTAAACTTAAAAAATTCATAACTAATTCAAATTAAGTCAGAAAATTATGAAACCAGTTTCTATAATTTTCTAAAAATATGAATAACAGTTTGGGAGGGTATTTGGAGTTATTTGGATCTTCTATATTGCTGTTCTTTGGATTTCTTGCCAATTACCGTAGGATTTATCGTACCTTCCGTGTTCAGGAGACGACGACCGTGAGCAGCTGATTGAGGATCCGGCCGAGGACTTCGACAACTACCCGCACTCTCTAGGTTCACGCCCATCCCATCTTTGAATGCCCATTAGGCATATGCTGTAGTCTGCTAGTGCTTGCACGTGATGATTATATGATGATTAGCCATGCATAGCCCTTTATTGCCTTTACCTTGATGACCTACCACTTACTATATACTTGAGATGTTGCTATTGCTGTGCATGCTATGTGTGGGATTGGTAGATATTCTCTGTGTGGGGCGTGTGGGGAAAACTGGGAAGGAGTATGGTGATTTTGACCTTAGTAGGTCTTTGTCGGTGCGGGGAATTATAACAACCCGACTTAGGATTTCGGGGAGCCAGGGGCGAGCTTTTGAGTAAGCCCTGTGTTGTGCCTGTGGCGGGCACGGTTGTGACTTGTGTTTGTGATTGGGAGCTAGGAGTATGGCGGTTACCTGAGATGGTAACGGTTGCGGACCATTGCGGTGGATACGCTCTTGGGACGATGACACCCGTACCGGCACAATAAACCCTGTTGACCGAGGAGTACCAGCTAGCCTTTCTCGGAGCGGTATCCGGACTGTTGGCGACCACAGTGTGGTATTTGTGTCGGGGGGACTGGATGCGTCCTTACACCCCCGATCGGCGAGCTATTCCCCGTCTGGCCCACGGGGAACGTCTTCACAGCTCTTGGGGCCAAGGTTAGCGTGCCAAGGCGTTCAGACCCGAGGGATGCAGGAGGATGCCGTTTCCGGTTAGGAGTTACTAGTTGTGGGCTGTGTCTCTACCGGTTGGACCCCGGTTTGCAGCCCGAGTTGGGTACAGGCGTACAAGCTCTGCAGAGTCTTATGATCTATACGTATAGCCGTGACCTCGGTCTCGGAAAGCGCAGTGTTAATGTCTCGGTCGTCCATTGTTTTGGGATATGCTTTCTCTTCCACTCTAGGAGAGTGTGTGAGGTCGATGGTGCGGGCGGGGAGAGGGAGGTTGAGCTCCGTTTCCCTTGCGATCCGTCCGTACCTCTTGAGATGCCGGGGATGGGAGCCCGCGCATCGCCCGAGAGATGGAGGTGTTGTGTCGAGACGGGACCTGGTGAGCCAGGACGGCCCGAGTTGTGGTAAAAGAGGGATATGGGAATGATGTTACTATTTACCGCTGCTGCTTAGGAAACCTATACCTTTTCCATTGCTATTTTCTTTCCCCTTAGAATTAGGCCACCTAAAGCTTGCATACAGATGGTGACGTGAACCTGTTCCACTCCTTGGGAACAGTCTGTGAGTTCGCAGGGTACGAGTCCGAGCACGAGTTCAACCATGATGGGTGGTACGACTAGGCTGCAGCTACGCTCAGGAGATTGCCTGTGGAGAGAAGACCACTTGGAGGACGCTTGATAGATTCTGCCGCGCTACATTTACTTTATGTTGCTTTTAGCCCAGGAGGCTCATGTACTTATTCCAGAGACATGTACTGGTTTCTATATTTATGACATGTGATGAAATTCGAATGGATGTCTGTGATATACTTCTGAGATGAGTTCTGTACGCGGTAGCACTCTTCCTGGGACTATCGCCATGGTACAGGGAGTCGGACTTTGTCGTTAAAAGTCCGGTTCGTTTCAATCCCCAATCATCCATGGATGGAGGCTGACCGCGGTTGGGATACAAACATGCATGTACCTTTGTCAGTATAGAACTCGCCCTGCATCGCTGAGGAGGCCTTGCTTCCATGTTGGCAGCTTGTCACTTGTCAGCAACCAGTCATCTGAGCCTGACTGCGGTTGGGTTCTCTGCAGTTCGAATTTGCAGAATCCCTGAACACTTGCAAGGGAAGCTTTAAATCCGGCAGGGGAAGAAATTCTGCAGAACCATAATCTCATCACCGTTGCATTGTATCTGGAAGCATCGTTGGCATCTCGAACATGACTGATATATAATATATAGTTCCTACTAACTCTCATATATTGTTTAATATGGTTGCATATAGATCACTAGCATCTGATTGGCTTGCAGAGCGCCGAATGAGTATTAGCCGGTAGCCCCATCATACTGCAGCCGGATTATGGTCTTCCTCAGTGTCAGTGGTACGGTAAAGACCCAGCAGCAACTTTTGGCGCCAAAGATTTCAAAACGAACAAGGCCGCCGACGGCCGACCTGTCCACTAGCCCAGGCCTGTTACTCGAACTGGCCCACTAAACAAAAATGCCAGTAACAAGCCCAGTAACGATGCGGAGGCCTATATGTAGAGCCCGAACGAGCCCATGAACTCCACTGTCACCAGTTCACAGTTTTTTTCCTTTTCTTTTTTTTTGCGAAAGATTTTTTATTCCCTTTTCTAACAAGGAAAACAAAATCTGGACCGTTCCTTGGGTAGATCCGAATCTCATTTTGACATCCAATGCAGAATCTTCTCCAGGCAAAGTCAGTAAACATGTAAGGTTTGAAGCCATGACCCCTTTTCTGAGGTGCTTTCAGTGGAAAATGGATATTTTGTCTGTGGGTAACCGTGATTTAGTTCAGAACACACTACTCGACGAATTTGTTTGATGGACACTGCGGTTTCGGTGTCGATGGCATTTTTGTTTGGTGGGCCAGTTCGAGTAGCATGCCTGGCTAGTTGAAAGGCCGGCGGCCTTGTTCGTTTTGAATTCTTTGGCGCCAAAAATTACTGCTGGGTCGACCAAATAAAAATGCCAACTAGCCAGCCAGGCCTGCTACTCGAACTGGCCCACCAAAACAAAAATGCTTCAGTTTGCTTTCGAGTCAAAAAAAAAAAAAAAAGCTTCAGTTTGCTTTGCTATCCAGTTCACAGACCACCACAGCACTTGCTACGAGTCTGTTGGGTAATCTGCATCTCGATTCTGGTAAGTGGTTTGTTTTTTCCCTTTTCTAGAAAAAGAAAAAAAAACCTGGGTTGTTCCTCGGCAGAGTCAATACACATGTAAAGTAAGTTTCTCCTAGCAAAGTCAGTACATATGTAAGGGCACCAGCAATGTATAAGGACCAACCAGTCTTTATACATGGGCCATATGACAGTGGTCCTTTGTTCTTTGCCACAATGTTGAGCCTACAAGCGTGGGTCCCACCTGTAAATAAAAAAATATAACCTCCCATCGTCCATCTTCCATCTCGTCCGGTCATCCCATCCCAGGCCCTCGCGACGCGCCGCCGCACATCCTCGTGAAGCGCCGCCGCCGTCCATCCTCTTCTCTTCCCCGTCCCATCTTTCCTCCCTCCTTCACAGCGGCCTTCCCTTTGCCCAGATGGAGCACCAGGATCCTCCTATTTCGGTTTCCCCGCTTGGGAGAAGGGAGATCGATTCAAGTTGGATCCATGTTCTCGCGCGAGGAGGCAGCTTGGGCCTTCGGCGAGTAGAGAAGAACGACGTCCAGGCGTTGAGCTCGACGGACCTCCCCAGGTGCGGCTGCGGGCACTCCTCCCCTTCACCGAGGCTCCACTACACCTCCCGAACTGATGCCATGAAGGATGAAGCTCACGAGCAGTCAGTTGCTCGTCGGAGTTGGTGCAGGTCGTCCGTGCTCTATAGCCGCGCAATCTGGTGCGCATCTCATCCCGTCCTCATGCTGGAGCTAGCGCATCTCATCAGCTGCGACGCGGGTGGGAGCCGGCCTGACGGTGTAGAGTCCTAATGGACTAAACAATCCTGGCAGGCCATTCTATGGGCTGGCCCAAGTACAAGACTTGACGCACAAAACAAGGATTAATCCTAGTCGGTTAGGATAGGTTGTATTAGGAAATTAGAGATTAACTTGTAAAAGTCTCCTATTCTTATACGGTTTCTATGTAACCCTGTCCTCCGGAGTGTATAAGAGGAGACAGGGACCCCCTCAAAACATCATATCAATACAAGATACACCATATAGGACGTAGGGTATTACGCATATTGCAGCTTGAACCTGTCTAAATCGTCTTTTGTCACCTTCGATTCTAGATTCTCGACAACTTCTCCCTAAACTCTTCTTTCGGGGCATCCCCTCGGAACCTAGTCAGCATAAATCGTCGACACTTTGGTGCCGTCTGTAGGGATCAACTCGTCGAGAACTCGCTAAAGAGTCGATGGCATCCTTCAGCGCCTCCATCAGCATCAAGTTCGAGGAAGGCGCGACCTTCATCTTCGGTTCCTGGCTTTGCATAGCAAACCAGGACGGCAAGCTCCAACTTAAACTGCACGGTGAGACGGTTGCGTCAGCTCCGCCAACTGCGCAGGTTACGCCGCGAGGATCGCGGAAAACTCCCAATTCCAACACGATCTTTGGATCGTATCCTACTCGGAGGAATACATGGCACCCAAAGCAGACTCCAGCTCGGGCCCGCGACAACGTCGACCCTACCGCTGTCAAGCAGCAGGCTCGGCCCACGTGTCCACGACTGCATGGAGGAATCCAAATCACCTTCGACATTCACCAGGGTTCTACGATCAGGACCGTGACAATTACTCCACGGGTGCTCAGGAGTCCCAATCCAGACCCCCGTAGGACAAAGATTTCAAACTCTCCATCGCATAGATCGCGCACGCCTCAATTTCCCTTCGGGTTGACAAATTCAGCCACGTTCTACCAGGCCCATCTGGCGAAGAAGCTTCATCAAACTCGCCAGATTAACTCAAATCTTGTCATGACCACAACTCCCTCGGGGGTTGTCGTCCATTGGCCTAACATGGATCCTGTCTCAGCTCTTCAGGAAGCTGATGACTCCTTCAGAGTACTGGGTACTCCATCTCTGCTCCCCTTCCAATAAGGCAGAGAGCCCGACCTTGCTTCGGGCAATGAGCAGCCTGGATTCAACAACCCAGATCGCCAAATCTACGCAAGCATCAATGATGCGAGTGATGGCGAATCCGTCTCTTCCGATGCCCCTACGATCGAAGGCGAGACGGACGCAGATCGAGAACTCTGGGTTGAGCAGAATCACTCTCGCGCCCTCAGGCGATGACACATCAGGATGAAGAATCTCAACAAGGAGTTCGACGATGAAGGCATCTTCAAGTCACCCGCAGCCAACATTATGTTTGCCGTAAGTGTCTTGGAGGGATTCCAAGCAACCCCCAACATCGACCTCGCTAAGGCTCATCTCGAAGCTACTGCAGTCATGGTCGATCGTTTGGATGGCAGCCGCTCCGCTTCAAAAAGAAAGAGTTCTTCCCATCGCCAAACGTCCGCATCAAAGCGACAGAAAAGCCACTACGGCAGTTCCGTCGCGAAATCAAAGTCTACGAACAAGCCCCGCGAGCAACCCGCTCGCCCAGCCTGTTCTCAAGTCACCCTGCCAACCGACGTACGACACCACATAAATGAGATTCGGGCGGGAAGGACACAAGCTACATCTCATACCGCAGATAGCGCGGGAGGACATGACAGGCCCAATCTGAAAAATATAGTCATGTTAGCGATTCAAAGGAATATTTGTAGGATGAGATCCTGATCAAATACCTTAAGCACAAGGGGATTGTGAATGTTAAGAATGTCACAAGAAGTGCATAGGTTTTCAAAGACGTTTGATATGTAGTTGTAAACAATAATACATTATACTTATGGTTGCTCAGTTCTTAAAATTTGGAAGTGCTAATTTAATAACCCAATTTTTAATGGAAAATTCTTTGGCACACAAAAATCTCTTAATTCCTGTTGTGTTGTGCTAATTATTCGACTGCATATTCATCTTTTAGGAAATGTAGAAAAGTACTGAACCATTATAGCTGGGTTTTTTTTCAAGTGCGACTTATGGACATCATTGAGAATGTGGAAGTAACCAACAAAAAAAAGTTTGGATGAATCTGTCGATGGAACTGATCATGAGTCTTTCAGAAGTGTTAAAGGTGCGGATTGAGGCCATCCGTGCATGATGCCTCAAATATAGCTTATATTTTGACGTATGAAGTATGTATGGACCAAATCACATGGTCTATACCCCTACATCTGGGGGCACTTTCTATCTCACGATTGAGCACTTGGGACACTCAGTAGCCTTGTTAATAGGTGGCAGAAATATCTACTTTAAGGGTTGGAGAGGTGGATTACATGTGTCATTTGATATAGTGCCAAAAGGTGGAGTCAATACATGCTTTCATTGTGATAAATGTTCAAGAAAATTACAGCTTCCTCGGTCCTAATGACAATGTTGTTCAAACATGGATGAGTCATCTTGCTCTGATAGACTCGTTTAAGAAACTATGCAAGTGTAAAGAGGGAAGTTCCAAAGATGTTATATGAGCCATTCGGATTTTTGTTGTCTATTTTTCTGAGGTAGCTAGAATACAACGCAACTACAAGGTAGAGTGTAGATCATTTGTAACTTATGAGCAGCCTATCTTGGATGCTGAACGTCAAAAGTCATTCTGTGTCGATTCTTTATTTGATTCTACAGAAGAAAACAACTCGTTTTGAATCAGAAACTATGGTTACTATTATGGCACAAGTATGTTTGACACCGAAGACAGACTTGCTAGCAAAGGTGCACTAGGAATACAGATCAATGAAGGTGGTAATCTGAAATCACCAATTAAGGTATTTGGAGATGTTGAGAAATCGGTGTCTCTTAGCCTTGACATTGATCCCTTCTGTGGACCCTTACCCGTATTACTCTATTTGTGGATATCTTTACCTAACACCGATATAGCAGGCCAACTCTTTACAAAGTAATTCAAAACTTTATTCATGACTTAAATTGATACAACACGAGAGGACTTTTACATTCTTTATGTGGCTATCCTACCATGATACATTGACACCTACACACTAGTGCAACATAGAAACCTTACATGCTACCTAGGACTCAAATGACACTTCAAGTCATGGCTTACACGAGGGGGTGGGGACACCCCTATTTATAGGACTTTATGGCTCACATGAAGTTGCCATGTGTCCACCTTTTACATTCTTTCTAACAAATATCAGTTCTAAAATATTTCTATTCTTATCCTAATATCAAGATATTTTTCGCTGCATAAATATCTAGTCTCTAGACTCTTATTTACTTTTCCATAAATATTTTTATCCTCATGTATGATAAATTTCTCATGTCTTCTACAGCCTTCTAGAATGTTTCAAGTATGTATTGCATATTCTCAACATTGAGATATTAGAATTGTTCTGCGAGATGCCTGTCCTAGCGCAGGTAATGAGAAAAGGCCTCCACCGGTGGAGTATCCTGATTATCGCTGCAACAAGACAATGCTTGAAGCTGAAATGAAAGTACTAAACCTCTGATGCAGGAGTATTCAGGGGGGAGCAGAACGAGAGCTTGAGTTTCCTAATTATGCCTACTTATTGGAGGACTGGTATCCAGAAGCTGAGGCAGAAATGAAAGAACAAGAAACGGATAAAGGAGAGAAGAAATGAAACAAGAAGCTGATAAAGAAGAGGAAGAAATCAAAGGAGTAGCTGATCAAGAAGAGGAAGCACCCAGAACAACAGAAGATGAGGGCAAACATCTAGAGGATCAAAAAGTAAAAGAAGATGATGAAAGACCTGAGGGTAAATCGTCGTCCTATGTAGATTTTCTGGATAATTTCCCATCGGTCAGGAAATTTGTTGACAAGAAGCAATCCATGGACAAGATGAGAGGAATACAGAGTTTCTGTAGATGTTGCTGCTGCGTCATTGAGAAGAATGCATAGTTATATAGATGTTGCTGCTGCGTCATTGAGAAGAATGCAAAGTTCTTGGTGCAATGCGAGTGTGCGGCAACGTCACCGGCCGTGCTGCGGTGGGACGTGCCAGACTGCCAGTTAGCCCTGTTCATGGTCCGGGTCCTCCGGTTTCTGGTTTATTTCCAAACCAAACCAAAAGAAATTTGCTGGTCCGAGGCGGTCTGGTTACCACGGGTTGCTAGCGGCTCGGCAAGGGCCGCTGGGTTGGGTTGGGCTGGCTGGTTTTGACGGGTTGACACTGGTTTGGTAGAGAAGTGCAAAGCAATCGCAGATTCGCAGGCGCTCGCTTCGGCATGTTGCGCTGCGCGGATGGGCAAGCGAGTCTCAGGGGCGCCTTGGATAGCCGGCGATGGCCCCTGCGCTGCCTCAGCTGTCAGCGCTCTTCCGTCTGCTTTGCTTTGGTCGGGTTTCAGTGGGCTTCAGCGGCTTGAACCCGGAAACCGATAAAACTTCCTTGTTTTCTCTGGTTTCTAAGTGGTCTGGAACCAACCCGTGCAAGCGCAAAGCACCGGTTTCATTTTGGATTGGGCACGGTCCGGCAGCCGGGTTTTTTGGACCGGTGAACAGGGCTACTGCCAGTTGCCACAGACATGCGGTGCGCGGCGGCAGGTGGCACGCGTGAGGCCTGCCGCCCACAAGACAATGGCAGCTAGAACACCGGCGGGGCGACTCATGGTGGGGAAGGGGGAAAAAGAATCCCCGGCGTACGTGGAGCTCACGGTGGGGCGGTGGCCTAACAGTTTCCGTGAAGCTCGCTGTCGTTGAGGCCACCGGTGTCACGTCACGTCACGTCACGCCCTGGGCGTCCGGCCTGTAACATATCAGAGCAACTCCAACAGAGTATTTAAAAAGGATAGGAATAGGTAAAAATAAAAAAAGCCCAAAAATTACCATCCAACAGAAGCGTTAAAATCTTCGCTTCGCTTTCGCCTTCGTTATTCCGCGGAAGACGCGATGCATTTTTGCCGAAGCCCAGTCGGTCGCTATCGCGGGTTCTCGGCTTCCGCACGTATCCGTACTCCATGCACCGAGATGACCAGTCAAAGAGTACTGTAGTACTGCTCCTCATGGCGGTCCTCCTCCTAAATTCCTGATGCTGCTGGCAACTGTGGATGCCAGAGAAAGGCGACGACGTGCCTGCCACACAAACAGAGCAGCAAATGCTATCACCGACGCAGGGTCACCAGCCGGCTGCGGAACGCTCATGAGGGCGAGGAAGTGGCGGCGGTTCCCGGCGACAGAAGGCCTGGTCACGGGCAGCGAGCGGAGGGTGCCCAAATCGTCGGACCCCTCCACAATCACTGATGCATCTCGTGCCACTAAACGCCTACCGTCCATGAAGTTCTCCGTTGCTTCTGATTATGCTTTTGGTTGCAGAACGTATCATAGTGTTCGGAGTTTAGAGAATTGAATTGCGTATAGTAAATTTAGCTGATTTTGGTTTTGCTGCTTTGCCAGCTCAAGTGCTTGTAATCACAAACTCATCGGTAGCTTGCACCGTCTAAAGTGAATGCAGCAAATGTTACCACCATATCTCGCGCCCGTATCCCCATATCTCGCCAGCAACGATGAAAAAAACGAGGCTGATGTGGACTTATTTGGGTTATAGATATCAACAATTTGAAGAAGCTGTTGGTTTACCCGGGGTTTTAAGGATACTTTTCACATTATACAAAAGAGGTAAAACCCTATATTTACCTAATAGTATAGCCATTCTTCTGGAGTTGCTCTTAGGGGCGTGTCGTACAAGTACTTTTTACTTCCTATTCATCCCCTCACAGAACACGCATCCCAAAAATTTATTTTTTACTTTTCTATTCATCTCCCTCTCATAACACACATTCCAGAAAAAAAAATGTACTTTTTCCCGCTCTCGAAAAAACACGGCCTAGGTGTATGATGAGGGGTAGTTGAGGTAGCAGCAGCAGCCGTCGCTGGCCTCGGCGAACGTTCTGGGGCAGGGTGGGTTCAGGTACGTGTACAGAGGCGAGGCGTGCTCCTTGCGCTCCCAGGCATTATTCTGATAAACTATAAACTGCGCGCGGCACTGCGCCTGCGACTCGTCCCATTGTGATGCATGCGATTGCGTGTCGGGTGCAGGTTAGGGCCGCCACTGGTAAAAATGGGGTCTGCTCTTGCTTCGTTTCAGTTTGACGGTTTTCATGGCTAATGTGCACGGTGAAACACAAATTTATAGGCCATTCCAGGATCATCCGGTACCGTGACATCAAGGCGGCCAACATCCTTTTCGACGAACGAGAATTTCGAGGCTAAGGCCGTAACCAAGCGATTTATACTGAACAAACAAATTAAGGCCGAATGGAGTGGAACTGTAAGAGCTCGCTCGCATTGATCAACATCCCAGGTCGCGGATTTCGGGCTCGCCAAGCTGACCACGGAAACCAACACGCACGTCTCCACGCGCGTCATGCATGTGACACGAAGGGTATATACTAGGACGAGGAGCGCTCTATTACTGTGCTGAAAAGATGCACAAAAGATGCACAATAGATTGTCGATTACATTTTGACAATCATAACTATAACTAAGTGGTTAGGGCATGTGAGTCCGAAATACACATAAAAAAATATTGACTTCAAAATATTGATAAGAACAAATAGTAAAGATGACAAAAAATCATGTTTTTTTTTTCAAATTTGGAAACATAGAGGAATAATTAAACATGTAGTTTCATATGATGATTAATGCTAATAGAAAGGGCAATGTATCAGGTGGGAACTAATGTTTTGCTGCAATCGTGCAAACTTGTAATCTAGGTCACATGATGTTGATCCAAGGGGACGCACATGGGAGGTGAGAGGGGTAATTTGCAAAATGATATTTTGATCATGTGTGTGTCTTAGTTTCACGAATTTACTGTTTGTAAGAATAGATGACTATATATTATATTAGAAATATAATAAATAATATTATAGTCCTCTTTACAAACACAAAAGCGAATGGAAAGATAAAAAATGCAACATAACATAGCTTAGGATTACAGATACATGACCAGAATATGTGCAAATATTACGAAACATTATCATAATCTTTACTCTAATCATTTTATTTTGAGGTGTAGTGGTACTAACTCTAAGGAGTGCAAAAATGCTAGTTATAAAAAATTGTTGACATTTATTCACTGTCTCCCTCTAGAACTCCACTGATAAATATATACATTTCGCCCATAGTTAACCACACCGGGTCGCTCCCACATTCACCCTTTTTCTACTAGTGAGAGGTGAAATTAAGCCATAAAAGTAAGAGGTGAGGTAAGAATACCCCTCGGGCTAAAAATAAACTCGATCGCATCTTAGATTTCGATACTAATTAGGAGCATTAAATGTAGACCAATGATATGATGATTCCACAAGCCCTAACTTTTTGGGGAACAGGACTCTAAGTCTGATTAATTGGTGATTACCCCATCTGGTGCTACACTAAGCATATCCTAATCATAGGTTAATTAATCTTAATAGATTTGTCTCGCGTAAAAATCTAGGGTTTGTACAATTAGTTTCTAATTAAATTATATTTAGTTATTATAAATACATAAAAACATTCAATATTAAAAGGCTTATTTACCATGAGAATCCAGCACCCAATAGAAAAGGCTGTCTAGACCGTTGACCTCGATTTCGTCATAAAAAGGTTGTCTAGACTGCAGACTCGTCAATTACGTCGCGAGGCAACGACGCTGCAAAAGTCATATCTGCATGGAGGTTGTAAAGGACATAACATGTTTCCCAAACAAAGAGTGGATCAGAGGTTGTATCTTTTTTTTGCTACGTTAAATTTCACGTGCCGTCATGCATCAAACGAAGAATAGAGAGGCCACCGTACGCTAGAAAATTTCCCTAGGACCACATAAAAGTGGCCTATAGTTAGTATAGGTACAAACCGAGAACAAATAAAGGGAAAATAAGAAAATGGAAAAGGAAAAATGAAGAAAAGAAATGAAGGGAAAAAAGAAGCAAAGAAATTTGGGAAAATTAAAAAAAAAAGAAAACTTACCTACGGAACTCACCAGGAGTGAGTGATTCCTCCAGCACTATGAACTTTAGTTAGTTAATTAAAGTTAATAGTTAATTAATAGTTAATAAGTTATTATTATTATATGCAGCAAACAAAGCGTACCGGGTGGCTGACCGGGGCACAGCAAGTCCTTTCAGATCTAGAAGATTTTTCATTTGTTCCCCCATCCCGTACCCACCACACCATTTTGCTTCAAAAAAAATACAACACACCAAACCTATCTCTCCTTACTATTCTTGGCGAATTCCGCGGCCTAGGAGCGAGCCACCCGGCGAATCTCGGTCGTCGGATCGGTCAGGCGGACGGCAGAGATCGTCCTTCTCCCGGCAATTTTGCAGAAAACCCCTCGACTTCCAAGGAAATAGAACCCGCCGTCCTCCCCTCTCTCACAGGACATTTTGCCAATAAGCCCTCTAACTTATACGAAATCAACCTGTAGTCCACCAAACCGGCCAAGTCATATTTCCATAAAAAACCCTAAACTTTTATAAAATCAATCCGCCATCCTTTTTGCCTCACAACATTTTGTATAAAAAAACCCTCGAATTATATTTAAATTAGGCAAAACCTCATACTACTGGCTACTTCCATACAAACAACACTAAACGTATCATTCGACCATCAAAACCCGTTCGAACCAATAGATGTCCAACATAAAATTTGCTAACAATTTCGAGATCTATAATTTTATTTTAGAACATATTTCTAAACCCAAAATAATTTTGCCACATATTTATATAGGACTTGTCGTACCTACGATTCCGATAGCGAACGTCCTAAAATTAAAAAGTTTTCGCAAAAAAAATCAAAATTTTAAAAAATCTTGCTATGTAACAAAATTTTAAATTCAAATTGTTTCCGTAATTCATTCCCACCTATGATTTGGATACCAAAACATATCCAAATTTAAAAAATTGACCACTAAAATGGCTCAAAATTTAAAAACAAAAACATAGTGTACACTCACTTTTCCAATTCCCACCATTATAACTAACATTACATAGTAAAATTTTAAATTCAAAGTGTTTCCATAATTAGTTCCCACCTATGATTCGAACACTAAAACATCTCCTAATTAAAAAAATAACCATGAAAATGGCTCAAAAATTTAAATTAAGAACATATTGTATAGAAAAGTAAAAAACAATCGAACTCACTTCAGCAATTCCCCCATTAGAGCTAGCATCCGACCACCAAAACGAATTTGAAAATCCAATACATTATAGAGCAAACCATAAAAAATGGAACTCATTTCTCCAATTTCCTCATTATAGCTAACATTTGAACACCAAAATGTTTTTAAGTTAACACCAAAAAAATTAATAAGTAATTTTTCAACATCAAAATTCCTCTACAATACTAAAATCTACAAAATTCATATGTACCAAACGTAATTCAGTGCTGCTTTGCGATTCTCTTGCATAGAATTTTATTGTTAAACCCGCTTTGTCATTTATTTCTCAAAAAATATTATACGACCAAACATTAAAAAACACCATAGCACAGGTACATCCACCTGCCATCCGCGGCAATGCCGCGGCCTTTTCTAGTTATGTAGATAGACGGTACAAATACCTATTTATTTTACACTAGCTGGGCACGCCTGAACCTTTTATTTTTTAACAATAGGCACGCCAGATTTCTTTCTTTTTAGCAATCTGCAGGCCTGAACTTAGAGTGCTGCTGCCACCACTAAACTGTTAACTTCTTAGTCTCTTAGTTTCACTTGTCGTGCGCGTATCTTTCCAACAAAGTATGCAGAGTTGTCCAACGGCAAGGCAAAGAAGACCAAGTTACCTTCACCGAGATCGATGCGAAATCAGTCTTTACCAGTTCAGTAGCATGCCCATGGCAGTGAGGCATGAAGGAACAGCAATATTCTGAGGAACTGGAAGGCTCTGAACCTATCTTGAACTTCAAATGCATCTGAGTACGCATCACTACCGCTACCACAGACCACCCCAAGCCACGGGGCTCAACAATGGTGCCATCAAAGAGCTGGATCTCTTTATCTAACTTGCTGGTAAAACAGCCAAGAGACATATTGAAACTGCCTTGGACTTCTGGTATGACAACTTCTACGGTTGCCTCGACTGCTTCATCAAGACGCGATGCACTTATGTCAATTGCGCCACAATCGCCATTGATGCGGCATGTGAATACACTACGATGAAATGTGTCCGGGGTGTCTGACTGATACACCATCAATCAGCTGTAGATCATCTTTTTCACTTCCTCCTGTCTTGATCTTCATATCATATTCGATTAGAGTTTCATAACCCAATTTGATCCCTCGTTTAGGGGCCATGTTGATGAGAGAACCCTACAAAATTATTGTTATTTAGTATCCCCTATATGAAGGAAAGAAATAAATAAAGCTAAATACTTCCATGTAACAAAATATATTTTTAAGGGAATTTGTAGCTGAAAGGGTTATTTAACACTCGATGACCAAGATCAGTTAATTCATTTAAACATATCAAATTGAATGGTTAAAGGTGCTTTTATCTTGAGAGAGAGAGAGATTTTATTCTATATTTTAGTATTGTACTTTATGGGCTTAAGTAAACAATACCTCAACATTTGGATCTGTTACCTAGACTTAGGGTGCGTTTAGTTTCACCCACACCCACCCAAAAAATCACTATTCATCTAACTTTTCCCTATTCATCCCACCCCTCCCACTCACAGAATACTATTAATCTACAGTGTATTTTTGGGTCTACAGTATTTTTTCGGGAATCTTTCCCAATCTAAACACACCCTTATTCTTTGAAACAATTGCAGATAAGTATGGATGTGCACCTGCTCCACGATGATGGGATCATCCCTACTGATGTTGACAACATAGTTTAGCAACCCGTCCAGGTCATCCCGTGCTGCTATGTATCCATACAACTCTACGGAGCCAGCATGCACAGGAATTTTAGACAACTTCAGTGAGAAAATTTGCACCATGCGACGAGGTCGATGGCGTCTGCAAACTCCATCCTCCATACTGCAATCATCCGTGGGATTTACTAACATCATTGCCTCCAATCGAGCTTCAACAAAAAAAAAATAATATTGTAATTGGAAAATGATACAGTAAATATATATTTGCCCTGTGAAAAAAGGAAGCATGCTAGTTGGGAATTTTTATTCTCATATAATTGGAAAATATCTATGTTCTTTGTACTAAAACTTCTCCCACAAAAAGTTCCAAGCAAAAGAAAAAGAGAGTAATATCTAATCAATACCGGAAGAAAACTCCCACACCTCAGTGGACGGACTAAAAGAGGTCATTTCATCCCTTACTGAACTTTATCGTCTTCTGTTTTTCTTTTCAGAAATCCTCTGTGAAGTTCTCCGATGATACATCATACATAATAACACCATACCCTATATATGTTATAAAATATTTTCAAAATTTTACCATAATATTTGCTTATGTAGGGACTAGGGAGCGTTAATCTGTTTTTAGTTGCTAAAATTAATACTCCATAGTTTAGGACATGATGCCAGCTACAACCTCAAGATTTGAACAGACAACAGAGGATAAATCAGTCGACCTAGAGCTTGTAAAAGTGTCATGATAACAAATAAAAGTAGGAAATGAGATATACCAATAACTTACTCTCACTGCGGTCCACAATGCGGAACTCCTTTTTCCATTCATCTGTGTCCCTGTAAATAGAACCATCACGGTGGCTACTATATGGAAGTATATTAAGAGGGACTACCCAGTCAACAGACTGATGATGGATCTCTGCTGCCCAGCTCACAGCAACTTCTTCATCACTGATCACGACTCCCCCATTGCTACCATCGGTTGCCATCCATTCACTGTCCTCCAGAACCTCCCTACGAGCTTCTCCATCACCATAACTGACATCCAGGCTTATCCTCCTGTCACCTTCTTCAACACTGACAGGGCGACCATAGCCACAACGATCAATGAACTCCTTGGTTGTGTCACAATTCCCTACATTTTCCAATTCTTCCTCACCCGAGCCTAACACTCCTCCACTGCCCTTGGTAATGTTCCGACGACCATGGGGAAATCTGTCACGAAAGAGCATATAAACAAAAGGCCAATCTCAGAATCCGATACACAGTCAAATATCATCAGTCAGGTAAAAAACGTAATGTGTAGTACTAGTACTAAAATACCTGAGCCTTAAATTTGATTTCTGTTTTTCCGGTCTATAATTTTTTTTTCTCTGTTGCGTGGTGATGACTAAAAGATAGAAACGCATCCTATGGGTTTCTATGAAAACTATAAAAACTCCACCTAAGACCACTAATATCCATCCAACGACTAGAAAAGGAGATGAAATAGTTTTGTACTAGAAAAAGAGATGAAATAGTTGCAAAAGATCCCTTCAATCCGGTTCCGTTTCCTCTGTTACGTCTCCATCGCCCCTCCCCCGTTCCCTGGGTTGGAAGCTAACGCACCGGGAATAATAATCCGTGGGTTTGAACTGGAAGCACCAGCGAGGCGTACAGGAGGTCATGAAAGGGCGGAGAGCCCGCCAAGAAGCGGAGAGGCGGTGGTGCATCGTGGCGGCGCTCGATAGGGCAGGAGAGACGACGAAGACGACGGCGTGTATCCACCACGGGCACGGCCGACGGTAAACATTGGGCAACGTTGGGCTGTAATGACTGACTGGCCTGCAGAAAATCTACGATCCTGGCCCAATAAGCTTGACGGGCCGGGGCCCAAGTAGCAGTCCAGCAGGCCCCTGGTGGTTTCTTACTTTTTTTCGTCTTCTGGGATGTTTTTTCTTTTTTATTCTCGATGATGACGAAACTAATTGCGCCGATCTGAAGGAGCTCGAGCTAACAAGGTGCTTGTTGCAGGTGCCAGATTGTGTGGGCTTGTTCACAGGCTTGCGCAGCGTTGCTGGGCTTGTTGGGTGTCGCTGGCAGGCCGGCTACTCTGCGTAGCAGGGCGGCGGCCTTGTTCGTTTTGAATTCTTTGGCGCCAACTTTGCTGCTGGGTCTTGTTGGGGTGCATTCATCCTCTCGGTCATTGGAACTGCTATTGTACCTGGGTCGTTTACTCGTGTGGTCTCTGCCATGAAGGCTATCGTCTTTGAAGTATCTGTTTGTTTGTGTTGAAACTGTGTCTGGTTTGGTGAACTGATTTTGTTTCTGTGCGTTTACCTGAAACAGTTCTTGCGGTGCAGCAGCATGGCATGAGCATGAACAAGTGATGTTTTAACTTAAATCTGTTCATGGTTTTGTATGTATTTCTTCTGGATTTCGATTATGCCAATTCTAGCATACAGTGCCTGAGATCAAACTTGTCAGCTTTCGAGTTCTTTTTGGCTTGTAAAGTGTATTTGCTGCACCTCCAGATTCAGTCGCATCCTCGTTTCCTACTGAATCTCATCTTTATCTTCTGTCAAGCTAAACTTCTGAATGTGCAATAGGGTTGCAGAAAACGCCGTGTCTCTCTGCTGAGCATATATGGCAATGTTGGGTATTGCTTCGGGAGTTAACCCAGTGACAGTTTGTGAACAACAAATCACGCCTAATCTTCCATGGCTATTCATGTGCCGATCTCAGCTTCGTAGTTTAGTGTATAGAGGACATGGTAAGTTGCCAAGTTCAGAAAATTGTTATGTGCAGAGACGATCCATATCTGTACCACTAAGGAAGATGGCGCTATCTCCTAGTATTCAATCAGCAGTTCAGCACTGTCGAAACCAATCAGATACTAGTGATCTATGCAACCATATTAAAAAACAATCTATCACAGTAGCAGGAACTATCGATCATGTTTGGTATGCCAACGATGCTAAGTGATGGTTCTGCAGAATTTCTTCCCCTGCCAGATTCAGAGCTTCCCTTCCAAGTGTTCACGGATTGTTCAATTTCAAACTGCAACTATTGGTGGATGCGGCTGCTGACAGGATGCCAAAATGGATGGCAGGTCTGCCCACTGATGCAGGGAAGAGTGTTCTGCCTATTCATGACTCGATTGCAGTCAGCTTCTGTTCATGGGTCTGAAGAGATAGATCATTTAGGCAATGCTTGACGCTTCCATGACGGCTGAGATTGGAAGTGGAGTTCCAGGACTTGGACACAACAGCACAAGTGATGATGATGTGAGCTTGGTCAGGTTCCAGAGCTCACTATCATAGTATAACATAGAGAGCACAGGATATGTTTCCAAAAGTTCAGAAAACTGCTTAAAAGTTCATAAAATTGCTTAAAAGTTCAGAAAACTGCTTAAAAGTTCAGAAAACTGCTTTATGCAAAGACGATTCATCTTTGTACCACTAAGGGAGAACAAAATGTAGCTGCATTATGATAGTGCTATCTGCTATATTCATTTGGTGCTCTACAGTTCAATCAGATACTATACTTGCCCAATCATGTTCACGATGCAAAATGTACTTGGAAGCAACAACAGAAATCAGAGGGCGCCCTGTTACACCCCAGTCAGTATGACACCATAGTAACTACAAGCTGCGGTGGCACGTTGCAGACACGAGCTAGTATCAAAGGGAGACATATATGACTTGGAAGAGAACGGTGCTCTGTTCTCAACGACGTAGGACTCGCATGACCTTTGAGATCCAAGATCCCGCCCATTGGATGGGGGACTTCGGCGAGAGTGTAGGCTTGGTTACCACGCAGTGAGTAGTTGGCTTACCCAATCCTGTCCTTAGCAGCTGTGCCTTTCCCATGTCCTGAGTTTGCCTTGCCTTTTGGCCGGCGTCGGAAGCCAAGACAGCGCTGGTGCCTTGCACTGGGTCTTGGCATTGCACAGCTTGGCGAAGGTCAACCGTTGAAAGTTGTCTTGTTGCGGGGCAGTCGTCTGGAAGGACAGTGCTCTTCTCTCATGCTTCCTCATCTCATAACTGACTTTGCATAGCTTCCTCAGGGCCGGAAAATGAGCTAACCAGTCTGAAACTTGAGCGCTCATGGGATTCAATGCACTAACTCCCCTCTGCCATCTTCTAGCTGCTGTTTGCAAGTCGCGGGCTCTGTTGCTTCGTTCCATACAATCCTGCCATTCGTTCAGTTCTGGAGGAGAGGAGGAGGAGGAGGAAGCCTGAGCCGATGTCATGTATTTGCGGCTTGGGGGGTGATCATTCTTTCCAGCAGCCCCCTTTCCTGCATGCTTGCTGTTACCCCACCTTCCAGGGATCCAGTTGCCTATTTCCAATCCTTGGGGTCGATATGCATATGCCTTGCCAGGCTCTTCACGGAAGGGCTTTGGCTTGGGGTTAGGGCCGTGTGTAAATATCCCTTGATCATAAGCATCATAGTGGAATACCCGAATCTGTCTCCAAATTTCTTCAGCTGATTCAACTTCTATGTCCCGGATTTTGATAGCTTCAGGTACAAGTCCAGACATCCGCATGGCTATCTGAATCATACCCTGTTCGCAGTAGTGCCCATATCTGTTCACCCAGAGGGTATCAAATTCCCCGTCATGAAATCTGCTGACACTCGGGTCCTCAAAGGAGGCACATACCGTATCGAATGCGCCCTGGAGTTGCGTGGCTTCACTTATGTTTACCGCGATTTTTCCAATTGATTCTTTAATCGTTCCAGGGCTCCCTCCACGGTAGTCAAACAACTTGTCGAATGCTCTCCTGAATTCGTAAATTCCCATTCTCGTGTAACCCACTTCTCCTTCAGGAATCAACTGACCGTAGTTCGAACTCATGACTATTGTCCTTACGTCCTCGCCAATCATATAATTCACCGCTTCAGTGTCAGACTTGATCTCAAATGAGCCACTGGGGCCTCTGAACCCCATCACATAAAGATCCCTGCCATTTATCAGCAGCTCAAGAAACCGTCCTCTGGACTCCAGGTCAACATAGAATGTGCCGTGGGGTGGAGTGGTAAACACCACAGAGTTGGGTCCGAAAACACGAGAGACATCCCTGAAGGTCCCATTTGCACGGCACCATGCTAGAAGTGAATCTATTCCGGCAATGTAGCTCGGTAAAGCCTCCTTTCCATCTGCTCCGTCTAGACAGATCCTGGTTCTGTTCATGGGGCTGGAGCTGCTGACTTCCTCACCCCGTCTCTGCTTTGGCCGTCGTGGTGGCCTCATGTCCTGCATTCAAGAACCAGACGTGATAATTCATCAAGAATATTTGTTCATGAAGATAGTTATTATCCCGATTTGCATGATATCAGCATGGACAGGAAGACGATTCACGTCATAACATAGTAGCAAAACAATTCAAAAGCAATTTGCTCATAAACAAAACTACAGAATTGAACAATCATCAGGTTAACATAGTAACATCTAGTATTCAGAAGTAATTCGGTGATAAACAGAACTAAAGAATTGAACAATCGTCAGATTAACAGAGTCACATCTAGTATTCAGAAGTAATTCAGTCATAAACAGATACTTGCCATTTCATTAAAAACAATAACTAGTATTCAGAAGTAGTTTGGTCATAAACAGAACTAAAGAATTGAACAATCGTCAGATTAACAGAGTCACATCTAGTATTCAGAATTAATTCAGTCATAAACAGATCCTTGCCATTTCTTCTGAAAAAATAAAAAGAAGTGCCACTGTACTATGTAAATGACAAGCAGCAGAAAATACTAATCCCAGGCTCCCAGCAATAACATCAGAAACAGAAGGACGACGTGATCACGATTTGCATCTCCACAAACAGAAGGACGATTTCAAGGCTACAATCAATGCCTGCACATATATAGTTCGTCAAGAACCAGACGCCGTCGTGATAACGATTCACGTCTAGAAATCAATTTCATGCAAAGTTGGTCAAGAACCAGACGGCTTCGCGATTTGCTCGCAACACGAACAGGAGGACGAGTTCGTGCCTAGAAAAGAATCAAAACGATTGGGTAGGATTCGCAGGTTCACGCAACAGGAAAATCGATCGGTTTCGTTTGATTAGGGTTCAGAGCGCGCGCGGGGCGGGGGTAAAAGTCGAAGGCCAAGCGCGACCTGCAGCTGGGGGTGGGGGTTCATGGGGCCTCACGCACCTCACCTCGATCGGGTGCAGAAGCCGCTTCAGTACGCAGCACGATCAGTCGTCGCGAATAGGCTCGGCGTCAAACCGGGCGAGGAAGGAGGAAGATCGAAGTGGGAAGCCGCGGGGCACGGAGGAGCGAGGGAAGCAGCAGCGCGTCGTCGTCTCGCTCTTGCGGAAGCAGTTGAGCGTGGAGGGCACAGGAGGAAGAAGAAGGAGAGCACCTCCTCCGCCGCGCGCTCGCCGGAGATCTCGAAGGCGCTGGGAGCCGCGTCGAGGCCGGCAGGATCGGAGCGCGTCGTCTCGGGGCAGCAGGTAGGCAGGCGTGGAGGCGCGGCGGAATGGGGAGCAGCACGTACGTCGCGAGCAGGAGAGGTGGTTAGCCGCCCGGAGAGGCCTCTCACCCTTGTTCCCGACCTCCCCGCCTCCTCCTCCTCCTCCTCCTCCACCACCCGAGACGCACGAGGAAGACGAAGAAGAAGAAGAAGAAGAAGAAGAAGGAGAGGCGGTGTCCGTTGGAAGAGAGGCGGCGCCGCGCGGCGGGGGCTCTATATATTTCAAGCTGAGAGAGAAGGAAGGGGGGGTCGGCCGGTCGGATGGGTTGAGACAGGCTGGCACGCAAGGCCGTTTTAGTTAGTTGTTGCACCCACACGTGATCGAAGAGGATCGGATCGATGAGAGGCACGGCAAGGGGTTCTAGTTCAGGATTGT
The DNA here is from genome assembly GCA_015342445.1 of Digitaria exilis. Lineage (NCBI taxonomy): Eukaryota > Viridiplantae > Streptophyta > Magnoliopsida > Poales > Poaceae > Digitaria > Digitaria exilis. The sequence goes on along the minus strand of JACEFO010002082.1, from coordinate 2,125,824 downwards.
TTTCCTTCCCCCCTGCAAGCTGCTAGATTCAGAGAAGAAGCTAGCAGCAGCATTCACAACGGCCGCAGCGCCGGCGACTCTGGTCGTTATGTTGGCGCTGCCTGCTCACCGCAAGGACGATCCCTGCAGCACGCTACAGTTTGCCGCCTCTGGTGCCGTTGCCGTGCCGATTAACACCATTCCCATGCAAATATATACTCTCAATCTACAAGCTCAGGAAAGTTGATATGCAGGCAGGCATGCATGCAGCGCCCCTCTGGTCGATGGGTGAGAGACAAAACTGCCTGCATGGAACCAATGTGATCACTTTTTTATGCAGGCATGCATGCAGCCCCTCTTTTGCACACTTGAGAGTTTGTATCACCTTTTTATGGCATGCGATTGAACCCATGTGAGTTTGCAACGTTCTTCTGGAATGACACGTGTTGGATGGTCCTAGCATAACCTTACACACCTATAGGATCCCAATGTCAATGTTCTTTGGTGTGACAAGTTTTTTTAATGACAAACAATGGATCCTGATGTTGGATTCCTAGAAATAATAACGTGTAACGGCATGCACATATACGTATAAGTGGATCTCTACGATTTTTACCCGATGCATGCATACTTGAGACTTATATTGCAATCTTGTTTTCATACCTGAGTGCATGGCACGTGCGATTTGTTTAATCAAATGCAAAGAATATGAGAAGTTTCAAAAAGATAGGTGCATACAATCCTGATGTGGTAATGGGGTGTGTGTGTGAGAGAGAGAGTGTGTGAGAAAAAGTTCCCAATCAGGAGAGATAGGCATTTATGTAATTTATTCAACCTTAAAGCATCATTCATTGCTACAATCAAATATACACACTCCTTTACTATTATATTATATATTTGCTTAAGTCTTGCGAGTACCTATTTTTTTGGGTGAAGTTTGTTCATCAAAGTTGCAGGTGACCTAGAGGCCGTGTTTGGTCTCTTTTACCCCGTCGATCCTCGTGCGGGTGTGGAGTATACCATGCACACGTCGTTTGCATCATTGGTGTGTTTGGGCTAGGCATTGTCTTTGTCGTTCCGCTACCATTTATTTTTGTTTTATCATGAGACCGATGTAGGAAACCTGAACCATTAATTCATGGTACACATGTCATATCTTTTGAGCTTAGTACTTGTATTTGTATTTTGGAGCTCTTCATTTAAATTTGTACCTCTATGTGTTGGACTTGTAATCTTTTAAACATTGAAATCATGTAAGGGATTTGTATTTTGGAGCTCTTCATTTAAATTTAAACCTTTATGTTTGAACTTGTAATCTTTAAATGTTTAACTCATGTAATGACTAAAATTGTTCTTTATAGTTCATTTGGTAATATGTGTATTTGTAAATGGTATGTGTATGATTGATCTTGAGCATGTTATGGAGCACATACCCGGACTTACGGATTTGCTTTCGTTTTGTGATTTCATATTGGTAAAGTGTCTCCAGACGTGGATTAGCACGTGGCATGCCAAGAGACGGACACGTACCAGCTCTCATCTTATGGATTGATCAATGGTTTCACCTAAACCGAGTGCAAATTGGGTGGTCCTTTACAACATATCAAGGTCATTTGTGGCCGGATTCAGTACACGGTGAAATAGAATTTGCTTCATGCTTCTGTAAATATTATAATGCATGGCTCAACAAAGAATAAAAAGTAAAAGGAAGAGGCGCGCATCAGATAAACAGCCCAAGTTTTCCACCGTGTAGAAAAACGATATCAAATAAAAATAGTTTCCTTATGTGCTTCAGATGTCTTATCAATTTTTTTTATCTGGCTTTTTCAAAAGAAAATCCTGGCTTTCTTTTAGACAGCGATGACCAAGTCACCTTCACCAAGAGTAAAAAACTCTTGGTGAAGCATGTAAGCATGTTTGCATTGCATTCGGCAAATACAGTATTCATCAAGAGTGTGCAGTTAAAACATTGTATACTAGTATATTTATCAAAGGTAGAAAGAATGCATGCATCAAAGATTCAACTAAGGATAGATCAAATAGACAAATGTGCACAAGCTTGGCTGTGGACAGACTTTGTTAAAAAGTATACAAGCTTCGTTCTGTTGTGTGCAAGAGTTCTGTATTGAAAATACACAAGGTTTTTTCAATCAATTTATATATTGGACATAGACAGCGATGACCAAGTCACCTTCACCAAGATTGAGGCAAACTCGGTCTTTATCATTTGACTGGTCCATCCATGACTGATCGCTTTGAAGGTACAACAATGTTCAACGTCGAGGCTGCTGTAAGAAGGCCATGAAGGGACCTTGAATTTCAAATCCAACCAAGTGTTTTTCACCACAGCAACAACAGACCTCCTTAAGCCACACGACTCACCAATGGCGGCATCAAAGAGCTGGATCTCTTGGCTTAAACCACTGGTAAAACAGCCCACACACAAATTGAAAGTGCTCCGCACTTCTGAAATGTAAACTTCTATGGTTGCCTCAAATGCGTGGTCAAGACGTGATATAGTTATGTCAACTGCTCCATAATCACCATGGATGCGTCTTGTGATTGCATATTCAGATAGTGTGCCCCGTTCGTCTACAAACGATACACCATCAATCAGCTGTAGATCACTCTTTGCTTGTCCACCTGTCTTGATCCTCATGTCATATTCAATCAGAGTAGAGTCACACAATTCGATCCCTCGCTTAGGGCCAGTCATTTCAATAAGGGAACCCTACAAAATTATCAATATTTTGAGTTACAGCTCTATGTCTATATATATTAAACTAACAAAGAAGAAAATAACTTTTGCAGCATTCTCTGCATGTGCCTTTTGCCTATAAACAATATAAAAACAATTTTTTGTGGTGTACTAAGTAGCAACCAACATTTCTTCATTTTTCTTTTGTTTGGAATCTGGAGCATGTCATGCTCACTTCCATAATCTAGGCCAGCACTCATAGGCCCCATGTAGCAACACTGTAGCAGAAATATTGTGCCATAAGCGGAATCTGTAATTTGTGCCAAACGGGGCCATAGTAAATCCAAATTGCACAACAAACATTTGGTATTATATTGGCTAATAGAAGCCAAAAGTACTATTTTTCTACTTTTGGACTGATCAATCTCATGGAAACATGCATCTTCTGGCAGCTGTAAACCCAAATACTATTAATGAGGTAAATAATCACAAGAAAAATATCTATGGCACAACAAGAACTGCCAAAGAGCTCACAATTGCAAGCTGAGTCAATGTCTATTGCATACATCAAGTGCACAATACATACCACATTCACATTATATAGCAGCATCAATGACATAAAAGATATTAAGCCAAGCGATTGTAGTATGGCATCCAAATTATATATGACCCAATCTTGTCTATTCTATATATGAATATGATAACTTTGGCCCATCACTGTGAAATTAATACAATAATTTTAAATAGTAGCAGATAAGTATGGTGTGCACCTTCTTGACGATCAGGGGATCATTCCTGCTAAAATTGACGACATAATTAAGCAATGGATCTAGAACATCCCGCGTAGCTATGTATCCATACAACTCTACCGAGCCAGTGTCCACAGGAATTTTAGCCAACTTCAGTGAGAAAATTTGCAGCATGTTCCTTGATTGATGCGTAAAGCAAGTTCCATGATAGAACTTGCAATCTTTGGGATCTGATAAGAGCATTGCCTCGATCCAAGCTTCATTAAAAATTACACTGTATATTATAATGTGAAACAACATTGGAACAAATATTTGAGGATGTTGTAAAATGTAGAGTATGTTGTCCTATCAGGCAGGTTAGGAGCTCAAAACGATTATTGAGGATGAACCGATGATGAAGATAGCGGGCAATGACACAAGCTCATGGTTGGATATATCCTACAGTACTTTGGTAAATGCAGAGCTGTACAACCCCAAGTGTCATCTGATGTGAATTTATTTCGTATATGGCAATGCATGCCCCTGCTGCATTCAACTTGTAAAAGTAATCGAAGTAATGCAGACACCTCAAGATTTTTATAAAGAATTTGGCATTGACTTAAGAATAAAAAAGAAACAGGAAAAAGAGTTAGTGGCCACTTACTTTCGTTACGGTCCTTAATACGATAATTTTTTTTCCATGAATACTTGGCCCCCTTGTATATATAACCATCACGGTGCGTGCTATATGGACATATAAACAGAGGGTCCACATCTTCAACAGGGTAGTTATGGAAGTCATCATGGAGCTGCTCCACGTCCAAGCATTCAAATTCTTGGTCGTCACTCAGCTCATCTGGAGGGCCATCGCCACATAGAAGAATGGCATCACCAGTTACCTTCTTTCTCGTATTTTTCTTGCCGTCATGCACGCTCTCACTCACGTCTCCTTCACCATTGTCTAGTGTAGCCAACTTCTCGCCTATGTTGATTCCAGTTGTGCTGGCCTTGCAGCCGCGAGATCTGTTTGGAAATTTGTCACCAAAGAGCGTAAAAGGTCAACCATCTAAGCATCCCACTCAAGTGAGATGATATATACCAAGATACGATTGGAATCGTAATGCTATATTAGCAAACATAATCAAGAATCAATTTCTGAAACCGATTTCTGATTTCGCCCCTAATATTCAGCCTACGCAGCCAAAAAGACTTTGAAATTCTCCTCAGTGAAAGCCTGAAGGATCCAGAGCCAAAATTTGAGCGATCCAGCTGAGGGAGTAAATTATCTAGCGCCACGACTTCAGGAGAAGAAGAGGAGCGCACCGGGAGACACGGCCAGCGCCAGCGGCGCGCGGAACGGGCGGCGCCACGCGTGGAGACCAGCGGCGAGGAGAGGCCCTGGAACTGGAAGAGCGGAGAGATCGCGAGGCGGCGGCGCTGCGTCGGAGGAGGAGAGGAAGTGTCGAGCGCATCTTCTTCCCCGATCGATCGGACTCTCTCTCTCTCTTCCTGCGCCGCGGCGGCGCGCCTTTGGATCTCTGCTCGGCTTCTTTTAGGGGAAGAAAATTTGAGAGGGACCCGGCTTGGATTCCTGCCACGTGGAAGCCCAGCAGATCCGACGTCTCTTGTTCGGTGTCGATGGCATTTTTGTTTGGTGGGCCAGTTGAGTAGCAGCAGGCCTGGCCAGTTGGCAGGCCGGTGGCCTTGTTCGTTTTGAATTCTTTGGCGCCAAAAATTGCTGCTGGGTCGACCAAATAAAAATGCCAACTAGCCAGGCCTGCTACACGAACTGGCCCACCAAAACAAAAATGCTCCAGTTTGCTTTGCTATCACCCAGTTCACAGACCACCACAGCACTTGCTAGTTGCTACGAGTCTGTTGGGTAATCTGCATCTGGATTCTGGTAAGTGTTTTGTTTTTTTCCCTTTTCTAGAAAAAGAAAAAAAAATCTGGGTTGTTCCTTGGGTAGATCTGAAGCTCATTTCAGATCCAAAGCAGAATCTTCTCCCGGCAAAGTCAGTACACATGTAAGGCTTGACGCGATGACCCCCGTTTTCTGAGGTGCTTTCAGTGGAAAATCAAAGGTTAGCTTTTCACTTTTGACTGGTGCGAGACATGGACTTGTACTGCTGCCTACTACGTACTCCTAGTTACCTAATTGGGCAAATGCACAGTCGAAAAAAAGGTCGGCAGCAATCAGCCTAACTTTGGAGAAAAAAATAAGAAGAAAGAGCATCACGAAAGCGTCAGAAAGTTATTCATAATAGCATGAGTGCATGACGAGAACCTTTTCGGTGCCTTACATCGACGATTTGACGTCTTTCCTATCATTTATTGACATAGGTTGATCAGTGAACCCGATGAAGCAACAACGGTTGTTCCCTTTTTCTTGCCGATTGACTACCTTAGAAAGTGCCATGGTAAGTATTTCCGTAAAAAAAAGGTATGTCGGCCTGGTTGGCTGCTCTCCAGGCCCGGCCCATCATGCCTATCGGACCGGGCCAGCAACATCTTCCCAAATTGCACATCAAGTACTGTACTTCAAATCTCGAAGACTTTTTCATTTGTCCCCATCCCGTACCCACAGCCACACCAATATTCTTTTGTCCAAATTTTAATGCATAGCATAGCAACCTGACGATACACAGCGGAGACTTCTTATTATTCATGACTATTCACTGTTCATTTCAACTTTTTATTATTCTTCTCTCACAAAACACGTTTCCCAGCGAATGCTACAGTATTTTTCTGATGCTATAGTGTTTTTTCCTACAATCTAAACACACCCTTACATATATGCAAAGTAGTAAATGTGTACTATGTTTGTTTAACTTTAGATAAAGACTAATACCAACTGATGAAGTTGGTGCTTGTCTACATGACTACATTGGGAGAGAGTGTTGCTGCTGGTTTGCTGCTGTGCTGTGTTCAGATTGGAAGAAGTAAAAAGTAGTTTTAGATGAATAGTGCACTGGGAAACGTGTTCTGTGAGTGGGGTGAATAGGAAAAACTTGTTGGAGAAGTATTTTTTTCCTGAATCTGAACACAACCCTGATTTTCCAAAATAACAGATATTCAGTCTTCTGAGAACGTATTTAGTTGTTGGGGAAGAAAAAGAACTCAGATATGCAGCCTTCTGAGAACGTGTTTAGTTGTTGGGGAAGAAAAAGAACTTTTTCTGGGAAGCGTGTTTTGTGAATGGAATGAATAGGAAAGTTGAAGGGAATTGAAGAACTTTTTGGAAAGCGTGTTTTCTGAGAGGGATTAATAGGAAAGTTGAAAAGATGTTTTGGAAGTAAACATGACCTGAAGGTGGGTTCGGCAATGAGATTTTCTGTGCATCAATCATTGGCCAATCATTACAGCATTTTGTTTAACATATCCTTGTACACGTACTAGTATTTTTTTTTCATATACGCATGCAACGATGTATAACTACATTGTACTCAATCAAGTTGGTATAAGATCATGAGTTAACTTCACACGGGTCACAATCACTTCATCATCCATTTTTCAGCAACACATGATAAGCTGAAAAAAAAAACCCTGCGGAGTTCTTCCATCCTATACAAAATTTGGTATGGATGCATCTTTGTTCAGCACAATGCCACAGTGTCCTCTAACTCTAAGCAAGCTGGTGCTGATGCCTGAGCACCTCACATTTGCAGCTGCTAAATTATGTGAAGTCAAAAGGTATGGTAGTCAGTCTGACCATCTCTACACAGCATCAGTAGGTATTTTTTGTTCTTGGTCTGAATTTATCTGTCAATCCAATTTTCGATCCTTCCGGCACTACAACTACTCGTAGACTTTTTAACTTTGACCAAGGCACTTTGTACAGTTGTACTACTCTGATAACTGCCGCTCGCACAACATGGAAAAGATCGGCAGTCAAAGAAGCTTTTCCGAGAGAGAAATAAAAGGGGAAAAAATGATGGAAAATTGTTACCAAACCTTGACAGAGCTTTGCTAGTTTAATTTGTTGCAGTACTTTACACGCTTAAAAAAAACACCACTCGTGTTTTAATCGTGGTCATTGCTACCGTGACAAGATGAGAGAGCGAGCCAGTGACATCAAGGTGGGGGCCATGGCCGGAGCTCGGAGCTTATCCACACAGTGCAGTGCAGTGCAGTGTGGTGGGGCGCTACGAAAGCGGCGTGTCTCTGCAGATTGCGTTTGACGGGGACGCCTATAGAAACGGACGCGTCTGTGCAACTGCTGCGACCTCTGCACCAGGGAAATAAAACATGGCGACATGCACAACATTTGATATTTCCATGGCTGTGACCTCCAATGCAAAGGGTATTTTTCGATCGACGAGCGAAAAAGAAAAATAAAAGAGAAGGAAACGTTGCGATATATTTTTATCCTAGCACGTGACTACTAGAGGTGTCGGTGATCTCGGCGAAAATTTGTGAAAAAAGCGAGAGGCTGGCAGTTGCCAGATGGAGGACATGCCGATCGAGCCGCTTGTGCATTTTCGTGCACGTACTACGGTGTCAGCAGGGGTCGTAAAAGCCCTGCCTGCCTGCCGGCACCACACCACTGCACGTACACGCCAGAGCCGGTCGGTCCCGAGCATAGCATCTGCATCTCTCGTGTGGGATGCGATCTGACCCAGAGGCCACACAGGTCGATGCCATGCCAATATGCTTGCCATCCATGGCGATGGCTGGCGGGCTCCATGAGCACCGGCAGAGACTGCGACGGTTCGGACGGGACGGGGGCACAAGGAGATCGATACGCCTCCGGCTCCGGCTATCTTTCCAAAAGCAGCCGCACCTCCGGCCCGGGGAGATCTCACGCAGAAGCTGCCCTTTTTTAGCCTTTGGCTTTTCCACTCTTCAGCCACTCACCTCGCTCACACACAAACCCAACAGGCCAACACAACACAACCATTGCTCTTGTTCTCTGGTTCTGGGTATCGTCACCCATCTCCATCCAATATCCCGGAGGAAAACGACGGGTCCATCCGTGAATGCAGACGCCATCAGCCCACGGCCAATGAAACATGCATCGATCAGCAGCGGCAGTGGCGTTACACGGCAAGCCGCCGCCGCCGCCGCCGCCGCTGGTCATCAGCGGCCAAACCGCACCCACCCACCTTAATCTCTTCCTGTTACGCTCAGGCTCAGTATTCTACTACTCCGGCCGGCTGGCCCATACTGAACCTATAGCTAACGGTGACCAATAGCTGTGTGGGTAACCTGATGGTGGGTAGGGGTAGTTATATTTTCTCTATGCTCGTTCTACCCCTTCTTGCAATGCAATGATAGGAGAGGTACTAGTATATATGATATATGATTATTAGGTGTGCTTTTTAACTTTTTCAGTGTACCAGTGTGTAGTAGTGGCAATTGCAAAGTGCAGTGACATCTTAACTTTTGGTAGTCTATGATTCTTTGCCTCTCTCTCCGGCCGGGTACGTGAAAGCTATAGGCAGAGTGCAGAGAACGACTAGTGCAGACCGTGAGGCTTGAGTCATAGAAAAACTATATGTTGTACGTAGATAAAGCGAGCCTAGGCACTCCGAGAGTAGTGTAGTCTCCTGGACCTTAAGCTCAGATACTCTAAAGAAAAATGCTTTCAACAATTATAGTTAGTCACTATACCAATATTCTACTTATATAGTCTCAGCTCGTGTATTAATGTCACATAATCTCTTGTTGAGAGAAAAAATAGATATATCCTCTCTCTGTCCTCTCTAGGTCACATATGCCAACAAGAGATGTATACATAAGATATCAGCAGATAAAATTAAAGTCTAGTGTGGCATATATGACCTACCTGAGTTGGCACCTCTGGATCACACGTCTAGTCTAAACACAGCAAAGCTGCTTGGAACCTCTGGATCACTCTTCTTCTGCTCGGTTTTCCGATGGAAGAAAAATGAAAAACCAATCTCTCAGCCCTTTCGCGTACGTGTGCATGTACGCACTGACGCACAGTAATTGCATTGGAAATCAAAGGAGCCAAGTCCCGGGAGCACAGTAGGAGGAGTGAACACACGCATGTCGCGGTGGCGTTGGACTGCTTGGGAGACGAGGCCACCACCAACGCCAACGGCCTCGGAAGAGTAGTCGTTGGCGCGAATCTTGAAGCGCCTCTATTAAATAACCTCTCCTTCGTCACCCCCCACCAGGCCAATAATGCCATTAATTAACAGCAATACCCCGCTTACTCCCCGGATAAATTACTATTTCGTCCCACGGGTCCACACCAACACCGCAGTCGCGGGAGGAGGCCCACGGTGTGTTGTACTTGTACTCGCTCTCCGACTTTATTTTTTATTATTTTTATGACTGTATGTATATATTCCAAGTACTGTACGTACGGTTGGGGTTGTTTTTTTTTTTTTGAGAAACACGGTTGGGGTTGGGTTGTGGCCTGCATCGTGGCTTTGCTTAGCTCGACCGGTGATTAGCGTGTGAGACGACGAGGATGATTAGATTTAGCTGGGCCCGCCCGTCTTATGCAGATGCGCCCTCGTCCTCCCGCGTATTAGCAACGACGCCGCTGAGGTGCGCGAGGTTGGCATGGCATGGCGCATGGCATGGTGGATTGGTGGTGGCAGCAGGGCAGGTGGTTGGCGACCACGACGATTAAAGCCTGCGCACGCCCAGCCCACAGGCCACAGCCCCCGCTTCGTTCTGTTCCGCGCCTGTGTGGGGCCCACCGCCGGCTACTGACCTGCTGAGGTGCGACGGTAACTGCGTACACTGCGTGCAGTAGTAATACATCGGTTTTCCAGGTACGTAACGTGCTAACGTGAGCACGAGCGAGAGTTAGACATTTTAGCTGAGCATTCACAGAGTCGTAGAGGGGAAGGGGTTTTATTGCATGGGCGATCCTAGTCGTAGAGAACAATCAAATTGCTTTCTACCTATGGCAATTGGTATGGGCGCAGACATAAATTTTGCTTTTCCTTTGTCTCGCTCTTCACGACTTACTACATTACCATGGCTTAGATACGACAGAGATGACAAAATTACACTATACGTATCATAGTTTTCTATACAATTATTAATACGTTAGAAATAAACACTGTCTTTTATTTGCACGGATGACATACCGCTACATCGATCGATTATGTGGCTAGCTACACTATGCTATAGCTTAACTTCACCCGTGCTGTAAATATATATACGCATATACATATACCATGACGTATCATCTAGAATGGTATAAGCAGCTTGCTCACAAAGCGGTGTTACATCACACGTACGGCAGAGGGGCATCAGAGGGGGTTTAGCTGAGCCGGCCAGGGTAAAAGTTGCCCAACAACTTCTAGAGTGCGTGGCTAAACTGCCGCTACCCCCTGCCTAATGTGTTTGACCGCATCACCAGCTCGCCTCTCCCGTCACGTTCAATTCAACAAAACCCCGGAGGGCTGAAGCGGTTGGGTAGGGTATTCCCCGCAGAATACGCGGGAAGTCGAGGGTGCCCTTCGCAAAAGCGGCGTCTCGTTGATCCGCGTGCCGAGTCCCAAGGCTGGGAGTTAACCTCGCGTGCGTCCCGTCCAGCAGAGAGAGAGAGAGAGAGAGGGAGGGAGGGAGCAGACGACGCCGCAGCTGCGGCATCAACCACAGCAGCTGCCATAGAGAGAGGAGAGGAGGAGGAGAGAGGAAGAGTCCACGTGAGCGAGCGAGGGAGGAGATAGAGAGAGAGGAGAGGGATCTCTCTCCCCACCCCGGTTCCTCCCTCCCTCGCCGTCCACGCCGCCCCCAATTCGCCATGGATCCCCCGCGCGGAGGTCAGCGCTCTTCCCCCCTCCCAACCACCCCACCTCTTCCTCCCCTCCCCCCTCCCGTCGAATCCCGCTGGCTGGCTCGATCCGCGCGATTGGCGGCGGGTTCCCCTCCGCGGCGGAGCCGGCGGAGATTGCGCGCCCGCTCGTGCCGTGTGTCTCTGCGACGTCGACGAGATTCCGTGCTGTGTGTGCCGGGTGTTGTGCGCGCCGCCGCGGCGGGTTGTTTTCTTCGCGTTCCCGTGCTGTTCGAGGCGGCGCGAGGCGTTCGTCGGTGGGCTGGCGCTGCGAATCCGGAGATTTAGCGCGCGTAGCGTATGCGGGGGGGTTAGGCAGGCGGCGCCGCGCGAGGCCCTGCGGAATTGCTGCGGTTGGTCCCGGCGTGGTGCCGCGGGATGCCGCCGCCTCCGCCACCGCCGCCGCCGCCGCCGATGGCGTCAGATTCGCGTGTGTGCATGAGGTGATGGCTACTCGCATTGCCCGCGTCCCGCCCGGGGGGAGGTGCGGGGACGGCGGGGGGTTCGGTGGCTTTACGTCGTTTTCCGGGGATGTACGTGTCCACGTCTGGCCCTCCTCGTTGCTGCTGGTACCAGTAGTAGTAGTATCCCGCTTTTCGGAGAGGAGAAAGGCTTGGGTTGGGTTGGGTCGGTGGCTCTGCTGCTGCGGTCTTCTGTTGGAGTCCTGGATTTGGGATGCCGATCGGGTCATTCGGATCGGCATTGACCTTGCGATAATGCTCTTTTTTCCCCTCTTGACATGCATGCATGGCTTCGTTTGCGTTGTGGATGTAATGTATTATGCTTTAGGTTGATGGCATGATGCAGGGGTCAGTTTCTCGCTATTGCGTCGGTTTTCATTGATGCTGGTGTACGGGTTTCATGTAGGGAAACCGAAATTTAGATGCATGAAGAGTGTCTCTAATCCGCCTCTTCTTTCCGTTCATGCTATCTGTATAGTAGAGGCTGCACAAGCGGTAGTTTCTGATGTCTGATATACAGAATGTATCTATAGCTCATTAAACATGCCTCGTACTTGTATGTGGTGCCGTAATATGGGTCGAAGTATCTGTCATAAATGATCGGTTATGAAAAGGGTCCGTATATTTGGAAGATATAATTAGAGTTAATATATTTTGTATTATGCTCATTTAGTCTTCTGTCTTTAGAATTTATTTGCACACTTCCTGTTTTGTCGTTTAATCCATTTTTCTGAGCTCCCTATTTGATGAAAGGTCATTGAAGTGAGGGAGGGAGCTGGGAAAAAAATAGATAGTATTAAATTGTTTGCGCAATACTTGTCGTTTGTAGAGCACAAGGTACCAAGTGCGAAGGAGAGTTGGCTAACAGCCTAACAGAGTTAGTCAGTTAGATAAAGTAAGTTTGTCCTAGAAACGGACTGACGTTGACCATTTGACTTTGCTGACTCAGAAAAAGGTCTGCTGGCATGCAGGACATCGAATTCTTGATTTTATCTAGTATAGTCTTAGCTAAAATATCGGCTATCTTGTAAAAGGATTTCAGACCTTTAGCCAAGATACTTTGTATAACACGTGTTAATATGAGTTGGCATACAAAAGAATCTTGTTTGTTTCTCAGTTTCTAAGATAATGTTGGAATGACACCCTAAAACTTTGTAGCCAGTATCTCTTTTCCTTGGGTGCTCCTGGTTTCTAGTAAATTTGAACTTCTATATGCTGCTCAGACTTTGTTGTTTTGTTATTGTGACTATGGATTGAATATGGATGCTGACAAAGTCTGTCTCATGCATACTTATTGTCTATACTTATCAGCATATTGATGATGCACCTAAGTGTAATCCTAAACTTTAATTATATTTCATATATATCAATTTGATAATAATATGTTATTGTCATCCTCAGGTACAACAATTGATCCTGCTAAATGCCGACTGATGAGTGTGGAAGAAAAGAGAGAGCTTGTTCGTGAATTATCAAAGAATCCAGAAAGTGCTCCTGATAGGCTCCAGACATGGTGCCGCCGGGAAATTGTAGAAATTCTTTGTTCTGATCTTGGAAAGGAGAGGAAGTATACTGGTTTATCCAAGCAGCGAATGCTAGATTATCTATTCAGGGTCGTGAATGGAAAATCATCTGGGCTAGTGCAGCATGTTCAAGAGAAAGAGAAAGAGAAAGAATCAATTCCTGAGCCCAATACAACTAACCATCAGTCCCCTGCAAAACGACCAAGGAAGAGTGACAATCCATCACGACTACCAATTCTTCCAAACAACTCTGGGGCATCTGATGTAACTGGGCCAACTAACAATCAACGCTTTTGCCAAAATGTAGCTTGCAGGGCTATTCTTAGGGAAAAATTTTGCAGACGCTGTTCATGCTGCATTTGTCTTAGTTATGACGACAACAAGGACCCAAGCCTCTGGTTGTTCTGTAGTTCAGACCAACCCTTCCAAAAGGATTCCTGTGGTTTCTCATGTCATCTTGAATGTGCTCTCAAGGATGAAAGAACAGGCATTCTGCAGAGTGGACAATGCAAGAAACTTGATGGTGGTTACTATTGCACTCGCTGTTGGAAACAGAATGATTTGCTTGGGTACTGTTCTTTATCATCTTTTTGTCACACAAAAATTCTACACTACTTTGATTTTTTATTCCTTGCTTGCTTACATGTATCATTTTGAGCTTTCAATATGTCATGCAGTGATAGACAAACACTAGAGAAATCCATTTTGTGGTTTGTGAGATTTAGCTTTGATAGCTTTTGTTGTCATTTGTTTTCCAGATGCTATACTAGACCTTACTAAGTGAGAAGATAAAAAATCTGATTCGATAATGCTTTCTCTGTTCCTTACTCATTCCATCCTTAGGGATCAATCCTTGTGCTAACATCATTTAATTGGTCTATTTTTTTTCTTTGTTCCGTACTCATTTCGTGCTTAGGGATTGATCCTTGTGCTGTCATCATTTAATTGGGTACAAAAAAATGGGTATAGAAACAAATATTAGATAGTTCAAATTAGTACTTTCAGAAGCAGGTTGTTGCTGTCACAATTTTAACAAGTACAAATTTAGGCTTTTGGAATGGTCATAAGGTAGGACATGCATTTAAATATGAACACCACATACAGAATTGAATGTTAGAAACAGTTATAAATTAAGGGCCATATTTGCTATGCACAAGTCCAAGGGTAAATGCCAAATAGGTTAATCAGTTCATTTGAATAATCTCCCAAGTGGTAAACGGAAGAGGTATAGCTCCTTCTAAGATTTCTGATTGATATAGCACAGGTAGTGTGTGAGTTGTAATCATTTTGATTGGGATGTGTGAGTTGTAATCATTTTGATCTTGTTAACATACCAGTCTAACATGTGATTATTAAATGCTACCCTTGCTCTCAGGTCCTGGAAGAAACAATTGGTGATAGCAAAAGATGCTCGGCGGTTGGATGTATTGTGTCATCGGATTTATCTCAGTCATAAGATCCTGACCTCCACAGAAAAGTACTTGGCACTGCATGGGATTGTTGACACAGCATTGAAGAAACTGGAGGCTGAAGTCGGTCCTATATCTGGAGCTCCAAACATGGGTCGTGGAATTGTCAGTCGACTTACTGTTGGTGCTGAAGTTCAGAAGCTTTGTGCTCAAGCAATAGATGCTATGGAATCAATGTACTCTGGTGCATCTCCTGCCAACTCAAAAAATCAGCGTATGTTTCTGTACCCTTTATGTTTGACATTTGCGTATACAGATAGATGGAATTGACTAATTGACACATTTGTTCATTTTCAGGACCTTGTATGGTACCACCGAACTTCATAAAGTTTGAAGCTATAACCCAAACATCTGTCACCGTATGTTTGGATTTGGATCAATGTCCTATGGTTGCCCAAGAGGCAACTTCCTTCAATCTATGGCACCGAGTGGCTGTTACTGAATCCTACCTGTCGAATCCGACTGGCATAATACTTGCACCATCAAAAAAATTACCTGTCTCTGAGCTTGCACCGGCTACATGCTATATCTTTAAGGTTGTTGCTTTCAAGAACTCAATTGAGTTGGGGTCATGGGAAGTTAGAATGAAGACAAGTTGTCAGAAGGAAGATCCAAGGAGTTCAGTGCCAGGTGGTGCTGGACTAGAACAAAATAATGGTAGCCCCAAGGCAAACAGTGATGGCCAGTCTGATCCGTCCTCGGAGGGCGTGGACTCGAACAATAATACTGCAGTTTATGCTGATCTAAACAAATCCCCGGAAAGTGATGTCGAATATTGTGAAAATCCTGAGATCCTTGATTCTGACAAAGCATCACATCACCCCAGTGAGCGTATGGATAATTTGCAGGATATAGAGATGGCTGCCGCTAGGGTAAGTGAAGTCACTGACATGGAAGAAGCTCCTGGGCTCTCAGCTTCTGCCTTGGATGAGGAACCCAACCCTTGTGTTCAGACGGTGCTGCTCAGAGAGTCATCAAACTCAGTAGAGCACAGTCAAAGAACCGTAGTTCCTAGATCACAGGACAAATCAAATGCGCCAGATGGAAATGAGTTGGTGATTATTGCACCTCGGTACACTGGCTCTGTGCCGCCCACTGCACCAAGAGGTATAGAGAATGGCAAGGAGAATGGTGGAAGGAGCTTCAAACCAAAACCTTGTGATAAAATTGTTCAGAATGGCTCTTCAAAGCCTGAAAGGGAACCGGGTAATTCTTCAAATAAAAGAACATCGGGTAAATTGGATGACATTGGCCACAAGGATGGTTGCTCTGAAGCATCTTATGAATACTGTGTAAAGGTGGTTAGGTGGTTGGAGTGCGAGGGCTATATTGAGACAAACTTCAGGGTGAAGTTTCTGACATGGTTTAGCTTGCGCGCCACCCCACATGAGAGAAAGATAGTTAGTGTGTTCGTTGATACTCTTATTGAAGACCCTGTCAGCCTTTCTGGCCAGCTTGTTGACAGCTTCTCGGAGACGATATACAGCAAAAGGCGGTCTTCCATGCCTTCCGGTTTCTGCATGGATCTATGGCATTAACGAACCAGGGCAATATACAGCAAAAGGCGGTCTTCCATGCCTTCTGGTTTCTGCATGGATCTGTGGCATTAAGGAACCGGAAGCTCTTGACATTTGCTTTCTAGGGAGCATATTTGGTCCCATTCTTTGTAGCAGATCGTTGCATTGATTCTTCATTGGGAATTTCATTGAAGTAGTTGACTTACAGTCTTCATTGAAACTTCCTTCGCTATGACAGTAGTTTTTTTTAATCGGTCAACTTCTTTTTTCTTTTTTTCTTTCACTTTTGCTCCATAGGTTACAGTGCTATCATGTGTACCGTCCATGATATTCTTAGAGCATCATGGGCTGCACGGTTCGGTCAAGCTTAGGGCATCATGAATTTTGTGGCGTGTGGCTGCTCGAAGAAGGATGATTGTCAGGCACTCAGGCTGGATCAGGAATGCGCCTGTCTGTGGGGGATGAAGCAGGCTTCGTGTGGACGTCGACGAATCCGAGCTAACCATGTCTTGTCAGTAGTAAAATGATTGTGCTGTATCTTGGGGAAATTGCATTATGTTTCTGACTCTTGTGGGAATGGGAGGAATGCTGCTTAAGATGCGGAACATCTGCCGTAATGTTATGTCGACTCATGCTTCTCTATCTATGGCATCTGTTGCCTTGTTGGTTTACTGGTGTGCTGGGTGGAGCGACTCCATTTGTGCTACACCTGTTTGGATCCCTTGGAGCATGTTCTGATTGGAATTGCATGTGGCTTTGCTTGAATGTCTGCGATCTTTTCCTGCAGTGTTAGTTTGTTGCCAGGATACTCCTATAGTGTTGGCCAATAACCTGGGGCTGTTAAGTGAACCCTTTTTCATCTCAATATAGTTTGGGAAAAGATAAGGCATATGCTGATGTAATTAATGGCTGTTATCGTGTCTGCTGCTCTATCAGATCTTGCCTTGCGGTACGCTCACACGAGCAAACAAGGTTCCTTTTCCAGCTACAAAAGCTTGAGATTTCTAGTGCTAAGACTGTCCAAATTCATCATATCCATTCAACTGTTTTTTTCGCCTTATTAGCTTCTAAAATCTTTTATCTCAATGCTGAAAACAATGGATCAAATTGTGCATCATTTCACACAGGAACCAAAGTGTTCATCATTATCTGAGCCCCACTATCAGGATGGCGATGGCCTGGTCTATGGACCCTGAGAGAGTACGGCAATCGTCCACCTCCCGGAGCACTTCAGCCGCGTCGAACATGGTCTGTTAGCTTCCACATCGTCCAGTACCGGCCGTCGTAGTACCCCCGGCATCTGGCTGTTGCTCCGGTGGATTTTTCCCGTCCTGCACATCGCATCACATATTCACGTGTCTGTAGCGTAGGATGTGGCCGGAGCAATGGCGAGATCTCCGCTAGGTGCCGCCGCCAACATTTTCTCTTTCGTTTACAGCAAGAGCATACATGCTCAGCAGGCAGCCAACGGTAAATGTCTGAGCACCCACGGTTTGCCAATTGGCGTCAGCAAGCATCTCCCTTTGAAAACGGCTTGGATCGGAGTGTTAGGCTTTGTTACTTGTGTTTTGCTCTGTGATTGTTTTTGGCAGTTGTTTGGATCTACATAGTAGCGTTTCACTGAACATAGTTTACGAGGGGCTTGACATTTCTCACTCACAAGAAAACACAAACCCCCACTCAAGATATTTTTCTAGTGTTCATATCATGGGGAATTGTACGGAAAAAAATTCTATGCAGCCGGGCTGCAAACTCTGTCCTGTGCAGCCCCGCTCTAGATTGAGGACGCGTGGCAGCTTCTGCCATCCAACGTTCGCGACGAGGGGTGCTTTAGCCTGCGGCACCGCCTCCGTGTGACTCGGACGATCGGCTCTAGCCTCCAGGCATTCACGCGCCTCGGCTTGAAGGGGCAAGCCGGCAAGCGCTTCACCTCCAACACCAGAGGGTCCAGAAACTGCGCCAGACCCCAACTCATGGCCAATGCCGTCAGGTGGGTGACCCAGCTAGCTGCATTGTGTTTTGGCGGCGTCCATACGAGGATGAGGGATAGACAGGCAGAAGACAAAGGGCTAGTAGCTATCTGTGCAGCAGCGTCGGCACTTCAGACATAAGTAGATGTTATTGCTCCCCCAATCTCCACTTATTTTCCACTTACATTGTGATGAGAACCAGAAACACAAGGAAAGCAAAATTCAACCTAGTTTGTGGATGGTTTCATGAAACTGTAAATTGTTCAAAGGAGGTAGATTTTTTTTTTGAACGACAACGGCACGAGATTGTGCCTTTTTTGCATTGATATAGCATGAAGAGGTTACATATTTACAAGAGCCGTCGCAGCGGCAAAGAAAATTAGGTTTACTCTCCTGCTAGTAGAAACGCCAAGGGCTTTGCCCCTGCAGTGAGCCAGGCGTTTGCCTCTCCTTTAATTTTCCCTAGCAATGCAAGCGTTGACAACTCTTTTTTCTCAAAGATCCTAGCGTTGCGCTCTTTCCAGATTTCCCACACAACTAGCATGGTAATGGAGGCTGCAGTTTTCTTTGGCATGCCAGGTGTGGAAGTTACTGTCGTCCACCATTCCTGAGCCGTTTCTGTAAGTGGCCATGTTGTGGGGCCCAGTTGTGGTTGTCGCACCCATGTTGCCACAGTGGACCAGATCCGTTTCGTGTAGCGACATCCTGCTAGCAGATGGTGCGCCGTCTCTATTGTTTGCCGGCATAAGGGGCACGTCGGGCTATGATCCCAGTTTCGGTTAGCTAGGCGGTCCGATGTCCAGTCGCGGTTCTGCACTATTAGCCATGTGAAAAACTTGCACTTGGGTGGCGCCCAAGTGGACCAAATAATGCTTAAATGCGGGTTCAACGTGCATCCAATAAATTGTGCTTTATATGCAGAGGCGGCAGTGTATCGGCCATTGACAGTTAATTTCCATGTGATATGGTCCTCCTGTGTTGTGTCCAACGCGATCGTGCCAACTAGGTTCCATAGGTCTGTTACCGTGCATCCCGCTTGTAAGTTTAGATCCCTAACCCAGCTGTTGCTTTGGAAGGCATCAGCCACCGTCCTGTTTTTCTGCTGGGATCTAGCATATAGGTTTGGCGCAACATCCATTGGTCGTCTACCTTGTACCCAGCTGTCCTTCCAGAACTTCGTCTTCCTTCCATTACCTACCGAGATATTGGTGCAGGCCGCAAAAAGGAGGTGGTCCGTGGCATCACAAGGTGGCTGTGTCCCAACCCAGGTCTTTTCTGGGGATACCCACTCATGCCAAAGCCAACGGGGTGCAGACTCAGGATACCGAGTCCTCCATTCCTTTTGGGGAGGCACGATCGGATCCAGTTGACCTTACATTTAGCCCCCGTTAGATCTCCGTTGCCAGCCCAAAGGAAGTTTCTGCGGTGCTTGTCAAGTTCGTCGATGACCTCGCTCGGGGGCTTCAAGGCTGTGAGCATGAACACAGGTTTCTAATAGGATTAAGATTAATCTTCATTACGAGGATATAAATATTCCATCTAAGATGAGTACAATTGAATTGGAGGAGGTAGGACGTTAACCAAAATTGAGATCGGGAGTATCAAATTCACGACTGATCTGAAGGCTAGGTCTGCCTCCATGGCGGGTGCTATGGCTGAGGGAAGCCAACGATCGATAGTCAACAGCCGCGCCGCTATGGTGTAGTATGGTCGAGACGCCGTACCACCCGGCAACGTCGTGTGCCGCCGGTAACTTCTGGCGAAGGCTTCGCTGCCGGCGGCGTTGGATCACAATGAAGTATCAGGCTTGCCCCCCGTGATTGCAGGTTGCGGACCTCTGTTCGACAGCTAGCGCCTGACCCTTGGAGCCGAGCGTGTGACAGTCCAGAGCCTGGAGCCGAGCGGCCGAGTTTCGCGGAGCCGCGAGCAGTGGCATCTTTTCGTCGCGAACGTTGGATGGCAGCAGCTGCCACGCGTCCTCAATCTAGAGCGGGACTGCACAGGACGGAGTTTGCAGCCCGGCTGCATAGAATTTTTTTCCGAATTGTACAATGATATTCTCAGCTAAATCTTTAATAGGCATCCTTCAATGTGGACCAAATAATTTCTAAAATAACATGCTAATGATTTTTGGTCAGTCTTGATCCTGATCGCGGCTTAGTTCGAAGCTGCTGATCAAAGGTGGAATTCATCCAGTGTAGACGTGCTCAAAGCGACGCCACCAAAATAGAGAGACAATTTTGTTCCAAGTTTGCAGGTTGGGATCAGCATCAAACATTTCATTTCCATGATGGCCAAACATAGTCCCCAAATTCGCCAGGCAAAGGCGGTATTTACAAAAGATTCATAAAAACCCACTGCAGATTCCAGTCAAAATACATTGTACAGGTATACCAACTTCTGGCCCTCATGATGTTATATTGCAAATGATGTTCCTCCCTTCACTCCCCCATCGCTCAGAATGTCAACCAGGTCATCGTCCAAACGCAATTCCTGCAATCACAGTGCAAATCCAGGTACTAACTCCAAGATATTCCAGCTACTGTATAGATTATTAGGTGATAAAAAATGTTTCAAGATCAATATGAGAAGAAAGCTGTGCTGATTAGTTCTACCTTCTCACTTGCTGACCGATGATGACTTTGATCCATGGAAGGAGGGGAAGATGAAGAAGGATACTCCGACGGCGAGACGAGCCGATGCAGCCGGACCAGCTCGGGCATCACGACGCTCTCCAGGTCCGGCCGGTCCCTGCGCCGCATCTCGCAGCACTTGAGCGCCAGCTCGGCGAACGCCTGGGCCTCCTGCGCCGGCCAGCCGGCGACATTGCCGTCGAGGAGGTCGGCGAACGTGCCTTCCTCCAGCGCGTCGGAGACGGTGTACGCGAGCCCCATGGGCTCCTTGCCGGTGACCATCTGGAGGTAGATGACGCCCAGAGCGTACACGTCGGACTTGGTGCACACCAGCCCAGTCTTCTGGTACTCTGGATCAATGTAGCAGAAGGTGCCGGCCGCTGCTGTCTCCCTGTACTGTGTCGTGGCGGCGGCGCCGTCCATGGACCTTGGGATGATGCGAGCCAGCCCGACGTCACCGATCTTGGAGACGAAGTGGTCGTCGAGGAGGATGTTGCCTGGCTTGAGGTCACGGTGCACGAACGCCTCGGGCTTCATCTTGTGCAGGTACAGCAGGCCGCTGGCGATCTCCACGGCGATCTTGAAGCGGAGCTGCCATGGCAGTGGCGGCGTGCCGGACCGGCAGAAGAGGCGGTCCTCCAGGCTGCCGTTTGGCATGTACTCGTACACCAGGCAGCCGTACTCTGGACACGCACCAACCAGGTGCACCATGTTCGGGTGCCGAATGTTGTTGAGCAGCTCGACCTGATTATGACATGGCAATAACACTGAGCTGATCACTCCATCAGTTCATCCAAATCCATAAAAGTACAGCCTTTTCAGATCATTATTACTGAATGATGTTTATAAGAACAGCAGAACAGATTAGACATAAAAAATGCAAAAAAATGTCAGAAAAAAAAGACTATGTGGTAACTTTGGAAAGTCGGAGTGCTAGTGGCAATCAGGATACAGATTTGTCAGACAAGATCAGCAGTGACCATACCTCCTGTCGAAACTGCTTCAGTCCCTGAGTTATATTAGAATAGAGGATCTTGACAGCCACAAGAGTGTTGTCAAGTGTGGCTTTGTAGACTGGTCCATAGCCTCCTTCCCCAACCTTCAGTTCGTCAGAGAAATGTTCAGTGGCGTTCGCGATATCATCCGGAGAGTATATTCTGCACTCGAGTCTAGTAGGGAGACATTCTAGCATCCTTTTCGTCTCGATTGGCCTGGGCAAGGCTTTAAGGTTGAGTGGAAGATTGTGAGGCTCGTCCAGAGCATGCCCGAATCTACTGTCGTCTCTAGGTGAGTGAAACGGTGGCAAGCGTCTCAACAGCGGTTGAGTGATATCTTGGTAATCAAGGTCTGTCAATTCCTCATTGATTCTTTCTCTGTATTGAGAGTTAGAAGATGATGTGTCAAGGATTAAGAGTTTATTATGCTTTGGGCCAATTGCTGACTGAGTACATGGTTCTACATCCAGTCTGTTTGTCTGAGACGGGAGGTTGGAAGATGAACTTTCTGGGTTTCCTGACGTCTCCCTGTGTTCCTGTTCAACATATGCACATGATTTTTTATCACATGAAACATTCGATTCCATAAAGTAAATGTAGTACTAATACAGTGCTTGAGATTCAGTTCAAATTTGAAATTGGAACCATAATCAGTTTCATAGTGCGAGTCACAATCATCAAGCAAGCATAAGGTAGTAATATTACCTCTGTGTAATTCCACGGAAGCATATCGCCACTGTTTTGCTTCCCATCAATCTTAAAGAGACTTAGTTCAGCTTCATCATCTTCACTTGCGGTTGGCGACAATGGACTGTAGACGTTGTACGCGGGATTTAATGTGCTATCCTTGAGGCCTGAGTCATCAAATCCCACGAATTTTATATGTGGGGCATGAGATGCTTGTTCATTGTTCGTATTTAGCGGAGGAGGATATTCTGGAGTCAAATGGTAGGCATGCTGATCAATGTCGTTGAAGGGGCATGAAGATGCTGTTTGTAGAGTTGAAGAGTCGCTATGCAGTTGTTGATCCGATGACATGAGGCTTCCGTCTTCGGCTGATTCATCAAAACTGGCATACCTGGGCATCACAGCACGCACCGGTACAGGCCTGATCAGAGTTCACATAGTCTGAAGAAATAGAAACCACCAAAGCATGCACAAAAGTAATTGCAGAAGAGTTGAAAAACTGAAAAGAATAACTGGTCAAAATAATGTACGAGTACAGAAATATGTGGTAGAATAAATATTGATCGGAAGACAAGACGAGTAGCTTGTGTACAGTTAACAAACACTGTCATTTCTGTAAACAGTGGAAATTTTTAAACTCACTTCGATGGCTTGTGTCCATTTTGCAACTTGTCTTCTGGTTCATCTGTGAATCACATATGCACTTAATGAGCATTCATGGAACAACCTACCCGAGATCAGCATCGTACATCAAAGGAATAAGTGTGTAAGAGGAACACACATTTCACACCTGATAATTGTTTCAAAGGTAGATCAGACTTCAAATCTTCTTTGCTGGTATCATCTACATAAGTGGCAGGCCTAAAAGAAGAAATTTTTCCTTTCGCTATCACATATACTGAACAGAAGGTCGGTGCACATTTCGTGACAGATGTTGGCACATCCAATTTCCATATCGTTCTGGAAAAAAAGTATTTGCCATTTTTTTAGCAAGATACCTTGAGATCGTTTCAGGAAAAAAAAATTATGTGTATGTCAAGTTTAAGATGTTGCGCCACACCTTGTAAATGCATTCCTGGATGCAGCCCCCAGTACTAACTTGTCGACCTTATGTGTGACAACAAAATCGACAATAGCTTTCGACACATCTGTTCCATCCAGGACAATTTCCCTGCATTGCAACTGTAGATATTAAAGTAAGTCAGACAAGATGATCATTTGGCACCAAATCGCTATTTGATCACACTGACAGAAGGAATATCATCTGATCGGTATATTTAACCAGCTAATCAGCATTTGCATTGCCTTTTCCAAGATTCATATGCAGAAAAAAAAACTATCTGAAACTATATGTTCATTACAAGGAAAGGTAGGTGATGGTGCATACCCCTCTCCTGCTGCAGAAACACTGGAAGGGAAGCATCAGATCTTTAGCCTGAAGATCCATCTGAGCATGAAAAGCTGCCGGAACATCATCCTGCACGTGCGATATGGCAAACTGCTTACCTCCTGCACACACCACAGTCAGAGATTCAGAGATCGACCAACACATCTGACTGATGAAACAAATCAATTGGACACTGTATTTTGAATGGATCAAGAAACTCAGCGGGGTAAAACTGTAAATCACCATGGGCGTGGAGGGAGGTGTGCTTGCGGCGGACGTGGACGAGGAAGAAGCAGTGGCGGCGGGAGAGGATGTGGTCGGCGGCCCACTTGAGGGCGTACTGGCTGCCCCTGTCTCCGTCGACGGCGACGGCGGCCGTCCCGGCGCCGCGCTCCCTGGAGGAGAGCGGGGTGCAGTGCCTCACGGCGGCGTCGGCGGCGTCCTTGCGGGGGTCCTTCTTCTTCGCCGGCGCGACGATGGGCTGCGTGTTGAACGTGTACGACATGATCTCCGAGCGGGGTGGATGGTCGTGGCGGAGGAGGAGGGCATGGCGTCAATGGCGTCAACCAATGGCCAGGTGGTTGTGGTGGTAGGATAAGGGAGGGAGCGAGAGGGCGCGCGAAAATGGAGGATGCCGCGAGTTTGGCGGGGAACCCGCAGCTTTCCGTTGCATGTCACTCCTCTTCTTGAATTCCCCTGATGAAAAACGAGCCCAAACCCCATAAAGCCCAAAATGCATTTTCTTTTTCATTGCCTGCTCTCAACTACGTGCATATTCAGCAAAAATCAGGACATCATGCTAAAAAAATGCAAAATCTGGATATGCTAAAAAAAAGCAAAATATGGAGCACGCTAGAATCAGATCCAAAATTCAAAGAAAAAATATATCTGCTATAAACATTTATATTTGTATTGGTTATCATTACCGATATTGTTGTAGATATGGTGACCTTCAACAGGTTGTGTATCTAGCAACTTGATGCAAACAGGTTCGCAAAAGACATGTAAATTAAATAAATGAACATATAATCAAAGAAACATCTTTTTTACTGTAAATAAATAAAACCTATTATCAACATCTTTTTGACCTTTTTGCGTCTAACCTCCTCCATGGTGGTTGTTGCTAGATGTATTTTTTGAAAACATATCCTAAAGGCATATCATATCTGAGTAGTATCTCTAACCCTTTTGTTTTGGGGGCCTAGTCATATACATCTCGTTAGTTGGGCCCATTTATCGCAGCAACTAGGTGTAAAATTAAACAGCACTAGGATTGCAAGCCTCCTTTCCCCGGCCTTCCTATTTCGTCTTAATTTGTAGCCGTCAAGCCGTGCACGCATCATTTGGAAAACGCTAGTAGTTCATATAGTTTTGCACGTCGAGCATTGCGTATTAAATAACTTACACGCTATGGAGCTGCAATTAATGCAATTTATGAACAATTTACCAATAATGTACAAAGTATGTATTTATATAATAACTTGTGGACTGATTTCTTCTCTACATAAGGGGGTTGAAGCCGGATATTTTTTATAATTATCCAAAGGGAATTGACATTTTGTTAATGAATTGTTTGTAGTTTGCAGGCCTCTTCAATTTTTATGCAATAGAATAGAGACACATGTGATGCTTGCCTACTCGGGGAACTGAGAAGATCAAAATCCCATTGGACCGATTGACATCTGCCCGGCAACTACAGTGGTTAGTGAGTCCGATCCATCCGGCGATACTTACAACAATGCCCCCGGCCGTGTTCTCAATCAATCCCTCACCAAACTCCCCGGCCGGCAATGTAGAAAAAGCTAGCAACCATGCAGGAATGCAAAGTCATTTTAAAGTTTAAACACATAAACAAAGTTGGACTAAGTTTAATCGAAACCACCAAACACGCGCAAGAAAAAATAGTAAACCAAACAACCGAAAACGAGTGAGCATAATGCGTGCATGGGCTGCTGTTCAGTCTCCTTTGATCGTCCACTGATGATGATGCTGACCGGTTGTTCAGGTAAAAAAAAAGGTTAGGCCTTTTCTGGCAGCTAGTAGGTGCCTCGACCTTTGTTTCTTCTTTCTTTCTTGTTTACAAGCAAAGTCAAAGCATCAGACTACCACAGGTGCATATCAATATGCAGTGCAAAATAGTCGTCAGTTCGTTATACCAATGCAACCCTGATCAGTTAAACTAATTTAAGTGGACAAAATTAGAGATGATGCTCCATAGCTCTATTATTCAACCTTTTTGTGTTCTTGTTTTTCTACGGCTGCCTGCCAACAATCTGGTCATGTGGGAATCGAAGTCCTGATCATATCGTCATCTTTTACTTGCTGCTGGCTTATAATTTGGCTCCATGCATGCAATGCCCATGCACCTATACTGCTATCCTATAGCATCATCTATACATATACATCTACCCTGTTATCTAGATTGGAATTCACTTTTTTTTTGGAGAATCAATCAGCCTTGGAATTCCATCAATCATCTCTCTACTAGTTGCAGGCGAGTTCAGACTTAAAGTTCAAACTTATAAAGCAGACTTGTTCATGCATGAGAAAAAGAAGAAAGAGATGCATGGTATAGCAGTAGGTGATAACTGATGACCTTGACCGGTGAGACGGTGGCGACGATGTACTCCTTTGATCTGTTTGCAGGCTGCCAACGTCAAGAGGTTGGGCCTGGGCGTCCAAGATGCGGGCATGCAGTAGTAAGTACGTTGCTTCAACACTGAATTTTAGCAAAGTAGTAATCTTGCAGTGTTGACACGCTTGCGTTTGCATTTCCATGCACGCGCGTGTACGTGTAGGCATATTCCATTGCCAAATATTTTTCATTGCCCCTTTTGACTTTTTTTTCTTGATCGAGATCGACCTCTGCCTGCCTTCTGGGCAGTGTGTGTGAATTGTGATGACGGATGGGTGACGCGTTGCAAATATATGTGTGGCACCGACGTCGTTTGATGTGGGTCCCACTTTTATACGGAGGAATAATATTTTTTTTTTGGGTGATGACTGACGAGGATATATGATGGAATCTTGGAATTGTGTGTGTAATATTGTTTCCTAACGGCAGGATGTGTGTTGTTGAAGGATTTTTGTCTGAATTGATATTGCAGCTAGCTGCTTGTCCAAATAAAGTCTGAATCCTGAAACCTAACTACCTCGCTTGTTTGTTAAAATGGAATATGCTGGTGCAGAGTCTTACTCTTTTTTTTCCCCTTGCGACCGGGTGTGAGTTGTCCACATCATCTGCTTAACAAATGGTAGAGACTATCTTGTGTCCCTATTTCAGAAGAAATCAATAGATCAGATAATCCATCCAAAAATATTAAGGAAAGAAGATACTTCAAATGTTGGATAAAAATATAATAATCACATCTTAAAAAAGAAACCAATAGATCAGACTGAATCAGGGGTACCAAAGCTTTAGTCTATTATCAAAGAAAATTATCCATTATGAATTTTAAATTTCTTGGTTGCACTGTGGTCTATGGCTGCTACCGCATAACTCTACTGTGTCGATTTCCTTGTCAAGGTCTAGTTTTCGCCTAACACGCTGCTGCAAACTCCAACTAATCAGGCTTGTTGTAAACGTGGATGGACTATCTTTACTCGTTTGTGCCCAACAGATAGCGCCTTCAACGCTTCATCAGATGTGTCAAAAAGCAAGCATTTTTTTTTTCCTTTCCTTCCAGGAGCTTTCGTTTTGGATTCCAATCCAAGCATCCAATTCAGCAGGTCACAGGTTGTGCTGTCTGTATGGGAGTTCTCTAAGCTTATTTGTCACACAGCAGAGGATCGAGAGGAATGGAGACTCGAACGACCGGTTACTCACTGACACCTGACAGCAACGTCGCAACGAACTACTCATCATCAGACCTGCGACACGCCTCACAAAGTACCTAGCACACCTACAACAAAATATAAATATCTATATATGTATATATATATTTATTGGGAAAATCACAGGACTTTAAACTTGATACTTTCTGGTTTCTAGATAAGTGGATTCATTTAATTTAATTTTTATTATCTTGTTTTATTTAAGCTATTGATATGGATTGTGGGGTGTGTGTGTGACTTTTGGTTTATACGAAATTAATTCCTTGGTTTACTTGGTGTCTTGGTGAGGAAACCTTTGTCTTCCGTGACATGCGACCTGATCATAGAAAAGAAAAGCCAAACCATTCACCAGTTTCCTTGCTTTAATTTCTACGAAAAAGACCATAGTGGAATAATTTGGCAATCCGTTAATTGGACACTATGCTAGGGCAATGCAAATTTCCGCTTATACCCCATGAACAATGGATTTTTTCGCCAGTAAACATCTTACATCAGCCGTGTAAAACCACATGATAAATATATATATTGCGAAACGGAGCGCCGCCGCCGTCTCAATGTGTATGTTGCCACCTCATTAACCAATCATATCATCCAAATACTTGTCTATAACCAATTGCAGTATTGTTCGCGCCTTACATTTTCAAATTCAAATAGGAAGCTCCCCCAATCAGCTAACAAAAACAAACTAGTAACAATTTCTTTGTTCACACACCAGTCCCTTAATCCCTCCGTCGATCCACGATCCGACGGCCAATAAGCCCCCACTGCCTCGCCACGTGGACCGGGCTGGACCAACCAGAAACAGAGCAAGATGTGGACCCATTGCACAACCAGAACCAAAACTCAACAACATCATATCATCAGGAAGCTCAACGTAGAGAGAGAGAGAGAGAGAGAGAGAGAGAGAGAGAGTCCCTGTCATCCTCTTGTGAAGACACCGCCATGCCATGCCAAGGTGAAGAAGACCCTTTTGGTTTCAGTCCACCAACTTCCCCTCTTCAATTCCTCCTGCTCCTCTTCCTAACCCACATCGCTTGCTTGTCTCTTCCTCCTCTTCCAAACCCTCCGGCCATGGATAGTATAAATGCATCGCTCCCCTTGCCGTATTCGTGAGGGGGTCTCTCTGCTCGCTTGATCATTCTTACTTCTCCACCTATCTGCTAAATTTGGCAGTGAGTTAATCAGCCGCCGCCAGCCATCAACTAGTTACTGCGGTTATTCCTTCGATCGTGCCGACCTTCCGTTTCCGTTTCCAATTTCGCCAAGAGCTGAAGCGCCGGCGGCGGATCGGAGAAGAATCCCGTCGGATCTTGGATATCGTCTCTATTAGTTCTCCCAAGCTAGAGCTTTCGCCTACGAGCTAGCTAACTGGCTTGGATCATCAATGCTCTCCATTTTATTCGTCGTCAGAGAAGCTCGATCGTCTTGAGAGATTGCGTTTGATTGATTGATTCTTCTATGCGCGTTGCATTTCCGCCGCCGCCGGAGTTGGTGAAGAAGGAGAGCGCGCGGCGGCGCCAGCTGCTAGTGATTCTTCGACCTCGGTTCTCCTCATCGCAATAATGAGCGACGTCTCCGTCCGCTTCGTGGTGGCCACCGCCGCGGCGGTGCTCGCCGTCGCCGTGTCTCTCGCGACGGCGTCGTCGTCTCCGTCACCGGCGGCGGCGGCGGCGGCGCACGACTACCGCGACGCCTTGTCGAAGAGCCTTCTCTACTTCGAGGCGCAGAGGTCAGGTCGTCTTCCCTACAACCAGCGAGTGCGGTGGCGCGGCCACTCCGGCCTCACCGACGGGCTCGAGCAAGGCGTGGACCTCGTCGGCGGCTACTACGACGCCGGCGACCACGTCAAGTTCGGCCTCCCCATGGCGTTCACCGTCACCCTCCTCTCCTGGGGCCTCATCGAGTACGGCGATGGCGTGGTCGCCGCCGGCGAGCTCCGCCACGCTCTCCAGGCGATCAAGTGGGGCACCGACTACTTCATCAAGGCCCACACGTCGCCCAACGAGCTGTGGGCCCAGGTCGGCGACGGCGACTCCGACCATTACTGCTGGCAACGGCCGGAGGACATGACGACGTCGAGGAGAGCTTACAAGGTCGACGCCGAGCACCCTGGCTCAGAGGTCGCCGCCGAGACGGCGGCCGCCATGGCCGCCGCCTCCATCGTCTTCCTCGGCGCCGGCGACGCGCATTATGCGCATTTATTGCTTCACCATGCGCAGCAGCTGTTTGAGTTCGCTGACACGTATAGGGGAAGGTATGATGAGAGCGTCGATGTGGTGAAGAATTTCTACCCGTCGTCGAGTGGTTACAATGATGAGCTGCTGTGGGCGGCGCTTTGGCTTCACCGCGCCACCGGCCGCCGTGACTACCTCGAGTATGCGCTCACGAACGCCGAGGCATTCGGCGGCACCGGATGGGCCGTGTCCGAGTTCAGCTGGGACATCAAGTATGCTGGCCTTCAGGTCCTTGCATCCGAGGTAATCCAAAAACATTTGAAATGCATACACCTTTGCTACACTAATCCGAGGAAATCCAAAAACATTTCCCGCCTCGTTTGAAATTGAGGATTTTTTGTCGAATCCTAACGCTAATCCAAATGTTTTGTAGAAAAAAAAAGGAATTTCATGTGTAAGTTACTTTGGCATCAAATTCGCCTTTTTTCGTGTTGCGTCATCAACTTGTCCTTTTGTCATGGTTAGAGTCAGACGAAAATTTTCACTGTTTTACTGGGGTATGAATAATTACTGACACGCGGGGCCCAAAATCTGAACCTGAGGGTAGGTGGTTAACATTCTCTTTTGGTTGGGCCACTTTGATGGGGATGGATGTTTTAACTGCATGCCCTGCAAAGTGAGTGGAACAAGTTGTAAGCTATAGCATGAAGGGCAAGCCTGTTTGGTGCACCATTCCCTTTTGCTTGGGCTATATTACAAGCATAGCTCTGGCCCCCTTGCGGCCTTGCTTGTGTTTGAATTTGATGGAGATGTTATGCACAACACCTCCACATCCAACAACTCATCTTGTAGAGGGATAATGCGTAGCGTGCATATGTTCTTTTTTAGAATATGTAGGAAAGCTACGTATAATTAAGCAGGCGCTAATTTCAATTATTTATTTTCTTTCATGGGGAAATATATGTGCTGATTTGGCACGTCCACATTTCCTTGAAGAGAAACCTTATACCATGAATAGGCCATATACACACATGGGCAAAAATCTAGTTCATTAAGCAGACGATCACTGTTCATAACTACAGGGATGGCATATAGAAGCAAGCAAGCCTCATCAATTGTTTATGAGCGAGCTAGCAGATCATATCTTTCCTCTACTTGTCCCCTTGTCCTTTGCCAACCATTTATAACATTTTTCTCTCATGTGGTTTTGGTCCCAAGCATTATTCTTCAAGAAACAGACTGTTTTCCTAACCTTGGGATTTTTTTTATGGAGTGTACTAGAGTAGACTGATGGCATCATTTGGGGTCTTGTAGAAATGGACTGCATTCCTAACCCTGACAGAGTGCATTGACCATTGTTCCTCCCTATGCTTAGAATACAAGGCAGCCATCTCTTACCATGCACATTTCTTTATGCTTCCACAAGCCTGTCCTCTCTCTCACCATGCTTGGAATGTCATGTTCTGAAGCAAGCAAATCAACCAACTCTGAAGATTCTAGCCAACCTGCTGGTGCACTTGGACTGGGGAGTCAGTGCCATTCTGAAATTTGTTAATGGAAGCAAAGATTAGCGCATACTAAATACTTTGAGACAAAAATAAAATAAAGAGGCAGCATGCATGATGCATGAGACAGCTCTTGCCCATGAAGACAACACTAGAGTCAAGTTTAAGGTAAAACAATGGTACATCCATGAGACCATGAACCCATGCATGGGCTATTCAACTAACAGTAGTTACATGTTTGGAAAAAGCTGAAGTTGTTGGATCACAACCAGAGCCCTGACAAACTGAACCCAGCGAGAAGGATCATGCGGTCAGGATACTTTTACCTTCAGCTTAATTTAATCATACTTGATCAGCCTGAATAACTAACTTTCATTGACCCTGAAATTAGAGTAATCAAAACAATAAAAGAGGGCAATTGGGCATTCAGTGGCTACAAGTCTTTTTCCTGAAGTCAACAGTAGTATAGTGTTTGGCGCAAAGTTTGACTCACAGGATCAACTGACAATGAAACAAACTACAAAGTGATTTGATTTGATGTGTTCAAGTCAGATTTCTAGATGTTTCAATTCAGTATTTATTTTTTTAAAAAATGCTTATAGAGCATGCAACACATTCAAAGCATTGACCTATGACGCCGTGTTCAGTTTTTTGGGAAAAAAAAAGAAATAGAGTTTTTCAGACAGCTGCTGACCTTTCTCTGTTGCCTGATGGATGTTTCAGCTGCTGGTGGAGGCGAAGGAGCGGCGGCTGCGGCTGAGCGCCGACGAGCTCACGGTGGTGGAGCAGCTCCGATCCAAGGCGGAGTACTACGTGTGCTCGTGCATGAACCGGAACCCCGGCGGCGCCGAGCACAACGCCGGCCGGACTCCGGCGGGTCTCCTCTTCATCCGGCCATGGAACAACCTCCAGTACGCCTCGGGCGCCGCCCTCCTCCTTACCGTCTACTCCGACGTGCTCTCCGCCCTCGGCGAGCCCCTCCGCTGCGGCGGCGCCGCCGGCGAGGAGGGCTCCGCCGCCGGGCTCGCCGGCGACGTGCTGGCGTTCGCCAAGTCCCAGGCCGACTACATCCTCGGGACCAACCCGATGCGCACCAGCTACCTCGTCGGCTACGGCGCGGCGTTCCCGCGGCGGGTCCACCACCGCGCGGCGTCGACCGCGTCGATCCGCCATGACCGCGACTTCATCGGATGCCTCCAGGGGTTCGATTCGTGGTACAGCGCGCGGCGGCGGAACCCGCACGACCTCGTCGGCGCCGTCGTGGGGGGACCCAACGGCGAGGACGTCTTCACCGACCAGCGCGGCTGGTATATGCAGACGGAGGCCTGCACTTACAACACGGCGCCCATGGTTGGGGTCTTCTCCAAGCTCATGATGCTGGAGGGGCAGGGGCAGCCGCCGCCGCCGCGGCGGCCGGAGGCGGAGGGGGAGGCGGAGGAGGCGGCGGACGAGGCGGCGCCGGCGGAGGATCTTTGATAGGAGAATTGCTCATTATTCCTCACAGAGTTTCTGGATGACATGGCGGAAAATAAACATTCCGAAATAGTAGAAAGAAAAAAAAAAGAGTGATATTGATTAGGATGTATGTGTACATGATTCTTTTTGTTGATTCACCATAGAAGAACAGTATTTGTTTCATGTTTTGCACATAGAAATGAATCGAAAAGAAAATAAAAATACAAATTTCAAGTGAACTGCGTCGATTTCAAAGGGACTCTATTATTTTGTTGGTCACGATTTTTTTTTAAAAAAAATTTAAGCTCGAGCTTGTCAGCGGGCTAAGCTGACAGACTCACATGTGGGCCTTTGGAAGCCCAAGCGAGAGTGTGTCAGGCAACGGCGGCCCAACAGACATGGGCTGGTTGTTCTTCTGATGGGCTGGACCTCTCGAGGGCCCGGCGAGCCGGCAGGTGTTCGTGGCAATGCCGCTGCCGCCGCCGGTGCGCCACCACTCGCGCTGGCCTTCGCCGGCGCCGCCATCATGCGCCCCGGTGAGACTGCGGGTGAGTTGGGCCTCCCGACCGGAGGGGGCGGAGGAGATGGGCGTCGACGTTCATCAGCTTGACGCCCGCATCGGTTCACCCACCCTTGGCGTGGGGGTGTCCCTTCTGTTTGGTTGCCGCCGGCCGCCGGCAGGGTGTCCAACGTCCTCCTTCACCTGACCGTAGGCGTGGCGTGACGTCTTCGGGGAGTAGGCATTGCGCGTGCCGACCTCAGGGTCTCCGAAGTCGCTAACGATCTTGGGGGTGAAATTGCTCCGCACTGCGGAATGGTTTGCTCAACAGTACATAGAGTACAGGTAGGTTCCTGGCTCCATGTAGAAGGTTCAGGGCTTATTAAGTTATTATGAGGATAACTCAGGAATTGTTGGTTAATGAAAACCAAGTCAACGGCAGACATACTTTTTTCTTCCTTGATTTTATCTGTGTATGCCACCTGCAAGATTCGTTGTAATCACCTTAATAGTATATTGTATCAGGTCAATTGGAGATTGAAGATTATGATTAAGTTATGCACCACAAGATAACAGCAAGAGAACCAGAGAGGTACTTAGCGGCACACTGAAGCTATGTCACACTTAGCTATCTCCTGCACCAAATTTTCTGAGTTTGAAAGGAATTGGTTTTGCTTTATCACAGATCAGTATTCATCTAAAACAGTGGCTTAATACACATTCTGACTTGCATGACGCAAGCCCCGGGGTCCGTAGTGTGATCTGTGAGCTCATCAACTTAATTTTAGCCGCGTAACGTGTTGTTGATCATGGAAGACATATATTGACTATTGCAGATAAAAGGGTCAGAACAATTATTAGAGTTGAAAAACCTTTTGATTTAAAGAATCAATCATAGGAGTTTAAGGATGCTACTTGTCTCCTCTCTATTGGTGGGAGCATGATCAATTCATGTCTTGGTTCCTTGACTGTTGACTTTCTTGCCCTGCGATAGCAGCATAGCACGAGCTCATAAAAAATGCATGTGTAAATGTTTCCTGGTCTGATGGACATGCTTTGCACATATGCATATATAGTCTTTGTCTCTCTCAAGTAGAAGGTCTGTCCAGTGATCATAAGGTTGAATATGAACATGAAGCTTTGTGCTGCAGTTCTCCTATTCTACATCTTGAAGCACACCTGTGGCCAGCCTGATAGCCAAGGTGTGTTATCCCTAATTATGCAAACTCTTGCCTTTCTACAACTTGAACTTACTATGGAAAGGTATGCTTACATTGTTCATATAAATGCTCGATAGATAGCCTTCTCATGTAAAAGAGGAAAATCTAACAATTTTACAAAAGCGTATTCAAAGGTCCATGTGTATGAACAATCCCCTTCGGATGATAATAGGTTTTTGAATCTTGATGATATGTGTTTGGCAGAGTACCACTGACTTGATATTTTGTTTTTTACAGGTTTCATAAGTATTGATTGTGGCATCCTAGAGAAATCTTCGTACCAAGATCTCTCTTCAAGCATAGTATATGTCTCAGACCACGATTTTATCAGTTCAGGACAAAACCGCAACATCTCTTCAGATTACATCAAGCCAACACTAGCATGGCGCAATTATAATGTCCGCTTCTTTCCAGATGGTATACGGAATTGCTACACCTTAAGATCCTTGGTTGCAGGAAGCAAGTACTTTGTTCGTGCAACCTTTTACTATGGAAACTATGATGGTCTGAACAAGCTTCCGGTATTTGATCTGTACCTGGGGGCAAATTATTGGCATGAAGTTAATTTCAGGGGTGCAGGTTCTGTTAATTGGATGGACATCATAGCTGTAGCTCCTGCTGATTACCTGCAAGTTTGTTTGGTGAACAAAGGAATGGGAACTCCGTTTATATCTGGTTTGGATTTGAGGCCATTGAAGAGCAGTCTTTATCCAGAGTCAAATTCTAGCCAATCTCTTGTCCTGGTGAATTCTAATCGGTTCAACATGGGACCCACAGACAATTCCATCATCCGGTGAGTTTTAATTTAGTTCTAAATTATGAAAATATGAAATAACTGGACAAGTCAGTCTAATCACCCTATTGGTTGATAAAAATAGAAACTGTGATGACACAACCATTTGACATATTGTACGCCATGATATTTCGTGTACTTGTTGAACGGAAAAAGAAAAGGGAAACCATCGTTCTGAATGAATGTGGCCTCCCATTTTAACCATCTTATATATGGATTCCTCAGAAGAGCAGTTATTTTTAGACAAATAATGGTTATATTCTTCTCCATCTTTAATACATTTCTACATAACTGAATGAACCATATTCAACAAACATATTTCTTTGGTACAAACAGGTACCCGTTGGATCCCCATGATCGCCTCTGGTCCACATATGACACAATCCCAAGCTGGAAAGAAGTATCTGCAACATCTGTTGTTCAAAATTACCTAACTGATGCCTATGATGTGCCATCGGCTGTCATGCAAAATGCCGCGGCACCTGTCAATGGCTCAAGAATTGATTTCTCATGGGATCCATCTGATCCCTCAGTCAATATTAGCTCCAGATACTTCTTTGTTTTCTACTTTTCTGAGCTGCAGAGTGCAGCAAGCAATGCACTGCGACAGTTTGATATCATTGTCAATAACAGCACATGGAACACAAAACCATACACTCCTCCTTTCCTCTTTGCCGATTCCATTTCTGGCATTGTTCAGGGGCAGGAAAGGTATAACATCTCACTTGTTGCTACAGAAAATGCAACGCTCCCACCTATTTTCAATGCCATGGAGATATATTTGATGAAACCAATAAGTGAGACTGCAACTGATCCTAAAGATGGTACGGATTTAACAATGTGATATTAATACAGTTTGTAAGTTTCTATAATTAGTTACTGTATCAACTTCAAATTTTCTTACAATCTCCAAAATATGAATATTAGTAAAACCTAACTGTGCTACATTTGCATTTTTGGTTTGGTATCGTAGCATCTTAAATACTTGTCTATTCATAAAATTGTTTTTCTTGTTTTTGCATCCCAGCTCGAGCCATGATGGCTATACAAGAAACTTTTGGTGTGAGCAAAAACTGGATGGGTGACCCATGTGCTCCAAAAGATTTTGCATGGGAAGGATTGAACTGTACCTATCCTCCTGCTGGTCTCTCAAGAATAACAGCATTGTAAGTTTCATTCATATTTTGAAATAAAGAAAGAAGAAAATGAACTGTTATAAGTTGATTATTTAGATTCTCCAAAGAAACATATGACATCTCAAAAGGGGAAACTAACTATTCTACATTCCTTATTTATCTGCAGAAACTTGTCTTCGAATGGGTTGGCTGGCCCCATTGCTACTTATTTTGGAGACCTGAAAGCACTCCAGTACCTGTAGGATTTCCAGAATATCTCATTGTACCCATGAAAATGTGCTACAACATTTTTCTTTCACTACTACTAGAAATTAAGAATTGGCAAGGATACAAGCAGAAATCTAAATCAAATTTCCTTTCACATAAATTCATAAGATAACTAGCAATGTTTGCGGCTGGATCACTGAACAGACTGTTTTAAACTTGACACAGTATACTGCAGTAAATTTAGCGGAATTTCTTGTGTCTCTATGTAGCCTAGGTAATAAGCATCCTCTTTCTTGTAATTCTCCAGCAAGCACTAAAACCATATTTTTACAGGAAACTAATCATGTGAGTACATGTTTTAGGACAGAAATGGTGCCTGTATCAGTAACTGATTTAGTGTTTCCTTTTCTTCTTGCGTTAACTGATAAATATTACCAATGAAATGTCTTATACAGTTATACTCCATACCTTAAAAGCTATTTTCTTACAATAACTTTTACCTATACCAGGGATTTGTCGCACAACAACTTATATGGCTCAATTCCAGATGTTCTTGGCCAGCTTCCATTACTAGTATTTCTGTAAATCTTACTAAATATCTGCTCCAGTTTTGAAATCGTCATAGAACAAACTTTTCATAACATAATATGCCATGATTTTTCATTGTAGGGATCTCTCCAGCAATGCTCTTAGTGGACCAATTCCTTACAGTCTTCTTCAAAAATCGCGAAATGGGACTCTATCAATCAGGTATGTTTTATACTTTTATATTATTGTAGACTATAGAACAAATAGTTTGAACTTGTTGATTAGTATTAGCCTATTTTGTTTGGGCCTCTCTTGTTCCTAAGTTTCTTTGATGGTCCATTTAATAAGGAAGCAAAATGTATCTTGTTACCAGGTAGTAAGTGTACTACAGTAAAATTGCTGCAGTAAACAAAATTCTGCTATTGTGTTTGGATTTTTTTTTTATCTGCACTAGAGGGCATGAAAGAATTTTGATTCTCATTTTACTCTCTCCCAATGCTTTTTTATGGGATGCTTTAATGTAATTGTTCTTTCTGGATTAAGAAAAGCAAACTCTGAGAAGAGTCATAGTGTCGCTTCCTTTACCTAGTTAATGTTTACATATGATTGAAAAATGAATGTATATAATATCTCTCTGTATTTGGGTTATGTTGGAAGCACTCTTAATGTGAATGGTTCTGTACATGCTGATGCTACCAGGCTTGGTAATAATGCAAACCTATGTGGAAATGGTACCACCTGCGGATCAGGTCAAAAGAAAATCAACGGGTCACTTCTTGCTGCCATAATCATTCCAACAGTTTCCGTTATTGCGTTGTTTGTAATCTCAATTTTTCTGCTATGCCATATACTCAAGGAAAAAGGTAATACTGTTAGAGGAAGTCATCCTTTAGTTTTTTTTTGTACATTGTTGCCTTCTAATACTTTTTCCATATGTATGCAGCTAAGAGAAGGGCTAATAATCCTAAAGATGAAACAGCATTACTCGAAAACCGAGAATTCTCTTACAGAGAACTAAAGCATATTACAAATAATTTTAGCCAAGAAATTGGCAAAGGTGGGTTTGGGGCTGTCTTCCTTGGTTTCTTGGAGAATGGAAACCCAGTTGCTGTGAAAGTGCGTTCAGAATCATCTTCACAAGGGCGTAAGGAGTTTCTGGCTGAGGTAAAAGGAAATCAATTTGAAGAAGTAGCAGCGTCACATTGCCCCCCTCCTCCTCTGAACTACAGTTTTCTGCGTTATGTTACAGGCTCAACACTTGACAAGGATACATCATAAGAACTTGGTGTCCTTGGTTGGCTACTGCAAGGACAAAAATCATTTGGCCCTTGTCTATGAGTACATGCCTGAAGGGAACTTGCAGGATCATCTGAGAGGTTGTTCATTACACTTATTCAAATATTGTTTGATGCTTATATAAGATAATCCTGGCTTTAGGCGTCTAAAATTATAAATAAGTTATTTGC
Organism: Digitaria exilis; assembly: GCA_015342445.1. Taxonomy (NCBI): domain Eukaryota; kingdom Viridiplantae; phylum Streptophyta; class Magnoliopsida; order Poales; family Poaceae; genus Digitaria; species Digitaria exilis. The sequence continues at coordinate 2,087,195 of JACEFO010002082.1, read as the reverse complement.
TATATCTTGGCATTCAAATTGCAGAGGGATGTTACATTTTCTCAAAGAAGCTGTCTGTAGATACTAAAGCAGCTGCACTTAGTGCATAGATGCACACTTGTTTTACAGCCTATGACGTACATGCATTTCACGTTTGTTTTAAATCTATACTGAACGTGCTCAATTTCTTCTCGGTGTTCAATTTCTGTTGATGTGCCTAGACATTTCTAGTAGTAAATCACTCACTTGGGAGCAACGTCTTCAAATCGCCCTTGATGCTGCTCAAGGTATGAATAACCATCTAGATTCTAAGATTATCTCTATATCAGTAGACTTTTATGAACAATTAACATATTTACTTTATCGCAAGGTCTGGAGTACCTGCATGTTGGATGTAAGCCTGCATTGATCCACAGAGATGTGAAGAGTAGGAACATCCTCTTGAGCACAGATCTCAGTGCTAAGATTGCTGATTTTGGTCTGACCAAGGCTTTCAGTGACTCAAAAACACATATCAGCACTCAACCAGCTGGTACAATGGGCTACTTAGATCCTGAGTACGTCTTGTATTGTCTCTCTCTTATACAATAGTCCACTTCCAGCTTCAAGAACCATGTCCTTTTTCGTCAGCATTACCTATACTAGCATTATCTTATATGGGAATGAAATATTTCTTGACATACCTTGTGCAGGTATTACCTCAGTTACCAGATCAGCGAGAAGAGCGACGTGTACAGCTTCGGTGTCGTTCTCCTGGAGCTCATCACGGCCCATTCCCCCGTTGTCCCAGTAAACGACAGCGTGAGCATCCACATTGGCGAGTGGGTGCACCAAAACCTGGAACAAGGCAGCATCGAGAGCATTGTAGATTCAAGGATGGGAGGCGATTATGATGTCAACTCGGTCTGGAAAGTTGCTGACCTGGCACTGCATTGCAAGCACAAAGTGTCCAGGGAGCGGCCTACGATGACAGATGTTGTGGCGCAGATCAAGGAGATCATGGAGCTCGAGGCCCGGCGTGATCGAAAGCAAAGCGAGCCTGTGTTGGCTGATGGTGATCTGAGCTATACCGGTGAGACAAGTGCGTTTGAGGTAGAAGGAAGCGTTGGGACATCAAAGGCTGCTTCTCCTGGTCCGGCGATGAGATAGGCTTTTTCTTTCACTGAAGTTCTAGGAGCCCTATTCAGTTACACAGTGGAGCTTGTCCCATGTCTCTCTGCAAACTTGTGAGCAGTTCTTGGTTGAAGTAGAGTTGAACTTAGTATAAGATGGTGTTGAAATGGGATCAGCCATAATGTGCACATGTAGATGGTACTCTGGCTGTAAGTTAAAATTGGGACTTGAAGTTTTCTTATGTTAATATCTTTTGCTGGTCTCGTGTATCCGTAACTTTTGCATCTATGTTGTGATGATGATTTTATGATTGTTTTGTCCGGATTTGAAGATGCTGATGCAAAGTGTTATCCAGAAAGAACAGATGTTGATGCAAATATTAAAATCACTTGGAAGGCATAGGCATGCATGCCAACATGCCCAATTAACTATAAGTGATTGTCCTGGAATTTGCTTGTTACGGTGCACAAGCAATCGAGCTATGCATAATGTCAAACCCTTTGAGTATGCTGCTAACCCGTGCATTCCGTGCACGTCACCGTGTGAGCATTTTATAATTGAAGGACTTCTGCTTCTTCTGCAACTAATGCAGAGTATGGACGTACCATGCAAGCGATATGTTAGTGGCGAGTTAGAGCTTCTGTTTAGTTTTTTTTATTTTAATAACCACACGCATTTCGTTCAGATTTATATTTTATAGATGAAACCTAGATGACTGTCCTTGACTAAAAAGAAGATAGGACATGCAGGACTACGGTGCCACTATACCAAAGATGTCAAGTTTGGTCATTGTTACTGAAGAAGCTATATGCTCCAAATAAAAGAAGATGTTCAACTCATGGGCATGCTTGCCGCGTGTATACAAGCAAAAGTGTGTTAGAGAAACGTGTCGGCTTGATCCACCAACCACGGATGGTGTCAGGCTCATTGAAATCGTGTGGTTAAGAGAGCACGTCAGCACACACTGCCAAACTATAATTGACCATGATATTTCATCGTGCGTTTCACGGATGAGGACGTAAGTGTCATAGTTAAAATGTAATAAGATAAATGGTTGCTTTATAAATATAATTAAATTACTATACATTCTTGAATGGTAAAGCACAAACACTTATTGTCTTTAAAGCTTGAAGCATGGACAAACACATAAAAAAAAGAGAGTAAAAATGGCTCGTTCAACTCCAATTCCAGCGTATCATGATGTTAACCTGTCTCAATCAGTCTCCAAATCCCATTCCAACGCAACAATTGTGACGTTTTGGGAGGTGATTTTTTAGGAGTTGATGGTTACGTGTATAGTGCTTTTGTGAAGCACTATCATGAGAAGTTTATTCAGCTTACTTTTTCTAAGAATGAAAGGAGGCGAGGACGAGGTTAGGTAGCTTGTCCCCCTGGTCGTCACAATTTATGTGCACGTACTACGTCTACTCATTTTTAGTTTTTCAATTTTCAAGTATAATTCCTTGTAGAATAGAGAGTGTAATCACCTTTTGAAACTCTTGTATCCTGGATATAACTTTTATTTGGTTATCTTCCTGTATTATTACAGTATGAGAAATGCTACTTCGGAAGTTCTAGATTTAACGAAGAGAGTTTCAAAGTTTGTTATGGATAAACAATAAAAAAACAGCATGTTTAGATAAGATCTGGCTCTGACTTTGAGAAGTGTCTTCCCAAAATCAGAATGTTTAAAGCTCATTTCATTGCCAATGACTTTATAAAGAAAAGAATCAGAATATTAAGAGGAAAGACAAATTTCCCTTATTTTTTCAGATGTCATCGTCAACAATTCTTAACGGTGACAATATTGATACCATTGACTTGTATCCACTCATTTGAATATTTGATTATCCGTCTTTCTAAAAAGGGAAATTTGGATATGTATACAAATAGATCAACATATAACACACATATAAAGTACTTTTGGCGACAAATCTACTCGTTCCACTTTACTTAACTAAATTGCATAAGTATTGTTTCTTAAATTTGAGAAAAAAATCAATGGAAACAAATATGTCTGAATTTAGGGAGTATAATTTAGTTAATCGAGAAATCTAAAAAATTCTAATCAATGAATATATATAGCTGTCAAGTTTACCAATGCATAGTCAAGCCGAAAGCGACTCTGAAGAAGAAGAAATCGATAAAAATGGAAGAGCCGCTGGAATTTTATTCCGAGAAGAGTCTAATGAGGAGTTGCAAACACAAAGATTACCCCAACAATGCAAGAAACCAGGCAGCTAAACCGCCCATTCCCGTCTTCATGGCTTTCCACCGCTCTGCTGACATCCTTTTGATTCTTTCCACACCACAAGCCACTTTCCTTTTGCTCTCTTTTAACCTTTTCTCTGTCTTTACAGCATTCAACTTAGAGAAGCAAAAAGATGGTGAGTTAGTGATCTAGAGGTTACTAAAGGTGCCGTTAATTAGAATGCTTATAGGTCTTAACAATATTTTATAATTTTGTATGCCATCCATGTAATGTATGATGTATCTTTGAGATGAAGGCAGTGATTTATCAAACATTTGCACAGGGACTCTGAATGATTGGTGAATATTTTACCAGTTTGGCGCTTGAACCATGCTTATATATGGAGCTTAGCATGTTAGCACTGTTCGATCTCGACAAAAGCTTAGCAACACTTTTTAGGGAACGTCAGACTAGGCCTTCTTTTTTCATAGCTTTTGGAGACTGTCTAGATGCTTTACCTGACGACGTTTCCCCAATAAAAATTGTATGCTTTACCTGATAATTGCATTATTGATGCAGACATTGTCGACAGCATTTGCCTGATCGGCCAGGCAGCTATCTTGTCTCCCGTGTAAATTATTGCAAATGTGTGATCACACAAGTTCGGAACTTCAGATTACGGAACAATTCTCTTGGCCACTGGCATTAAATATGCATAAATCTTGATGTGAAAGCCAGGAGAGTAGTTTAATAGAGGAAGTTGGTTTTGGTCAGTAGTATGTGGAATCATCATGGATAACTTTTGCTTATATTCCTTTTTGTATAAGATAATAACCTGTTAAATTTCTTTCCTCCTTTGTTTGTTGCATTTGATGCTTGATGTTTCATCTGCTGGAATTTGACACAGATCCCAGTGCAGTACTTGTTAAAAAGATATTTTTCTCTTTGTTTGTTGCATTTGTTGCATCAACCTGCCTCAGTAGTCCATTTGTTTTCATGGTGAGTTGATATCCTATCTTCAGTAGTTGAGTTGTTGAGATGTGAGCGCTTTAGGTGTTTAATTTCGCACTCTGGAAGAATCCTTTTAACTAAAACAAAAGACAAAAAAAATCCTATCTAATGGAAATTTTTATTCTCTCGGCAGAGGAGAGAAAAAAAAATATGTATATTTTGTCTTATTTATTGAAGTCTGATAAGAGGATAATGATTAGATTAGTCCAAACAGTGAAAAGAAAACCGCCCCTCTTAAAAGTGCAAAGAGATGGTGTGGCTACGTTGAATTGTTTTTCCTTTTTAAAATCGTACTTTGAAATTTAGCAAAAAAAAATTATGCGAAATTCTTGTGTTTCCTAGCTAGTAGAGTCCATGGCGGGACGTAAACTGCCAAAGACCGAAGAAAAATGAGAGTAGAAATTCAGCGCTGCTATCCTCCAGCCTCCAGGTCGCAATCTCCTCTCAGTCTCTCTCTTTCCAGAAATGCTCCCACAATCGAACCACCGCCGCTGAAAAATCGCACAAACCAAACCACCTGCGATTCGTCGAATCCTCCTCCTCCACTTCCTCCGGCTGGGAAGCCTCCGTGCTCCGGCGACCAAGAACCCACTACCCCTCTCCGTTGCGGCGGCCGTACTACCAGTCGGCGGCCCAGGCCTTCGTCTTGGTCTCCACACGGAGGGGAGGAGAGGGAGACAGAGAGAGACCTGGCGTCGCGGAGCGAGGAGAGGGACTGAGGGAGACGTCTCATCTCTCCTCACCTCGTCGTCACTTTCTGCGGCATCCGTTCCTCGAGCTCTCTCCGCCACCTACTACCAGCAGACGCAGCAGTACGGCTCACATCCTCCTCGGTGGCCATTCTTGGGTCGTCTGCTGTTGTGTGCGTGCCGGTCACGTGTTCTTCATCATCATCCTCTTTTTCTTTCCTTTTCTTTTTTTCTTTGGTATTATTGTGTGATTCAGGTTGGAGCAATTCTCTGGCGATGCAGTCGTTTTGTGTAGACTTCGGTCTCGAATTCGTGGGAGGGGTTTAGGGGTAAGGATTTGGATAGTTTCTTAACCACTCAATTTAGTGGGATGGATTTAGTCAATGGGTTTTGACAACTGGTTTCAGTCGGTTTCTTCAGGGAATTCAATGAACCTTCCGTGCCAAATCGTTCTCAATTTTCCCAAAACATTGGTTCAATTTCTGGTGTATAGTTCTCTAGATGCATGTTGGAGCTGTCTCTTGTCTGCATAGTCTAACTGATTGTGCTAACATTTCTCTAGAAAGGTCAACTAGTTGGAACCGTATATTTGATTTGGCTGATCTGGAAAGGTTGCCTCCATGCTATTCCATCAAATTAGTATTACTAGTTATATGGCAAGAATATTATGAAAACATTACTAAGATTGGTTCCATTTGTCTGCTTTATTGCTTATAAGAAATCCATGTGATGTGTTAAGTGTCAGGGTTCAGAGACTAACTGACATGCCGATTGATGCTGTGCAGGCTGTCATGAGAAGATAAACTTGATAGCACCAAACATCTACCAAGGAAGTTCAGCATGGGTTCCGGGAACTTGTTAATGAAGAAAGTGGTAAAGCCCAGCTCCTTTGATCAGGACATAAAATTTGATCAGAGTTGGATGGAGGATGCTACTTGCCCTATCTGTCTAGATGTCCCTCACAATGCAGTCTTACTGAGATGTACCTCATATGAGAAGGGTTGTAGACCATTCATATGTGACACAGATCAAACACGTTCAAATTGTCTTGAGAGGTTCAAAAGTGCTCATGGAATACCAACCAATGTGAAAGTATCATCTCTTGCTGTGGCTCCACTTGATGGCATTCATATCATTTCGTCCAATGCAAATAACTGCCCAGCTTGCCCGCTGTGCAGAGGTGATGTGATTGGGTGGTTTGTTATTGATGAGGCTCGCTTGCATCTTAACCAGAAGAAAAGATGCTGTGAAGAGAGTTCCTGTTCATATGCTGGTAACTTCCATGAGCTTCAGAAGCACACTCAACAAAAACATCCAAATTCACGTCCTTCAGAAATTGATCCTGCTCGCCGGGTTGATTGGGAGAATTTGCAGCATTCTTCTGATATAATAGATGTCTTGAGCACAATACATGCACAGGTTCCTAATGGTGTAGTCCTGGGAGATTATGTCATCGAGTATGGGGATGATGAAGCTGGAGATGAGTATGAAGTTTACCACAGGGTTAGAAGGAACTGGTTGGCATCTTGTATTTTTTGCAAGGTATTCCGTAGATCTTCAGGAGGCCGAAGAAGAGCAAGAACAAGGGAAAGGAGAGAGAGTGGATCGAGGAGCAGCAATAGATCTAGCCAAGAAAGCATTACCCTTGAAGTGCCATCAAGATCTGTTGACATAAGAGAAATCAGATTCAATGAAATTGATGATGAATATATAGTTGCAGGGGCCATGCCTAGGGTTGCAGCGTCAAGGAGAATGGCTGGTCACTACAGGTCTGTGCACTTGCTATTTCCTGCTTTCTGTTGTTAGAGAATCATGGTTAAAATGGCGTGCATGATACACATTCAAACTCGAAACCATAAAACCATCAAGAGAAATGTAGTTCTGTTTTATGTTCTCCGTCTTGCACCCTTCTTTCATCAGAATAAGATTATGTCCAATTTACTTTTGGAGTTAAGAGAGGCTGTAGGGATTATATATCACTGTATTGATTCCTTCAATCCTCTTGTGATTACTGAGACCATTTGGTTTGAAATTTTGTAACGCTATTATTACATGTTACTCCTGGTTAATCACACTATACAGAATGAAATGTGAATTATGAGCGACTGAATAGCTGGTAAACTTGATACAATCATCAGTACAGCTTGTTTTCAGCTCTTGATCAAATCTTAAGTATGCCCTTGAAAACCAACATAAGTAACACAAACCAAAGTGTAGAGCATTTCTTGGCAGCAGGACACTACAGCTGATACAATTATGTATCTTCTTTTTATGTATTTGTTTAGCACTCTGTCTCTGATACAATTCTATCATTGTTCAATCTAGAGATCCCAGGTTCATACACCGACGTTCACACTCGTAGGATCAACCAGCGAAAAAGGAAAAGCAGTGCTTGATGTTGGATGCTGGCAACAATCAGAATCACTCTTCCTCGGTTCATTATTTGTATTTACAAAAAAGAGGGAAAGAAAACTCTCTGCCCCTGTAGGACTGTAGGGGGGAGGGGGGGGGGGGGCTTTGGCAGCCCAAATTTCCTGTACAGAAAATATAGCAGTAAGCCTTTTTCTTATGGTTGATTCGCAGAGGGTTTAATCACCGCTGTAGGTTCTTTGATGTAAATATTTAGATCCCTGTTCCTCAGAGTAGCAATGTTGAAGATCAGCTTTCCTGTCTTGGAGATCCTTGTATCTCAAAATGTTTCTCTGGAATACAGCCAGCTTCAAAGCAAAAAATTGCTGCTAAGATTTACCATGCTGATTTTCTCTCTTTTAATACAATTGTTGAGAAGTTGAATACGGTGGAATCTAGTTTTGAATTGCATTCTGACGGATGCGCTCTTGCTTGTGCTTCTGGATATGTGGAAGTGGAAAAGCTTCCGTGTTGGGACAGAAGGCGCTGAAAGGAACTCCTGGTGTGGAACTGCATGATCAGTGCTTGAGCTTATCGAGAGCTTTCGTGCTCGACTGCAGTCTGTGACCGCCTTTGCTCCGATTGCTTCCGTGGTGTGTCTGCTTGATTCTGGTTGACCTCAACCACCAATTGGCTTCAAGATGACTCGCTTGCCGGGATAGCCGGATAGGGCAGCTCATTCCTCCTTGCTAATTGCTATTCTCTTTGCTTAATTCTGGTAATTTCTGTTACGCAACAATTTCCCTTGTCATGATAACGATGCCGCGTCAGAGATGGTTAAATGAGAAATTGTCTGTTGTTGATCTTGGAACTTGTATACAGCCAAGGCTTAGCAAATTATACACAGCCAATCAGGCAGAGCTATGACTCTCCAGAATTGCAGGACATGTTAAACTAATAAGTCGTTGAATTTTAATCAGATGATAAAATCACAGGACAGAAATTATTAGAGAAGCAATCCACCCTGGCCCAGCAAACAACTGGTGACTGATAATTTCAGCATCATGTCACCATCAAGAAATTAACACAGTACTGGCATCAGATGCAGGAATAATATGGAATTATTGAGCTTCATCATTTGATAATCAAGACAGAAAAGAAAATGTTATAACTATCACCTGAGGTAAGCACAAAGTAAAGCAAAAAGAAAACTAAATACAACAGTGTTACAGCTTCTCCACAAAGGAGCAATTGATGGATCAAAATCCAGAAGACTGCTGCGTTGATTCCCAGTATTGGCGGTGTCCGTGTGCAACTTGGAAACATAGAGTGAACATGTGCCTCATGGCTCCAAACAACGCCAGTCCTCCCCTAGGAAACATGATACAAACAACTGCGATTAACATATGTATGACAGCTATTACAACATAGACCATACAAACAACAGCAGCAGAGGCAACTTATTCCCACTTCTAGGCATGGCGATTGTCAGACATTGATCATGTAATCAGGCTGCTTCAGGGGCTACTCCACCGCTGCCCTGATAAGAGTAGAACCAATTCGCCAAGCCTATTTCTTCCCGCTGTTGAAAAAAATGTTTCTGCCTCAGTAACGCAAATAGGTAGCTGTTCTCCAGTAATGTCGCTTCAAGGAACCTGAGAGCCATTCATCTTCAAACTAATGACCTTAGCACTGAAAGCTCATGTATTTCAGTTAGTGCCCACTCTTCTCCAGTTTGCCCTCCAAGAACTATCGCCTTTGTTCCTCCCACGACACAAGTGCTGTGGCCCCAGGCAAACCGTGGAGGCTGCCCTGGAACATTCAGAATCCTCCAGGTCGGCTTCGCTTCAGCTGGATCCAGGAGGAAAAGCTGTGAAGCTGAGTGAAGACCTGCCACAGACCCACCAAATATTAAGATTCTCCCTCCAGGAAGGCTCACTGCAACATGATCAAGGCGAGGAGGTGGACCAACTCCAGCAGGATTACAAGCTCCTGGCATCCCGCTGCCAGTGATGCACCTCCAGCGTGGCTCATCTTCACTTAAATCTAGAGTGAATACATCACTAGATCTGAGCCGTAGAGGGCCACTTTTAGCGAGACCACCAAACATCAATATTTTCTTGCCATCATAGACAGAGAGGGAGTGCCCCAGTCTAGATGGTGGAGTCCAAGATGCAGGTACCTCCCTCCAAACAGGTCTTTCCATTGTAACATCTAGGAGGTAGGTATCACTAAGAAGAACACCAGAGTCGGCACAACCACCAGAAACCACCAGCTTAGTTCCATCTACTGTGCAAGAGCTATGCCATGACCGCGGCACTGGTGGTGCAAGGCCAGGAATCTCACGCCAAGTTGGATGCTGTGCATCCAGATCCAAAATGAAGACATCATTCAGCAGCCCCTGGCCCCCACAGCCACCAAACAGAACCAGCCGGGATCCATTTAGGCATGACAGCGTATGACCCCAGCGACCAGGAGGAGCTGAGCTCACATTGATGTGCCTCCATTCTGGTTTGCTAGCGCTCAAATCCAGCACAAATGTATCATTCATCGGCTCCATGTTAAGACCCTCTCCGCCAAAAAGGACAACACGGTTCCCTACAGCACAAGCACTGAAGTTGCAGCGAGATGGCTCCACTGCGCCACCGACTGTCAATTTCCTCCAGGCAACAGCTTCCAGAGTGGTTAACTCTCGAGCTAGCCGTCCCCATGCTAAACTTCTTGATCCTGCCACACTCTCAAGGGTCCGAGTCGCTTCACTGCCCCATGCATTCTGACAAACCATCCTCCAAAGGTCTTCATTCTTTGTCAAGTGATACAGTCTCTTACAAACAGAGTTTACAGATGCTATATCCCTGGGTGACAGTTTTGACAAGATCTTCTGGCACAGTACCTCCTCACTCAGTAGGAAGAGAATAGAATGTTCCCACAAGTTACCATTATCCACCGAAGACGGTGAGGGAGTGTTATCTGGTGCAATGCATGTAGGTCTTGTTCCAGAGCCAGGCGATGGTCCCAAATCAACATCAGAATCATTGAAAAACTGAATGCCCATGTAGTGTGTTATTGTGTCATCATCTCCATATATCGGTGTTAATTGCAAATTTGCCATGTACGGAGAACCATCCTTTCTAAAATTCAACAGATCACCCTGGAACCCAGTCCCTCCCTCCAAACATGTTCGAATCCCAGTAACTACAGCAGCATCAACAAGGGGATGTCTCCTCTGCGAAAATGGTCCTCTACACTGTAAAAACCGGCTGCAAAAGACAGGCAGCATAACAATGGTAAAGAAGACGCAAGTGAAAATTCTACAAGTAAAAGTGGCTAACTTAGCATGTTACATTTTTGTGTTTGCTAATAGGTGAAAGAAAATAAAATATTAAGAAGACTGTAATAGGTAAATTGAACTAAAAACATGAAATAGACCATCTTTTACTAGCAGTTGAGAAAAGCATTCTGCAAGCATTTCATATTTCATTTTACGAGCACAACGATGAGACAATATCACCAAAGCAGGTTCTGTTATTCAGAAGTTTGCAGTGTATTTTTCATTATTTAACTACTAGTGATAGTACTGGTACAACTAAAGGCTACATTACTGCGCCTTAACTGTCTAACCCACATGAATCATGGTACTCAAGGTCAGCGTTTATAATTCCCAACTTTGATATGCATACAAACCAACGAATATCACCATAGCAAGCGTACCAATCTACAGAGAGTTTTAAATGCATACCTTCTTCAAACTAATATTAAAGCTTTTTTGATTCCTTTTCTGGTTTCCCCAACAATTTTTCAGGTAAATCCAAACCCAGATTTATATATATCAATAACTCCTGAGGGCAAATATTTGGTCACTGAAGGACACTAGCTTATAAACCTGGGTTTGGATATGACTTTGCCTGACATTGAAAGGGCAGGATACCAGTTTCTCAAACACCTTAGGAACTTGTAGTAGTATATGACGCCAAGAGCAAACAGTTTTAAATTCGCCATGGCTATGTTGTATAGTGCCAAGATTAGCACTATATTTAGCATCATGCCGGCTGGGCATTACTAAGTCTTTCTAAAAGATACTGAAAAAGTTCTAATCATAACAGTAATATATAGTCCATGAGGCAGTAATGGAATCTGTTGACAGATTATGAAACTGTATTGCTGCAACGCTGAAACTGAAAGGGAACATACACAATACAGAACAGTTAGCAGCATGATGTTCAAGAAACTGTAACTATAATTCAAAATTTTTTGCCTAAGTCCATTCCCAAGTCCTCAATCAACATAGGTTGACAACACCTCAGGATGTTCTCTGCACAATTGGCCACTACTGCTCACAAAATTAGCTTGTCCTAAATGCCATATCTTTAAAAAACAGAGGGATTAGTTGTTAAGTGGTTCTCTTTTATCCAACAAACCCCATCCATTCTAGTTATATAAACTGGACGGTTAGCGAAACAAGAGTAAAGACAGCTATGTGTGATGAAGTAAGCTCTACAATGCTCCAATAAGTAAAACTTGTTGTAATCCTAGACAAAGATCATTGCCAACATATGTACTAAGAAGAAAAAAAAATCAGTTCCATACAGAAATCAACTGGAAATAAAATGAAAAGAAGTAGACACAGATCCTGTCCCAAAATGAATTTTCGGCAGATCTATACCTCAGTGAAAATAGATTATCACTAATCATAAGCTATCATTTGAACTTCGTTTATCCTACAAAATATTTTACTAACCAGCTTTAAGAAACATTTAAAGCACACTACTAAACCAGCTCTCACGGGATAGCTCGCTACATGTGAAACTTTTAGATAGTGTTAACAAAAAAACATGTTTACATATATCATGAACTACAAACACCATGATGAGTCTGGTAGTCTAGTTGTTAAAGTTTTTCATGTAAGTAAACTCCTCATATTGCAACAACGCTGAAACTAACATGGAAAGGAAAGAAATACTAGATACCAGTAATTTAAGATTGGAAACCAAACAAGTTAAATAGCATCTTAACATGATTCCAGCTAGTCACTACAAATCCCGATATTACCTATGGGATAAGGCTACGGAATATTGCTGAGGCCACCACAAAGCAGCAAGCCAGCAGCAAGCACGCACGGTAACGTTCCGCGGCCGATGAGCTAACCAACCTAAGCGATTCCTCTAGCGACGAGACGAATTAATTCCCCCGCGCATCATTCATCACAGAACCAAACCAAGCGCTATGAAATCGGACGCAGAGCAGCACACAGAGGCAGCCAGGTGGTTATTACCAGTTCCTCCCGAGCACCTCCTCGGCGCGGTACCCGGTGGCGTCCTCGAACCCGCGGTTGACGTAGATGATGGGGAAGTCGGGCTCGAGCGCGTCGGAGACCACCATCCCGCACGCGCCCAGCACGCCCTCGATGCCCAGCGCGAACCCTGGTGGCGCTCCCCCAGCCCTCACCTCCTCCTCATCATCTCCGCTGCCGCCGCCGCCGCCGTCGGAGTCGCTGTCCCACTCCATCCCGCCGCGAGGGGGAACCCTAGCCCATGCCGGCGCGCGCCGAAAGGGTTGTGGTCGGAGCTGGTTGCGGAAGCTCCCGGGGGCACGGCGGGGGCCAATTTATAGCCGCGGCGAGAGGGGCGGGATGGCGAGGCAAATCGATGGAGCTCGGTCGGGGAGGAGTGCTGGAGGAGGAGGAAGCGAGGCCGCGACGATGAACGAGTGGACGAACGGGGAAGGGGTCGGGGAAGACGGTGGGCTGGGTGGGGTGATCTCAGCCGTCGCATCCACGGGTCACGGCGAGTGGACGGCTCTGGACAGTAGCATGTACTCAACTCTCCCAAACTACTCTTATTTTCGGAGGAACCACACAAAAATGAGTCGTGACTCGTGATTTGAAACCCTGATATATCATATGTCGATATCGACATCATGTAAGAATTTAAGGTACGTGGAGATAACGTATATTCTACGAAAAAGAAGAGCGTTCTCGAGTTTTATGTTTTAGGATCGCAAGTTTTGTCATGTTCTTTTTAGTTGGAAGTTGTATCTAAATGGCTCTATTCTTGGAAGGGAAATTATTTTGCACTTCTGGCTATGCAAACCGGCCATGTGTTATTGGATTTAATTTTACAGAAATCATTTTCAAAAATAAAATAAAACTAGAAAACCAGAAATGTAAAGCCGAGTTTAGGTTTTATGCAAACCCAAATTCTGAACATGAATCATAACTCTATCCAAAGAGAGGTGGTCCGTAATGAATTTAGGTAACATCTAGGTGCACTTTTGGATTAGGCTAAACCGTTGAGTTATCATCTAAACAAACATGCCATGTCGAACTGAAACAACGACACTTACTCAAATTAGAAAATAAATCGGATACTTTTCGTTACATCTGTCTTTTGCTTTATTCAGACTCGTATATGTAGTACTCACTCCACCCTTGAGCATAAATGGGGCATAAGTTGATTGGTCATTTATAGAGGTCATTATACACGCTTCTAGCATTGAGGTTCAAAGTTTTCCTCTAACATGGAATTGATGAGCCATAACATTGTTTTCCAAACGTGACCAAATATACGGTACATGGAAATAGATTGCATGCACGCATGCAGATGGGTTCTTCCTAGAGGCAAGTGGACGATAGACTGTTTGTTTCTTTTTTTTTTTGGTCTGTTTAAGTGTTTTTATCTCATCTAATATTCAAGGGCCCAGATCTATTTAAAATCTTACCTCCTAGGTAGTAATTGGAGTACCTTAACATTGCACAGTGAAAAGAGGGAGAAAATGTTTTACTAGGACAAGGACAAGATGGCGTGTTGTGATTTGATTCCTTGGGATACGGATTAAGTTCCAAGAGAGATCTTAAGGTATATGGAGACAATGTATGTTGTGTGTTTTATGACCTAGTTCATTTTATTCAGAAGCACTGCAAGTTTTGTCATATCCTTTTTAACATAAGTTGTGCCATATGTGTAAATTGCTCTATCCTAAAAAAATATTAAACTTTTCACACTTTAGGTAGGCAACCCGTTAATGTGGCTATTGGATTTGGTTTTTATAGAAACTAGTTTTCAAAAATTAAACTAGAAACAAAAAAAATGAAAAGTCTAATGTCGATAAAGAAAATTTTGTTTAGGGTTCAAAACCAAATTCTAAAAGTGAATCATAATCTTATCTGAAGAAAATTCACCAGTAGAAGAGGTTAGGAAGGTAATATCTTGGTTGCACAATATTGGCTAAACCAATGATATATCACTTAAAACACACACCATGTTTTACAAAATGAAATGATAACGATCGTTAACTCAAACAAGAAAATAAATCGGATACTTTTTGCCACATCTTTCTTTTGCTTTATTCATACTTGTATATGGAGTACTCACTCCACCCTCAAGGGGACATGAGTTGATTGTTTGTATATAGGTGCTGAGTACTCACTGTTATGCAGCTAGCACACTTGCGATGGCAAGATGTGAAATCTTCTTTTGCATGATTCTAGCACTTGGGATAAAAGACTGGGTGGCATTGGGCTCTTGAGATATGCATGACGTGCAACAACTTATGTTGGCTGGTGCGAGCAGTATTCAAGGTTATTTTTTTAGTAAGGTGGTTTTGTTCATTTATCTTTTAAATTAATTAGGGCTTGTCACTTCAGTCTATGTTAGTAAGTCTTGGATCAACCTAATGACCCAAAACAAGTGAAATTTGCATCATTCTTAGCAGCGCCATAGTATCACCAACATTGAAGTAGCTAACAATGCAATTAGGCTACTCGCAATACACATTATCAATCCACTCTCTTTAAAGTTGTATGTGATATAAGTTCACGTATAATACAACTCACTGGATGCATAGTATTTAGTATTGTTTATTGGGAGTATTAGGCCAAATATTTGTTAAATATAGTGTATTTGACAGTAAACCACATGACCTTTTCTCTCGGATATTGAGACTAGGCGTTAAAAAACTAGAATTCTTATATTACACCTTAGTGTTTCCTCTCTCTCTTCTCTGACTCTCTCTCTCTCTCCAGTGAGATTCGGGTGTCTCCACTCTCTTCTTCAACTCCGGTGAGGTTTGGGGTTGAGGTTCTAGCGGGTTCTTCATTGCCGGACTCAGAGGAAAGAATGCGTAGGTAGGTAGGTAGTCCCGACAGAGGTGTCATTTATGGGGACGGTAGGCCGGGCAGGGCCGGAGTGGGGGCAATAATAATGGCCATGACAGCAGTGGTGGGAGATGGCGGCGGACGAAGTAAGACATGGGCAACTACGAGCGGGGTAGGGTGCCGTTGGGGCTTCATGCAGGTGCCTGGTGGCTTGAAGCCCTGGCGAGACCCTACCGCACCCACAGCTAGGGTGGGGCCCTGCCTAGGTGGCGCTGGGGCCAAGCAACAGATTCAATGAGGTTGAAGAAGAATGCCCAACCGCCGATGCCGATCTAACGGTGCAGGAAAAAAATCGAATGTGAGAAACTCTAATTGCTCGAGTGTGACAAAGAGACGCCCAAAAAATATCTTATACCCCATTTGATATGCATGATATAGTTCACTAAGATGAATTAGTCCATTATTGTGATGCTATTTTATCTAAACTGATATGCTATATAAATACACAAGTATGAATAAGTATCATACTAAACAAATATATATTACGATGTTAATGTTATGCTGTCATATTCATTTATACGATATACTGCTGCCATATTCATTTATACGATATGCCACGAAGATCTAGGACTTCCCTACCTCTTCTCGTAATTTACTATAAAATCATCCAAACATCTTACTCCAACTGAACGAACGAAAAAGTAGATCGGGGAAGCGTGCTGCCGGCTTGGCTAGTTCAAGCAAAACCTAAAACCGACCATGCATCATGCATGTTGCCATCTTGGCATCCAATTTGGTGAAACGGGCATGCAGCACTTTTGTTCTGGTAGCGGTGGTTATGTGTTGTCATGTATATCTTCAACCAATACTATACAAAGTATTCCATTTTTCAGCCACCGGTAAGCGTTAAAAAAAACGTTGTACTCCATACACAATTCAATCCAAACACTTGCCAAACTTTGTTGTACGGCCACGCAATTTTTGGCAAATAAACTTGTGACATGCAAATAGGCCGTGTTAGCTAAAAGCATGCCATACTGTACTCCACACGCAAATAATTCAATCCAAAGAAATGTCAAATACCCTTTGATGATGCATGTCTCAAAAATATTTTCAGCATATATAGTGCTGAACCGTTGATGAGGCAAGCACAGGCTAATGTTGTGTTATTCCATATTTACAACCAATAAAAAGTGCACTTTGATCCATTCATCATTTTTTATTGATCATCAATGAAGGAAAATAAAGGTGAAACGAGTAGAAAGTGCGAGTTGGTGGCCTTTTTTCCAAAATGTGCTGAAACAGAGGAAGCCTTGGCACCTGCCCTGAGCCGTGACAGCATCCAATTGGAACTGTGCTAAAACTTTCTTGAGGGGGTGATAGCACCTTGTAACAGAAAGCTCATGCTGCACACCTTGTGGGTACTTTATTGCTCAATGTCAGCCGCCATCCATTTGTAGAGCCCAATCAAGCAAGAGAAACAGAAAAGCTTCAATTGATGGAACAAGTGACATGGGCACAACTGCACAGGAATCTGAACATCTGATGCTCTCTAACTGGAGGGGACCCAGCCATGTTATTTACAAGTTCACATGTACAGTCATGGACTCCAGACACATTACTGGTGATTTACAAGCTTGAACATTCTTGGATTATCCCATCGAAGGTAATGCCGAAGCTTTACATACCGGACACCAGTTCTTCTGTCTAAGCCACTGGCCAATGCAGCACACATGGTACCTGTGCTCACATGGCAACTGCCCAACTTCCTCACCCTCCTTGTACTCCTCCTGGACCAGGTAGACGTTTAAAATTTCAGTAAGGATTTACTGGTTATGTAATCCATGGCAGAAGATTTTGCGCCATCTCCTTTTTAGATACGGGCGCACATGATTAACTAAGGTTAGTGTTGTGTGGCGGTGAAGGTGTGGGTTCAAACAGTACATGCAAAGTCTCCTGAACATGGTTTGTTTGAAGGTACAGATGTTAGGACTCTTAATAATAATAAAGATACCAAAGAAGTATACACAGTACTATATACATTTCCAGGAATCCAGTAAATAGTGCAACGGTTAAGTTTAATAGCTGTAACTATCTTCACTGAGAAATGTAAATAACACACAATACTTAATGTCGATTATTCAACATCAAAACTAAGCATATTTCAATTAGTGCACAAAATTACCAGTTCCTCTTTCTCCTATTCACTTTTTCAGTAAGATGAGCAAACTTGCAGGTATTGCATGACACTAAGCAGCCTTTACAAGTTCCTCATGAAAAAAAAGATGCATGATGTTGATCTTTCTAAGTGTTTTGTTTTATACCAACAGAAATACTAGATCCGTTAGGTAACTGGATACCTGGCATATGCTGCATTTCATGTCATCTATGACTGGTTTATTTACTCCTGTAGCAACTGGACAATATATGCTTCTTTTGAGGCATTTCGCAAACTGCTCATCGGAAAGGGCTGTGCTTACATAACCTATTCTCTCTTCTAGTGCCAGTAATTCCTGTTCAGAAGAAGGAAATACAGTGTGTAAGTATAAATACAAACCAGGAATCCATCATAAAGGAAGGTAGTATGCAAATCATAACAAGGACTTCAAATGCAGAATAAGAGAGGTTAGCAAAATCCCTTCAGCCTTTTAGGTAAAATGATGAAGAACACACCTCATAGGACATATTGTCGATATCCATCCGCATGTCTCTGTGCTGATCATGGGAGGCAAATGAACCGAGGAATACATTTGTCTCCAGCACCAGCAATTGCTGCCCAAAAAGAAGGGGGGGGGACAGTTCAGTCAAATGCACCAGGGAATAGATTACCATTAAGTTTTTTGGGTAAAGAATGCCAGACAACTCACCTCATAAGCCAGCTCAGCTTGTTGTTCAGTCCTCTGTAATGCTAGTAGAACCTATAGAAAATAAACCTATTTTAGTCTGGAAACTTTTACACTTGCCACCTTCTTAGTCAATGGTAAGGTTATTTACCAAAATCAAGAACACTACCGATATACAACTGAACTAATCTCACATAAAACGCAACAGAAAAAATAGAATAGATGGACCACTATGGAAAACAACCTCTGCAATTCCTCCCATGGTTATGGGTCTATGGCCATCTCTCTCCCCCATGAGACCTTGGAACATCTGTGGAGGACTTTCTTCAAAAAGAGAGCTTGGTCTTTCTCTTTCAGCTCGAGTATTCAACCTATGATGACGACTAGATGAGTAAATTTCATGAGGTAATTCCATAAAGAATGGTCTCATTGAACTCTCGGCAGAGAGTTCTTCCAATGAAAGATGTTCCTGAGCTGACTGCTGATTTCTTGTGGACGAATCATGCAAAGAAAGCATGCCATCTGCCCTTTCATCAGGAGCCCTCAGCGTAGTGGCATGAGGGGAAGGTCGTCTTGTCCTAACTGAAACTGCCGATTCCTGTTGGTTTCTGCTGTTGTTTCGTATATTCTGTTGAGAAAGTGATTGTTCATTCATTCTGATTCTGGGACCAGTATCACGAATATCTGTAGTAGGTGAATAGCCTGAATTAGACGGTCCACTAAAGCTCCTTGGTCTGGAAGAGGTCTCCGGATCAGAAGCTCTTTTTCTCATGAACTCAAACCTCCTACTATAAACAGAATCAGATGAGCAACCTGATGCCTGAACGTCAGGTACTGAAGTGTAACCAAGGTTTTTAATACCACGTCTCTGTATTCCACTAATATGACCACAAGCTGGCCTCGCACCAGCATTGGAATTTCTAGGCATAGTAGACCGACTGCCAAAAGATGAAGAGCGTGCTCCTGGAGTACCCAAATTCACCTCATTAAAAGATGAAGAACATGCTCCTGGAGTATCCAAATTCACCTCTTTCTCTTTCTTTCTATGTGTCCTAGAATTTAGTGAAGAGGTTCGGACCAAGGACTCAGCCCTATGTGCAGAAACACCTGAAGGATGAGTAAAATGATAGACATCTGGACCAGGTGTTAAAAAACGACCTTGTTCAGAAGTAAAACCATTCGATTCAGTCCTCAGATTGTCTGAACTCTCATCTTCTACAATGACTTTCTTACTACCCACCAGCTGCTTGGCCTCAGCCTTTCTTCTACCACTTTCAGCAATGTCAACCCCTGACAACAAAGGCTGCCTTCGCTTTTCCTCAAACTTTCTAAGTGGAAATTTGGAGGAACTCGCAGGCACCACTTTTGAGCTTGAAGATTTGAATGAATCACGCATATATCTTGGTCTTTCTTGATTATCAGTGACTCCCGCTTTCATAGGATAGAATCTAGTGCTGCTTCCCTGTCCATCGTTGTTTTGATTAGTCCTATGTTCAGGACTTTGATTTCTATAAGAGAATCTGGGGTCCCTCCTGCGAAATGCAATTTCCGTTTTGGATCTCCTGTCTGAACATTCATCCATGTAATTAGGCCACAATAGACACCACAAGAATCGTTCTGCAGATCTGTACACAATACGGCAAAGGTTAGTAAACCAAAAAAAAAAACATAAGGATGGGTGGACTTGGTGAATGGGCAAGAAAATTTCGAAGAAATGAAAATGGATATTTTGTGAATGAATATTTTTTTAATTCAGATTAATAAACCACTTTGGAACTAATATTGACATCAATATGACATTATGACAAGGGTTTCATCAGATCATCCCCAGTACCATAATAGCAAATTTGAGACAGTATGAGTGTCATAGTTATAAAAAAAACAATTATGATCAAGGGTCTGTTTGGATTGCGGATATATAACTGCATAGTGGATGGTTTTGCCTTCTAAGTGCACAATGATAAATGCACTCAAGTCTTAGAAGACATGGTTAGTACTAGTCCTTGATAATACTAACGTTCCACATGGCAGATAAAGCATAAACCCCCGCGAACGTTATGGCAAAAAAGACAGCAAGGGCAAAATCATACAGGTAGTACGGTACAGTCAAATCGCCCCTTAGCACTCGAGGGCTAGCAAAGTTGTACAGTTTGTCCTACTAGTATGCCACACTTGTAATATCAATAAACATAATCGCATTTTCAGAGCCAGCATGCTATCTTTAACTTTTAAAGCCTGTATCTACAGCAGCCAAGTCCAAGGTGCTGGGGTACCACTACCAAGTATCAGCTCACCTAGGATCGACAACAGACATGGCCCCACATCAATAACCAAATCAGTGATAATTTGAGACAGGACAGGACAGCAGCAGGATGCCAAAGCTCAGTAGGGGCGAGTAAAGATAACCATAGTATTTTCAAGCTTCAGGATAACCTTAATGTGCAAACAATATTTTCCAGATAATCCAAAAGAAACAAGAGAGACTGGGGACCACACTCCACAGATCATGACATTATCACTGAGAAGGGAGCGCGATTACATCATCCGTCTATCCACGTACTCCAACCACTACCAGACAATAATAGTATTTTAATTCCTTGCTCTGAAACCCGATATGGAAAACAAAGTGCCCGTCAAATTTCATAACTGACAGAAACCCAGCGGTCGCGAATTGTCCACTTTACACAGTTACCATTTACTACGAGTACCAAATGTTCTCAGGATTAATGGAAACTGCATCGCGATGCAGGTACGAATCTCTTTCCTACAACTATCGATTATTATTCCCTCCAATAGAACCAAGCTTTCTCCATTTCAGAGCCTGAAACCCACAATAAAGACTGACAAAAGAATCTCGTACGAATCAGGTTAATCGCTCCTGAACCTTTTCGAGATAACCACTACAGGGAAAAAAAATGAAATGAAATCCAACCCCTCCTTCCATTTCTGCGCCCGAGACGCGCGATAATCCTACTGATAAGCCGATCGTTCCGAAACCGATACCGATGGGCGATCGACGAACAAATCCGTCGAATCACGCCAGCCGCGCGGGGGCACCGGCACACGCATCGAGCCGAGATTCCCCCCCCCCCCCCATGAATCCAACAACGAAACAACAACGAGAAGGAACGGAAAAGAAAACAACCTCACAGCGTCGATCGATCAGCTTCTGATCCTAGAAGCCGAAGAAGCAGCGGCAGCTTCCGCCCGGAAACACGTCGCCCTGCCTCCGTCGCCTCAGAAGGCACCCTCCCACCCCCGCGCCGTGCCTCGAAGGCGACCGCGTACCGGATGCCCGCGCCGGGAAGGCAGGTGAATGAAGGGGAGGAGACGCCGAGGTGGAGGAAGGCGGCGAGAAGCGAAGCGAGTGGAATGGGGGGTATGCACTTGGATTCCTTGGGAGTTTTGGATCCCAGACCATTTATGACGGGTTGTCCCTCCCTCCCCTTGCGTGCTCAGGTATATGGACGTGCAGTGGGCCCGGCCGGACAGTGAGGTACTCCTACGGTACATGGTAAATGTGGAGTGTGCGTGCACGTGACGAACATCACGTAGTTACGATGGGGAACATATAGATACATGTACATATGTAATATGTTTGAAATATCAATATGTATATAATGATTTTAGAAAAATTATTTTATATAGGTGCATTTGGGTTGATATCATTTTTTAAAAGAAAAAAAAAAGGATGAGCACTTTATTGTGCACGAGATGAGGCGGAAGCAAAGATGGGTGTGCTCGATTCAGGTTAGCCACAAGCATGCATGGTTGTCTGTTGTTAGGTCATGGGTGCTTAGTGGCCTCTTTAGACTAGCTTACTTAAGTCCTCCACTGAAGCAGCACTAACCCAATTCTTAATTTGTACGAGGGCAGCTGGCAGTCGAACAGGTACTGGAGTGGTATACATGTCCAACGGGCCGTGCCGGCCCGGCCCGACGGCCCACCGGGCCGGGCCGGGCCGCAGCCCGTCGTGCCTGGCCGTGCCGTCGTGCCGGTCGTGCCGTGCCATCACCGTGCCTCGTGCCGCGGCCTCGGCCCACGGCCCGGCCCATGGGCCGATTGATCGTGCCGTGCCGGCCGTTGGCACGGTGGGCTTTTCTCGTGCCGTGCCGGCCCATGGCCCATCAACATTCAAACTTTCAAAGATTCACAAATTATAACTACACAAGTTTTCAACATTCAAGATTTCAAGCAAGAATGCAAGATTTTAGAATCACATATTCACATTCAGACATTCATAGTATCACATATTCTGATATTCACATAATCACGTTGGGAGGCACCGGACCGGTACCGGGCCAGCCATTTTACCGGGCCGTGCCCGTGCCGTGCCACGGGCCGAGGTGGCGGCCCGTGGCCCGCACGACGGCTCGGGCCGGACCGGGCCGGGCCCGCTGCCGCCGTGCCGTGCCGTGCCATGGGCCGGGCCAAAACCCCGTACCGTGGGCCGGGCCAGCGGGCCTCGGGCTGCATGGCCAACTCTATGGAGTGGTGGCGACAACATTGAATGGATCGGCTGCAGCTAACCAAAGATCAGAAAAGATCACCTGAAAGTCTGAAACCCACATCCCAGCATGGGCGGACGCAGTGTAGGGACATGGGTGTACATATGTACACCCAATAAATTTTGCAAAACGCTACTAGCAGCTACTTTGTGTGATTGCTAGTGTGAATAGTCTTCCCTCTCGGCCACCCATGCAAGAACGTGTGGCATGCTATCATTTCCAACATCTGCAGTTATGCAGTCTGCATGCATAGAAGCCACTCTTGTTGGTTTGCCTTTCTCTCGTTTGACGAGCACCAGCCACTACGCCGACGCCCATTTCATTAGGCAGCCCACTAGAGAAGCAGGTGATAGAGCATGTATGCAAGTCCGGTGAACATCAGCAAGCGATCGCAAGCGCTATCACGGAAAGGCTACGCCGGTGGCCAGCTGCAAGCTTAGAATGAAGCGCCCAGATCTTTTGTGGAGTCTTAAGTTCTTAATAACTTATCAATGGAAAGGAAAGGAAGGACATTGTCATCTCAACTATATATTCGTGATGGCCACCTCTTATTGCTGTCTTATTGGAATTTCGTTAGCAAACTCGTAGTACTTAATTACTTGCTACGCAGTAACAATTGTCAGTTTAGTTTGTGGATACGTCAATAAAAAAAACAATATGAAATTCCCCTGATCTTCATTCGTACTAATACCAAACTGAAAACTGAAATTGCAAGGACAAAACTGGGGTTGATGGGAAAGAGAAACTAAAATTAGCACCTTTTCAACCTAGAGGAAACAAATTTTCAAAAAGAGTGTAATACCATGAAGTATAATAGATTTCCCCCCTTTTTTATGGATGTTTGTTCTATGAAATTCCGCACACCCAATTATGAAATCCTGTGTCCACCACTGCATCCCAGGTGAGCCTGTCTGTGTGAACTTTGGGTTTGGACTTTGGACACAGCTCTTTTTATCATTCCTATTGTACCTAGAAGTCTTTTTTTCCCTTATGAATGGGATGTTGATGATGCATGGATATCACACGTTCGGCCCGTCTGGATGGCTGGGGTGGTTAGCGTGATGACATCAAACGTGATGCCATCAGGAGCGGTAATGAGGAGATTAGGATAGGCGCGTCAAGCCATTAGGATAAGATGCTAATATTTCTTTTTGGGTGCTGGTTTAGCACAGTAGGCGTTTGCAGAGCTCACTGATACAGACTTGTGCTGTGTTCAGATTAGGGTGTGTTTAGATTGTAGGAAAAAATACTGTAGCATAAGAAAAACACTGTAGCATTCGCTGGGAAACGTGTTTTGTGAGGGAGGAATAGTGAAAAGTTGGAATGAATAGTGAAAAGTTGGAATGAATAGTGAAAAGTTGGGAATCTGAACATGGCCTTAGAAGTAAAAAGTATTTTTTCTAGATGAATAGTGCACTGGGAAGCGTGTTCTGTGAGTAGGATGAATAGGAAAAGCTAAGCCTTGACGACATGTCCTGTCAGCTTGTGGGCCCTCCACAAGTGGGCAAGGTGTAGCTTTGGCTATTGCGAGTCGTCGGTAGCTAGAGCCCAGAGGTGTTTAATCGTGTACCTGTCCCAAAATTAAGGTCATGTTCATTAGGGTTTAGATCACAGAGCAGGCAAGAAAATATCATTAAAAAAAGAAAAATATAGGTGCTTTTAGTGTCAGCTTCGTTTTTGCAATCCTCTAGTGTTGTGCTTCAGGCCTTCAGCATTTCTTGTGCATCCCAGTCTAATAAGGTTCGGGTCAAGCACTAAAAGGTAATGAGTGTGGGAGTGAACATCATGTTGCAGCTTTGGAACCATGATTTGAGAGGGACCCAGCATAATGACAGTGGGACTGAACAAGATGCTTGTCATGATGTAAAATTCTGAGGAGAGATTAGTCCGCTGGTCCCTCTCATTAGTTCATCACCACTGAAAGCGGTGACAATACTTCTCAGAGAATGGCTGATTAGGCACAGGTCAAGTGTGACAAGGATCCAACATTCTTGAATCTCTTAAAAGTTAAAACTTCAGGAACAAAAGGGACGGGCAGTAGTGTAGTACCAGTAGCCTGCCAGAGACGGCCAGACCCATAGGAGTACATAGGACCAGACCAAATGGATTGGGCATGCCAGAATGACATGTCTCACTCCATGGCTTATCGAAAACAGGACATGCTACAAAAAATAAAAAAGGAATTTACCAAAATGTTTTCTCATGTCTCAGGCTCCCAGTTGTGGATGCCACTATGCAAGTGTCAGGCAAACAACCAGTCCCAGCTTCCATCTCTTTTTCTGGAGAAATCATCATTCGTTACATCCAGCTCGGGCCCAGGAGCGCCTTTTGAAGGTACCTGCTACCGACATGGACATGGACCTCCTCCTCCTCCATCCACAGGCCCGCCATAGGCATCTCATTGTCATTGCTGACATTATTATATATTTATATTGCCAGAAGCAAAGATAATTCATAGTACTTCAGTTACCAGCAAACAGATACGACGCTCATTGATCAAACACAAAATTGTGTTGGACCAAAAGGGTCCTTGTATACATGTACATAACTTCCTTCCAAGACAAATTCATGTAACATAACAAACACTTTTGTTCACCACCAATCAGACCTGTACATAACACAAACTTTGTTTACCACCACTCAGGCAACCACACCGCACTGGCACAAATACAGGGCATATCGCACAGCACAATCTTTATGTGATGTGAAGGAATTCTGTTTCCTTCTCTGAAAACCAGGGCACAAGCACTCAAGCAGTTTCATTTTCATGCTTCCATGGATGAAGTCAACCATTCAGGCCCATCTGCTTTCTTGTCTTGCTGATGAATAGATCTCGAGACTTGATTTTGCCAGGTAAGCACCCAATGAGCGTAAGGAATGGTAATTGAGCCACCCCTTCGTTCCTTCCAAGAGAGACCAGTGCCAACGGATAGCCGGTGCTGTAAGTTGCCAGTTTGGTGTTTGGCGAACCTTTGATCAGTAATTTCAGGTTCTTTGCCACCAGTAGCGCGTGCTTTTGGGCAAGGTACCCTTGTTTGATTTCCTGGATATTAATAGGCATTAGTATCAGTAAATTAGAGCTTTTGGATCAAGTCACCACTTACTACACTAAAAATTGATTTCCTGGATATTAATAGGCATGGTGTCATGTAGCCATGATGAACTCAGTGGCTTGCCAATGCACACAAAGTGGCAATCAGATGTTATTGTTTCTCCAGCTGATGTTTTGTACACCTTATCTGTGTCTGATAATGAACCCAAGTCAACTGATTGCTGAAGAAGGACATCTACTTTCTTCGAAGTCAGCCAATCAAGAGACTTCTTTGAAGCCTTATCTCCAATGAATTTGAGTAGACGTGGTCCTCTATGGATAAGGGTCACCTTCTTCTCAGGGTAATCTACCACAATCTCTCCAGCTAGTTCAACACCAGTTGGACCACCCCCAATTATCAACACAGAATCAGATGATTGGATCTTCTCGTTATCTGTAGCAACCATACAGAGTATAAGTAGGATAGGGAAAGCGACAAAACTATATTTTAGCATCTGGTTTGACTGCAGTTACCTCTCTGGAATTCTTTTATCCTCTCAGCTCTGCTGCCAGGAGAATTCAAAGCATGGCCAGTCGCTATGACAAGATAATCATATGGAAGAGATTGACCGTCAGCTGTCAGGACAGCGTCTTTTGTTATATCGACTGCAGAAGATGTGACAATGGTTGCATCAGTGAGGTAATCTTTGTGATAGATCAACGATCTCTCAGCGAAAGACGGCTCGACCATTGACCTCAGTTCAGCCCAGGGGATCTCCAAGTACTCTTTCCTGTCATTAGAAGTAATAGTACTATTTATTAAGGAACATACCAGCGATTATGAACTACTAGTATGATAAAGCTTCAACATCAGGGTATGAAGTATGTGTCATCAGTCAAGAGTTGAGGTGATCATCAGAATTTGTGTGCTCGCAAAATTCCTGTGCTTTCCTAATACATTACTAAACTGGAATCAGGAAGATATACATATACCCAGATATATGAAGTTACGAACAAAAATACTCAAGAGCATCCCCCTGTATTCCCGAGATCCAGCCAGACATCTAAGATCGTTGTGATTAAAAAAATAACGCCGCTGAATCACAGCCTAATCCTAACATAGCCCATATTAGCAAAGATATACGCGCCTCCGCATTTCCGCAAGCATGTGGTCGGCGCGGAAGGGGGAGGGACGGAGAAGACAGAAACGGGGCTGGGGCCGACCGTCCGAGGCTTACGGGTCGAGGAGGACGACGTCGGCGTGGCCCTGCATGATCTTGGCGAGGAGGGCGCCGGCGACGCCGCCGCCGACCACCACCACCCTGGCCTTCCCCGACATCGCCGCCGCTGCGCTGTTCCCCCTCCAACTGACAGCTCTCCCACCTACACCAGCTAACTGCTGCTGACGTCACGCTAGCTAACCAAACTAATTAAAGGCGAAGGCACTCCCAGGCTGGATTTGCTCCATTGCTCCGCATCCCGCCGTCCGCTGGCGACTCCACGGACGAGATGGGGGCGGTCGAGCGCCATGCGCCGCTCGCCAGCCAAACGCGACGCGCCGGCGGAAAAAAAAAACTGTTCTCAATTCGGCTGCCTCTGCCAAGTGCCAACAAGAAAGGAATTTTATTGGAAAAATGTGTTTTTTTATTATCGGAAAAATCTGTTCTTAATTCGTTTGCCTCTGCCAACAAGGAAGGAATTTTCCGATAATTAAAGAAATAAAACAAGGAATCAATGGACCCGTTCTCTCATGTCTTTTACAGTATGAACGAAAAAAAAACAACATCATATCCGTTATTTTTTACAGTATGAACGAAAAAAATGCTTTTGCCTTAATTTTCTTCTTGGCCACGATAAACACGCATGGAATGAATCAGATCGTGGCTGAGCAAGCGTGCATGGTCGCCAAAGATAGCTGGTGACTAACCGAAATAACCACCGCCTAACTCCCCTCTGGGCCGTCCAATTAATCCACGTCAGCAGGGCTCAAGAGCGGCCACGTCAGACTCTCCCCCCATCTTAAACCAGCCGCGGCGATCTCCTGGAACTGACTCCTCTCCCCCTCCCTGCCTGGCCTGGGCTGGCCGCCCCACATCACCGTCGGTCTCCGCCTCCACCACCTCGTCGCCTTCCTTCAGCCGCCTGGCCCATCTGCGAGGGCTTTCAATGGCCCTCTTCTCCATCCCTTTTGCCGTTGCCTAGTTCCGTCCCATGCAGATCGTCCAGCACTGTGACAATCACCTCTGCGACATGAAGGTCAAGCTCGAGGTGACCAGAATTTGTTATTACACGTTTGATCTCGTTTTGTTTTCCTGGGGAGTTTGATTTCTACGGGACTGTATCAGTTATATATATAGATATATATTTATATATATCGTTACATCTGCACGCTAAATTCTGATATCTTGAAGATCAATTCAGAGGTTGTTGGCTTCCTTGGTCTCCAAGATCATCTCTTTTTTAAGAACTGATGGATAGATCTCTGTAACGATACGGATCTCTTAATCTTTTGGCATTGTGTTTTCGCAGGTCCCTGCAAGGCAGGGCATGGCGCCATCGCGATCCCTGCCACGTTGCGCGAGCGAGCTCGCCGACCCGCCATCGCCGTTCAGCTCCAACCCAGCACACCACCCGGTCTCCATGCCCACCACTCCCGCCGGTGTGACGTCATCGTCTTCTTCTTCCTTCGGTTGCATGGCCGGCAAGCCCAGCGCGACCGACTCGCCGCCGGCGACGCCGGGCAGGTCCAAGCTGGGCAACAAGCCGCTCACGCCGGGGGCGGCCGCCGTGGCGGCGTACTACGCGTCGCAGTGGTCGCCGAGACGCCTCATGCAGCGCGCCGCCCGCGCGTTCCGCACCAGCCGCTCGCGTCGGGTCAGGGTTTCGTCGCCGGTTGCTGCTGCTTCCTCGCCCACCACCGGCAAGGCCTCCGCCATTGGTGGTGGCGTCGAGCTCGCCGCCGTCAGCGATGGCCACGTGCAGCGGGAGGAGGAGAACGAGGAGCGCCATGAACATGAACACCCCGATGCTGTCCCGGAGAAGATCATACACGAGATGAAACGTCACTCGCCGGCGGTGGTGAAGGAAGATGGCGACGAGTGCGGGGTGGAGAAGACGCCGGCGGTGGAGGGGAAGGAGACTGCTGCCCTCGCCGCCGGCGAGGATGAGGAGGAGGTGGTGGAGTCTCCGAAGAAAGGAGAGACGGTGATGACTCCTCCACCGGCGGCGGAGGTCGTCGACGTCGTCGTCCCCGGCGCCGGCGAGGAGGTGGTGGCGGAGGAGAAGTTGGTGGCGGTGGTGAAGGAGGCGATCAAGAAGCACGAGGCGGCGGAGCATCAGAAAGGGGCGGCGGTGAGGAACAAGTTCCAGAGCAGGGTGAAGACGGCGATGGAGGCGAGGCCGGAGGCGCGCGGCAGCAGCAACGACGTGATCGAGGAGGCGCGGAGCATGCTGCTGGAGAAGCGCCAGCTCAGCAAGGTCAGGGCGCTCGTCGGAGCATTCGAGACCGTCATGGACAACACCAGCAAGGACGCCGCCGCCGCCGCCACGCCGAGGATGCTGAGGAACCTCTCCCGCCGGTCGGCGTAGGCCATGGATCTCAGCGACGACGAGCCGATGACGACGACGACGACGACCCATCATTAATTATTCTCCGCCGCATGTTTTCGTGTATTTACCTTGGTTAATTGTTAATTTCTCCGGCCAGACGCCCGCCGGCCGCCGCGTGTGCACGGCGCACATTAATCTCTATTTATTTTACTACTGGTTAACCGCGGTTAATTTGTGGTCGCGCCATGTGTATAGCGTCATCATGAGTTCGTCGTGTTACAGAGGAGTATATTTTGTAAGGAGGAAGATGGGGGAGACCGAGGTTGCATTTTGCAAAAATTCTTCGTATAATTATGTAAATTCCATCGGTTTTGTTCCTCCTTAAATACACGTGTCTTTTGCTGAATGTGTTCATCGTGATTGAATTCAAAACATGAACGAATCCCGTTGTTGCAAAAACCAGAGATCTCCATAGTGTTGGATAGATGATCATGGTAAGCCAAACACTTGATTGATTAGTTAGTTCCTCTACCACCTCTGTTATCCTCTCCTTCCAACACGCTTAAGCTTCTTACTTTTTATCGAGAGGTTTAGACACACGAAACATTTTTTTTTTTGTTTTCTCACGTGGGCTCGCATTATAGAAAGAACCCTTCAACAAGTGTCTTTGCAAATCACCCCTCCCACCTCCTTTGAGGACGTCGTTAGATCAACATCGTGGGGCTCAGATTGAAGTTTTCATAGTTTCCACGGGAAACTGGTTTTCATACGATACGTTGTAATTTTTCTTTTACAAAAATGGGATATTTTATTCATTACCACAAAGTTGCATACGTTTCAATTAGAAAAGGTAAATTATGACAAAAATATGTTGAATACTTCCTCCTTCCAAACAAAGTTGAATATACTTCACTAAATTATGAACAGATATATATTTTTTGTTTTTGAGAAACAGATATACATTTGTTTGGGAACCAAGTTGGGCCGGGCTGTGCTATTCGTGGGCTGGGCCTCATTTCCTCGTGGGCGTCCACCGACTTCAACTTTAACGTCGGTTACTCACTTACTCCCTCTTCTTTCTTTCTCCCTCACGCGAGAAAAAAAATCCACCCGGACTCGATCTGCTTCGATTCCCCTCCCCAAATCCACCGCCGCCTCCAAGCCCTAACCATGGCGGCCACCGCGGCCGCCTCGGCCGCCGCCATGGCGAACTCCGACGAGGAGGAAACCTACGAGGAGTACATCCCGGTGGCCAAGCGCCGGGCCATGGAGGCCGAGCGCCTCCGCCAGCTCCGCCTCTCGAAGCCAGCGCCGCCCTCCGCCGCCGGGGCCGACCTCCCGCTACCGCCTCCCCCGCCGCTTCCGCCGGCGCAGCCCTCGGCCCCCGACGCCGCTGCCAAGCCCAGCCTCCTCGTCAAGGCGACGCAGCTCAAGCGCTCGGCCCCGGAGGTGACCGCCACGGAGCAGCGGATCCAGCAGGAGAGGGAGGTGATCGAAAACCTCTCAGACAAAAAGTCCCTCCTTTCCGTCCGCGAGATCGCCAAGGGCATCGTCTACACGGAGCCGATCAAGACCGGGTGGAAGCCGCCGCTCCGCCTCCGCCGCATGCCGCTCGCCAAGGCCAACGAGCTCCGTCGCAAGTGGCACATCATCGTCGACGGCGACGATGTCCCGCCGCCCGCGCGGGACTTCCGTGACCTCCGCCTCCCGGAGCCCATGCTCCGGAAGCTGCGCGAGAGGGGCATCGTCCAGCCCACGCCCATCCAGGTGCAGGGGCTCCCCGTCGTGCTCTCCGGGCGTGACATGATCGGCATCGCCTTCACGGGGTCTGGGAAGACGCTGGTGTTCGTGCTGCCGCTTATCATGGTGGCGCTGCAGGAGGAGATGCTGATGCCAATTGTGCCTGGGGAGGGCCCATTTGGGATGATAATCTGCCCGTCGCGTGAGCTGGCCAAGCAAACCTATGACGTGATTGAGCAGTTCCTCCTTCCACTCAAGGAGGCAGGCTACCCGGAGATAAGGCCTTTGCTTTGCATTGGGGGTATTGATATGAGGACGCAGCTGGATGTGTTGAAGAAGGGCGTGCACATTGTTGTGGCAACTCCTGGCCGGCTCAAAGATTTGCTCGCCAAGAAGAAGATGAATCTCGATAACTGCAGGTGAGTGTTTAATTTTCCATCAGGATCATTTTCCATTGCTAACTGTTGGATATCTTAGTGTTATCTGCTTTGCTGTGTGTGAATGTGAATATCTGAGCAAAACATTCTGTTTTAAGTTATAACCAGTACAGTAGTAACTGATATAAGTTCAACTTGGACACTCTTTTCATGAACCCTGCTATGTGCCTATAGAATGAGTATTCGATTTGTTTCGATTGTTTTTCTTTGTACCAGAATGGATATTATGTCATTGAATATCATGTGATGTCATGTGGACATGGTCATGTTGGATGAACATACTAGGCAAAATTTGCCTTCTAATTCTAAGAAAAGGGTTAGCATATGTTCTCATAGGTAAGTACTTACAGTCAACAACTGTAACTTATCTATCTATAAAAGAACGAGTAGAATTGAAAACGTTTCTTACCTAAATTGGGCCCACCTTACCCCTCACGCCGGACCTACCTGTAAGGGTCAACGGAGGTGGAAAGGGGGTCAAACCCACCAAAATTGTATGTTAGAGAATGTTTCTGCCAAAACACAATTTTTTCTCTCACCCATGTTTTTTCTACCCACCAAAATCAATTTTTCTGTTCCCACAAAATTGTTTTCTTTTTTTTTCTAAAAAATCGGACGACCTCTAATCGGATGACGCGGCTTCCGCAAGGAGCTCCTCAGCGTCGCCATCGCCGCCGCCCGCTCCTTCCGCATGAATCCACTGCCTCCTCCCACTCGACGCCCGCCAGTGATGCTCCCAGAATCGGCGGCGGCCACCACCCTGGACGGGATCTACGGCCACCAAGAACGGACAGTACCGCTGCGGACAGGCTCCGTGCCGCCATTGCTGCAGACCACCGAGAGCGATCTCAGCGAAGCCGATTTGTGGTCATCCATTGTCGAATGAACATGGGGCAGCACTGATGAGTTTGTGAGGATGAGGCAGGCATAGCCGCATAGGGCAGGAAGGACGACCTGCGGCTTGTTTGGCTCTCAATGCATCGCCATGGCCGGCACTCTCGCGCGCACACAGAAGTAGATTGTCGGAGACGCGAGCACAGGACTGGGGGAAGAGGTTAGAGGGGAGAATTGCTCGACCTGCAGAAGGAAGACGGGGCCACCAGCTCGGCCGCCTACTCAAGCACATACGAAAGAAAGGAGTCGAGGAGTGCCCGTGGCCCCGCCATGCTGCCGTGCGGTTCCCTGGAGTCCGAGAAGATGGACCAAGAAAGATCAATAGTCAGGCACACGTAAAAGAGAGAAGTAAATTCACGTGGTTTTCAATTAAAATTGATTAGAGTAATAGGTTCAGTGTCCTACAGTAGATTGGCATAGAATTTTAATTATGACAAGGCATATTTTTAGTAGTTCCTAGCAAAAATATATTTTTTAATGGTGCCTTTCAGGTGTCAGCCCTCTACTTGCATATATTCCAATCGACTATCACAAACAAACCAACTGTTGGCAGCTCTATGGAATTCCAACCCTCCATTAACAATGATATGGTACTTTATATTAATGGTCGATAAATTTTCATTGCATCACGTGCGTGTCGCACGTGCGTCTTTGCTAGCTATTAATTACATTCTACAATTCTTGAGCAGAGTAAAATGAAGTTCATTTTTTTTTTCTTTTGTAAAAATTCTGCTGTGAAGGAGGAATATTTAATGTACTTCTGTAGTGATTGTTGTGTGGTTGCTATTGTGAAGCGATGCATCTAATTTAGCTATGTTTTATCTTGACCTACAACCGGGCTACCATGACTGGATTTTGGATTCTAGCCTCAATTTAGCTAATTTGTTTCATCCAATTGAATTTAGTTTTGGTCCCCAAAAGTCTTTGGAAGATGTCCATCCCAATTCCCAAATCTAACTAGCAAACTAGGTCCATGCTCTGTCGGTTTCCCATGTTTCAGAGCTTTATGTTTTCACTTTTCAGTTCAGTTTTGCTTGATTGAAAATAGCCAGTTTGGTTGGACTGTATAGAGCATAAATTTAGGCAATCTCTCTGCCTCTCATGAGGGTTCCTACCGTTCACCTGTATCCACACATTGTTTTCAGTTACTTAATGTCCCTTTCATGATATCTGCAGGTACTTAACATTGGATGAAGCAGATAGGCTTGTTGATTTGGGATTTGAGGATGACATCAAGGAGGTTTTTGACCATTTCAAGGATCAAAGGCAGACCCTTCTTTTTTCTGCTACTATGCCTCAGAAGATTCAAAATTTTGCGAAGAATGCCCTTGTGAAACCAGTTACTGTCAATGTGGGGAGAGCTGGAGCAGCAAATCTTGATGTCATTCAAGAAGTCGAGTATGTCAAGGAAGACGCTAGAATTATATACCTCCTTGAATGCCTCCAAAAGACTCCGCCACCTGTTCTCATCTTCTGTGAAAACAAGGCCGATGTGGACTACATCCATGAGTATCTTCTTCTAAAGGGTGTGGAGGCTGTTGCGATCCATGGAGGAAAAGATCAAGAGGAAAGACAGAACGCAATTGACTCCTTCAAGTCTGGGAAGAAGGATGTTCTTGTGGCTACTGATGTTGCATCAAAGGGTCTTGATTTTCCTGACATCCAGCATGTCATCAACTACGACATGCCCGCCGAAATAGAAAACTATGTGCACCGAATCGGTCGAACGGGTCGATGTGGGAAGACTGGCATAGCAACTACCTTCATCAACAAGAACCAAACCGAAACCACGCTTCTTGATCTCAAGCACTTGTTGAAGGAGGCGAAGCAGAGGATTCCACCAGTGTTGGCGGAGCTCAATGATCCATTGGAGGATGAGGAGATAATCGCCAAGGAGAGTGGTGTTAAGGGATGTGCATATTGTGGTGGTCTTGGCCATCGTGTTGGTGACTGTCCAAAGCTGGAGCACCAGAAGTCGATGGCAATTGCAGGCTCGAGGAAAGACTACTTCGGCGGTGGAGGCTACAGAGGAGAAATATGATTGATCTGTGTGGGTATGTGGAACTCATGCGGCAACTTCAGCTCGACCATATTGTATGTTTCAGCTAGCCAAATCTCCAGTATCTCACAAAAAAAAAAAAAAAAAAACTAGGCGAATCTCAACTCTCATCTTTGAGGAAAGACAGTTTGCACGACCAAACTTTCGGTATGCTGGGTATGACATGCTACTTGCTGGATGTGATAGCTTGTTAGAAGGCGTCAAGTAGGTTATTTTACCCTCTTGTAAAATGTAACCAGAAGAGAATGTTTGGTGGCCTATATTTCTTGCAGTAATCTCTTTAAGGACTACTGTTAGCCCCTTAAGCGGATACATTTTGAGTAGGTGATACCATTGTAAGTTCCATGTCTGACGTGTGTGATATATTAATTAATTGTTGGTCCATATGATGAACTATCTTTTCTTATACCTATAAGCATATAGTAGTTAGTAACCTTCTGTGTGTCTGATTAACCTTGAGGTCCTCTTGTTGTTTACTAGCATATACTAGTATATTGTGAAATACGGTATTTAGAGTGATTCAGTCTCCTTGGTGCATCTAGTGCCTGATTCGACTAGTCACATTCTGTATGTATTGAGAAATTCAGGTGTCAAATTCTGGCTAAAACAGTAGGTATTGGTTTAGGAACAGTGGGTGCTTATCTGAACCTGTGATTGGAAATGCTTGTGCATGGTGTTTCTGTTACGAGCTATGACAACCACGACTGCTGCTGAACAGGAAGGCGCCGCCTAGCACATGAACTGGGGGGCCTGGTTGATCGTTGATGCGAGCTAAACTTTGCATTAATCTGTTGTGCACCGGATGTTTGCAGTCCAAATACACTGTACTACTGACTGCCAGGGGCGTGTAGCCATTTCTGAGCATGGCATGTCGACGGACATGCTGTGATGAAGTGATGATGCTCCTTCATGTTTGATGGGCAATACTGTGCAATCGTGCCTGACGCAATGATGCAAGCAGTACCTATGCCATGGTACTCGTGTACTGTGTACACGCGTACAGTGATGTACCACGGCTGCCAGCCCTTGGACACAAGAGGATTGGTTCATCTGAGCAAGGTGTAACAACTGTAACCACTACGGTGTTAGATTTGGAGCACTCTGTGGCACCTGGAAATAGAATTCCAGACGGCTAATGGCATGCAAATGGACCTTTGAATTATGTCCTGCTGATAGGTTTCCAAGAACAAAAATTCTGTTATGCTGTTTGCACACCTCCTGTGGCCGGTTTGTAGGACACACTGCTGAAGCATGAAGGGCTAGGTTTGCATATAGGGCAATCATCTGGGCATGGAATGCTGAGGGAAACGTTCTATCAAAGGATTTCAGAACATGTGTGGAGGGGTCAAGCTACATGTCGTCTCTGTCAAGTCTCAAGAGGCATCCACAGTGATGATGGTGTTGGTAGTACTTGGAGACAGTTTCCCAGGCTTTGCGTCTCGGGCACACCCAGTCACTGATCGACCCGTCAACCTCCGGAGTTCATCGCAACCGGACAAGGGCTACGCAACGAACCCGTGCATCATGGCAGGCCAAGGAGGAGGTGAAAACAGGTGAATTCAGAACGACAGTATGCATATCATTGGGCACAGACTTGCAGTCCAGTAACCAGACAAATGTTTTGGATCACAAGTGGTGAATTTTGCAGGAATTTAAACTCCATGGAAACTGAAACAGCTCAACTCCTTTGTAGAGTTTTGTTTGTGTACTCAATACACAGATTCATGGAGCTTGAGCATGTACTCTATCTAGCCCTCTAGCCGCGCTAGCGACTAGTGACAGTGTGACGTGGGGTTGTACGGAGCGGACGTGCAGCGCGCGCACACAGTCCCAAGCTGACAAGCTCTAGGAGTAGAGTACATCAGGCCGTGTTTAGTTGCTGCGGAAAAAAATACTTTTTTTTTCTGGGATGTGTTACGTGAGAGGGGATGAATAGAAAAAGGAAAAAATAAACTTTTGGAAATACGTGTTCTGTGAGGGAACGAATGGAGAGGCGGCACAACTGAGCATGTACTCTGTACGCACCAGGACGAGTGGTGAACAGGGTTAACAAAACCGTTCAAACCGGTCCGGTTTTCGCGGTAACCGGTCGTACCGCTCCGGTCCGGTTGCAAAACCGGTCGGTAAACCGCCCCCGAACCGACACTATAATACCGCTCCCACCGGTTACCGGCCGGTTTCACCGGTAAACCGGTCCGGTTTTTTCGGTTTTAGAAACCGGCCATAGAGCGGTTTGGTTAACCCTGGTGGTGAAGCGATGGCAACGCGACAGAACCGAGTGCGAGCTCTGTAGGGGCCTTTTGAGGAACAGCTCTAGTTGTAGAGCACCGCTTATTATTTCGATCCGGTTACAAGGGAAGGCCATGAACCCCATCACCCACTGATGAGTGATGAACACAAAGCCATGCAGAGAAACAAGTGAACTGATCAGTTGCCAACTTGCCATCGCATACCTCATTGATCAGAGCAACAGCCAGTGCTGGTTTCTACTGCTCTGCTCTTTTCGTTCCTAGTCCTCTCTGCTGCAACAGCAACAGGGGGATTGATGGCTCATCAATGAGGTTTGGTGGCAGAGGAATGGGCCTCTGCCGCAGCTTTCTCTCGTGTGTGTGTGTCGTTGGCCACTTGGGTACCATGCCCTCTTTGACCTCCCTGTGCTTCTTCTTCGTTATCATGCCTCTGACACACCGACAGAGATTGGGTGACTTACCTTCTTGCGGCAGGAAATCCACGGTCCAACAAAGATCTAACGATGGAATGAATTTGTTCTTTTTTTTTTCAGGAAACGCACGGGACTCTCTGGTTTTAGCGGCAGCCGCGGGAACGGAGGGGTTCTGCGCGCCTTTTCTCTCTTCTCCCGCGTCGCGGCTCGCCGCGCCGCCCTCGGCGGCGCCCCTAGCCCCTCGCCGCATCGAAGCCCTCGACGCCACCGGAGAGGACAAGGTAAATTCCATCCGTGCTCATCGAAATCTGCCCTGCCGATGTGGAGAAGAGGGAGGGGCACAGGGAACTCACGTTGACATCTTGCAGGCTGCCGCAAAGGAGAGAGAGGACTACTGCCACGCTGATTCATACATTCAGTACCCGGAGTCCTCTCACGAACGGAGGTAAATCCCATCCCGTGCTTGCTTTTCTTTGTTCATCCCTGTATCTCTTATTAGTTATGCTACAATTACTTGAATAGAGATGTCAATTGGCACAAAAATCCCATACAATTTATTCTTTGTGACAGAATTTGGCAATGGCACAATTACGTGACAACAACATCCCACAAGTTGGTTTAAGATTCAAAAGTTCAGATGATGCTTGGTTGTTTTGGGTGGCATATGCGGGTCATATAGGCTTTGATGTGAGGAAAAGATACACAAATTTAAGCAAATATGATGGTAAAGTGACTTCATGCAGATTTGTTTGTTCCAATGAGGGTCATCGAAAAAAGGGTCTAACAGAGGGTTTGAGAAAGTGTTTCAGAGCCGAAACTAGAACTGATTGCAAAGCTCGAATGACTCTTGCATTAGATCGAGGGGAAGGAAATTATGAAATCACTGATGTTGTTCTTGAACACAATCACCTACTTCAGTTACCTGAGACCTGTCACTTGATGGCATCACAAAGGAAAATTTCAGAATTGCAAGCTTTTGAAATTGAAACTGCAGATGCTTCTGGAATTAGACCAAAAGCAGCACATGAGTTGGCTAGTCGTCAAGTTGGTGGACAACTTAACTTGGGCTATACTTGTCGTGATCGCAAAAATTATTTACAAAGCAAGCGGCAGAGGGAGTTAGCTTTTGGACAGGCTGGAAGCATGTTGAAGTATTTTCATGACAAAATAGCTGAGAACCCATCATTCCAATATGCTTTGCAGGTTGATTGTGAGGAAAAGATAACCAACATATTTTGGGCTGATGCTAAAATGATCCTTGATTATGCA
Organism: Digitaria exilis; assembly: GCA_015342445.1. Lineage (NCBI taxonomy): Eukaryota > Viridiplantae > Streptophyta > Magnoliopsida > Poales > Poaceae > Digitaria > Digitaria exilis. Next base: position 2,048,779 of record JACEFO010002082.1, on the reverse strand, counting down.
TATTTTGGTGATGTTGTCACTTTTGACACTACTTTTGGCACAAACAAAGAATATAGGGCATTTGGTGTATTTCTTGGTTTGAATCAGTTTAGGGAAACCACAATTTTTGGTGCTGCACTTCTATTTGATGAAACAGAAGCATCATTTACATGGTTGTTTGAGACTTTTCTGGCTACACATAATGGAAAAGAACCTAGAACTATTTACACGGATCAAGATGCAGCAATGGGAAAAGCCATACGCATCGTATTTACGGAAGCGTATCATGGATTGTGTACCTTTCATATAATGCAGAATGCTGTCAAACATTTATCTCCTGTGAAGGGTGACGAAGAAGATGAAGTTGAAGAAGAAGATGAAGAATCTCATATTCTCTTAGATTTTAGTGCCTGCATGTATGACTATGAGGATGTGGCAGCATTTCAAGAAGCATTTGACCTTCTTAGGTCTAAAGTGAAAAAACAAACATGGTTGGATAGTATTTTCAAGGTGAAAGAAAAATGGGCTGAATGCTATATGAGAGATGTCTACAGTTTGGGAGTGAGGAGTACACAACTAAGTGAGAGTTTCAATAATGCATTGAAGAACCATTTGAAATCAGATTTTGACATAGTTCGATTTTTGAAGCATTTTGAGAGAACCGTGGAAGAAAAAAGAAGAAAAGAAGTGGATTCTGAATTTGATTCAAGGAAGAAGTTACCAAGAAGACAAATGTGCACACCAATGTTGGTTCAGGCAAGCGAAGTGTACACTCCTATAATTTTTGAAGCATTCCAAAGTGAATATGCAAGATCCATGGCTGCATGCGCTAGACTTTTGGATGGAGATAACAGATATGCTATTGCTATTAGGAACCTGCAGGGTGAATTTGAGGCGGAGCGCATAGTAATTGGTGATCCTTTGAACAGTACAGTTTCATGCACTTGTGGAATGTTTAATAGAACTGGAATATTATGTGCACATGGTCTGAAGGTTCTTGATTTGATGAATATAAAAATATTGCCAACACATTACATCTTGAAAAGATGGACTAGAGAAGCTCGCAATGGAAGTATACAAGACAAGCAAGGAATAAATGTGATAGAAAATCCAAAACGAGAAGCTCAACTTCGCCACAAGTTTCTGTCTCATAAATTTCACAGCTTGGCAGATAAAGCGGCCCACTCTCCAGAATGTTGTGTGATGCTAGAAAATGGTCTTGATTGTCTTAATGCACAGCTGGAGGAGAAACTTAAGTTATCTACTACTACAGCTATGAACAAGGATCAAGAAAATATTGATCCAAATGTGCAAGGAATAGATGGCTTGCTTAGTAGTGCACAGTTGAAGAAAAAAGAAGTTCAGTCAAAAAATTCAAAGCGGCAGAGATGTTGGCTTGATAAGTTACGTAAAGGAGGGAAGCGAAAGGCAACCAAATCTGCTGCACCAACAAAAAAAGGAAAAAAGGTATGACAAATGCAATCTGAAGCCTCATGTTGTTTCTACTCTTTTCTAAATTAATTGGTTCAATCAATCTGCTGCAGAAACAAAAGAAAAATGATAATGTTCAGACCCAAGTAGAAGGGGAAAATGGTGGTAGCAACGAAGGAGGAAATATGCAGCTTCAAGAGTACAATGCCATTACAAGTTTTACACAGTTCTTGACAGCTCCATTGCGTGTGGATGATGATTTTCTGGACCAAAATCTGTTCTAGTATCTCCAATTTGGTGGATATCATCTTGGAAAGGGCTAACTATAGCATTTTGTGGTTAACTATAGTCTTTTGTGGCCAAATTGTACAAGTGAAAATGGCCAATAGTTGCCAGGTTGTTCACTGGTAGCACTTATTGCTGCAAACAATCAGTGTCTAAATTCAGTGGCTAAGCACACTGGTTTAAATGATCTTAACCTGATTTAAAATGTCATGTATTGGTTTAAACACAATATCAAGTACTCTTGAGTTTTAGTTAATGTTTAAGGGTTTAATGTCCAAGTACTAAATGTGTGAGCTCGGTCTCTGTTCTGAATGTCTGATGGCGGAAGCAAGTCTGGAGGAGTCCTGTTACAGTTTAAATCTTTGTGGGATCATTTGGAGCCATTGGATTGAGTTTGGATGGTGGATATGGAGGGGTATGTCACACTTGTGACTTGCTCAAGGTAAGTCACTGAATCCTCCTCCCACACACACAAAGATCGCCATCGTTCAGGAAAAACAAGTAAAGAAGTCAGTAGTCAGTACTAGGAAATGTGCAATCTGGAATCGTGTCAATTGTGAGCTGATAATGTGTTTTGAACTTTTGATTTCTGTTCCTGTCAGTCATCACACTCTGAACCAGATAGTTTAGTGAGCCCTCAATTGGGTTGTCTTCAACATGGAAAAAAAAAACAAAAATCAGAGGGAGAAAAAAAAACTAAAAATTCAGAGAGAGAGAGAAAGTAGCAAAGGTAAACAAACAAACAAACAAGCGTAGACTACCTGACCTCCCTCTTGCCATCATAGACTTCTTTTCTTTCACCTCCTTGGCTCCTTCTCTCGCTCACTCCTGCTTTGATCTCACACACCACAGCTCGTCAAGCACTCTGCTGATGTGCTGCAGCTGCTACGAGGCTCTCTGCACCACTGGCGACGCTGCACTAGTGCCACTACTACCACTCTACCGGCCGGCGGCATATCCCTCATTCCCTCTCCAGCTCGCCTCACTCTCCTCCGCTCACGTAGGCTTCCCATTCCAAGTCCAGCTCCACCCAGCTCAGCGCTCGCCGCCGCCAACGCGTGAAATGCGGAGGCGACGGTGGGCCCCGCTCGCCGCCGCCGCCGTGTGCCTCGTCGTCTTGTTCGTGGCGCTCCTTGCCGACGTCCATGGCGCTCGGGGCGCCGCCGCGCCAGTGCCCGCGGCCCGTCGTGGTGCCGCCGCCACGGCCGCCTTCGACGCCGCCGCCAGAGTCGCGAGGTGCAAGGAGGGGAACAGCAAGAGGAAAGCTGGCGGCGGCGCCGCCTGCGCGGGGTTCACCGGCGGCGACGACGACGACATGCGCGTCGTGCCGACCGGCGCCAACCCGCTGCACAACCGGTGACACACAAGATCGCGTGCTTTTGCAGCCAAGTCAATGAGGTTCTTCCCTCTCGCTCCCTCCACCTCTGTTCTGATGTCATCTGTGCACGCTATGGCCATTGGCGACGCCGAAGAAGCGATGGATCGGAGAAGAGGGAGTACGCTTCATCTTCGTGGCCAGTGATGTAGGTGGTTGGACTGGTAGTGTAGCCAGTAGCTAATGGTTGTATAGTAGTAGTCGATTGTTCTTGGGCTAAGGTCCTCTTTCTCCATGTTCATGATCAATCGAAGTGATGAATGTAGTACGAGTCACGGTTTGGAACGCTGGAATTTCGTGGGATTTCCACGGGAAATTGCAGATTCCCTGTGAAATTCCTTCGTTCCAAACTGTGTGATTGCCTATTGTCCCCTCTGAATCATCAAAAGTAGGAGTCTATTCAGCTCTGCCGTATAAAAACTTGGGTTCCTTTGCATGATTTTGTTCTCCTATACCGTCTCTGTTTTAGAATTTGGGGGAGAGTTCCTCTGCGAATGCTCGTCATGAGTTGGTAGCATGAAACGATCCATCATCCATCTGGAGTGAACTTTAAACGATCCACCATCCATCTGAATGGAATATTCATATGATTTTCTTTTACTTTTATATGCAGAGAAGAAAATCTTATATTGAGTTCTGAAACGAAAAGAAAATGCGTGCCGTATGTTCTTCCATTACTGCTGATTTGCAGATTTTACTCTGCTTGAATAAAACACTCCAGGTTCAGACGTCCACTTGAGGCCAAAAAATTACTGTGGCAATGGAAAAGGTAGCTTGTAGTACATTTTAGCAGAGTATAACATCTAGTACTACTCTTTATGTTCTTTCCTAATAAAGAGCAGCAACAAACGTAGGGCTGCGTTTTCCTGTCATCGTTTACCAGTTATTTTTCCCCTCCCTTTTTTGGCAGGACATCTATCGCTAGTGCTTATTATTCGATAAAATTTGCAGTCTGTTTAATAAGAACCGACTTCGCCATCGATTAGATATCATTGATCATATGATGGTGACATCGAAAACCAGCCCAACAATCCAAAAAAGTAGTAGAAATGGAGAAACAGTGAAGCACACTTCTTGCATGAGGTAAAAAGAAAATAAAACAGGCGGGGGGGGGGGATCTTTGGGGGGGGGGGGGATCCGAGGAATATCAGTTGTACTCTCTCCGTCCCAAATCGTAAGTCATTCCAAGATTCTTGGAGAGTCAAATTTTTTTTATGTTTGACTAAAATTATAAAGTGAATCACAAAAATTTATGGAATCAAATAGATATAATCTAAAAATATACTTAATGAAAAAGCTAATGATACTTATTTGGTATCATAAATCTTAGTATTTTGTTATATAAACTTAGTCAAACTTCTCCAAGAATCTTAGAATGACTTACAATTTGGGACGGAGGGAGTATCATATATGGCCGTGTTCCATGGAACATGTATTTGTCAGCGATGAGAACCTCATCAAAACCCTAGTTTTAACCGAATCATTAAGTTCGTGCTGTGTATGGTAATAATATAATTACGTAATAATTAGTGCTTATAACCTTTGTGTATTGTGTAGTATATGTTTCTAACCGAAGATTATCTACACCTACAAGAGAAAGGAAAGGGATCGAAATTTGCTGCCTTTGCACCCATGCTGCTGCTTGCAAGTTGCAAGGTCGTGATGGAGGTCGTCGATCGATCACGCCGTCTCGCCGGCGCGGGAGGCGGCGGCGACATGGTTGTTGCCGCCGCCGCCGCGGCAGGCGGCGCAGACGGCGGCGGAGGAGGCGCGACGGAGGTCGGCGAGGTCACGGCGGAGTCGCGCGTTCTCGTCGGTGAGGCGGTCGCACCATCGCCGGAGGAGCTCGCAGTCGACCTCCGTCTGCTTGAGCTTGGTCCTTGCACGCCGGTTCTGGAACCACACCTCCACCTGCCTCGCGCTCAGCCCCACTCGCCGCGCCAGCTCCTGCTTCTCCGCCTGTTCCATCCATCGGATCGGATCGGATCAGATCATATCATATCATATCAAATCGACGAGATGAAATCAATCAATCAAATCAATTAATTAGTTGCAGCTCTGAATACTTATGATCATCAGAATGAACGAATGGGTTCCTCGAAAAAAAAAAGAATGAACGAATGGATGGATGGATGTTCTTGAGATAAATAAAATTTAAGCGCGCATGCGTTTGGTTTCTTGATTGGAGAAATTAAGTAGGATTGGAGATTTGGAGAAATTAATTTAAGAAGGAAATGAAATGAGCGAGGCGATCGGGGGCATACATGAGAGAGGATGTTGTGGGCGCGGAAGGTATCCTCGAGCAAGGCGGCCTGCGCGGCGGTGAGGCGGAGCTTCTTCCTCCCGCCGCCGCCGTCGCCGTCATCCGTCGGGCTCCGGCGATCACCGTCGTCGTCTCCCTGCTGGGACTCGGACTTCCTGCCCTTCTTACTCTGCCTACTACCAGCCTCCTTATCCACAGCCGCCGCTACAGTACTGCCGCTGCCTCCGCGATCTCTCTTCCTCCTGGTCGTCGCCGCCGCCGGCGAGGTGTCGTCGTCGGCGTCCTGCAGCAGCGACAGCACCTCGCCGAACAGCTGCACCGTCCGCGGTGGCGGCGGTGGCCGGCTGCTCCCTCCCTCGCCGCCGATCCCGAGGGACAGGTGCGCGCCGAGCTCCTCGACGGAGCCGCGCTCCTCCGCGCTGCCGGCTGAGGTGAGGCTGGACATGGCGTCGGCGGCGGCTGATTGGCCGACGGATCAGACCACTGGTGGATTTAATTGGCACGGCGGGGAAGACTATCGATGGGTCGAGCGAGCGAGGAGGCCCAGGTTGTGTGGTCGGTTGGATAGCGATCAGTCTGCGCGGAGGTTTATATATATAGGCGGCGGGCGAGGCGGGCATGGCAGGGGTCAGGAGAGACCAAGACACGCAAAACCTGAGAAGAGAGAGAGAGAGAAGGACACGGTCGTACGCCACGCCGGTTAAAGTTGTCGTGCGCGGCGGTCTAGAGATAGAGAAGGGCAGTTATATTAGGTGAGTCATCAACATATATAAATGGTGGTACTAATTAATTGCTATCGATCGGACGTTGAGATCGATATGAAGCGTGTGTGCTTGGACTTGGGCTAGACTACTGCGGCCATGCATAGCATAGGGCCGGGAATTATTAAGGGATCGATCGAGGTGATTATTAGAGAGCCCTACGAGCTACGACTTGGACATGATACATCAAGCCAGTTAAGAGATAGAGGAAGAAACAGCTGCCTGCCTGCTAGGAGGAGTAGCAGCGTTTCTTGTTGCGTTATTGCTGAGAGTAGTACTAATGCTGGGGGCATGCATGCGGGCCGTGTTGGGAAACCGACGACCATTTAATTTACCTATTCCACAAGCATTTGATCAGTAGGTTTGTTATTAGGATTAATGAACAGTTACTAATATAACATGACAATAATGGCATGGACGACCAGGGGCTTCGTTAGCTGTTTTTTTCTTCTCCTTCTGACTACAAGGCATACATAGCCATGCATGATGCATGCATATGCGAATTGCGCGTAGCACCGCTGACTGGGTTTCATGCATGTCGTCAAACCATCCGATCCATTGCGCTGTTGCTCGAATTTTTTTTTGTAATTAAAACCAATTAGAGTATCTTTTTAGTGGTACACGAGATGTACATATAATTACATAAAACGCCCGTGTACCATGATGATTTCATCCATCAACCTCGTGATCTGTTGGCTCTATCGACCTAGTCCCCTCAACGCAGCTAGTTCAACCCCGTTTACTACTACTCCTGCGTTGAGCGTGCATTGCGAGAGCATCCACACACACGACCGGATTTTGAGACTTTTGTTTGGTATAATAATAAAACATAAGTACCTTAAACCTATGCCGTTTAGGTTCCTCGGTCGGTTAATTACAGGCAGCGCCTACCTGTTGTAATTGGCTGCGACTGCCGGCGATTGAACGCCACTTCTGTTGACTAGTATAGTGCTGTTGTGCGCGAGCAGGACACAGTCAAAAGGCAGTGCAGACGTACTGTTATTACCTCCCAAGTCCGAACCGCCATGGCAATTGGCAAAGGTACGAAAGAGGTCAATGCATGCATGTCAAATTAAGGTTTAAAAAAAGATATTAATCCTATGGTGAGGTGCAACGCATCCAAGAGATGCAATAATGATGGAGCGGTTGACTGCTTGTAGATCTTGTAGTACACAGGAAAGAAGAAGACTATGGAGCGCCGTACACAGTGTGATGGGAACCTCCTCTGCATAATGCAGTGCTACAGGGGGCTAAACCCACTGACGTGTAGGCCCTGTGCCCAATGGGCCCCACAGGAAGCCGTTTCCGGTGTGTGGTGTGGATGCATGGGTTAGTTGGGTTGGTATAGGCTATAGGGAGCTGCGTGCGCGCTTCGAGCCTTCGACGACCATCTATGAGTGCTTGTAGGTCATCTGATGACCGCCTTGTCACGCTGTCACGCATGCAGCTAGGGACCTAGGGTACTTGTACGTGTAAACAAGCATGCCACGTGGTGTGGATAGAACCAGGGAGGATTCATTATATTATTGGTCCTGATATGATCACTGTGCGTCCATGCATGTTGACCGATAGTATTCACGTACTTGACCTGCATGCATGTATCTCTAGCTCGTACTTACTAGCCCACATCATCAGTTGCCATTTGCCAATAGCTAGCTTGGTCATCATCAATGCAAGGTGCAGTAGTGTCACCCTGCACGCTCGCTCCCTCGCTCTCCATTCCACACAGCAGTACCGACTGTTGTACTGTCGCGCACGGCCCGGCCAGATGCAGGTCAACAACGAACGTCCGAGAGCGGCCGCCGCTCTGGCCGGCTGACGTATGCGGCCCAACGGTGTAGACGACGTATACGTATGAGATGACGACTATATACTTTTTTTAGGCATGTTAATTTGTATACATGATGATTATTATACACATTACGCATTACTTAACGCGCGCGTTACACGTTATACTAATACGCGTTGCGCTCATCGATGATGAGATCGGTTCTCAAAAAAAAAAAAAAGAGATGACGAGATCGAGCAGATGACTCTCGTACGTACTTGTGTTCATTTCGCTCCTAAATTATGGACTATACATATATAATGTAGTTTATAGCTTAAGCAAAGCTAATATGGTACAAGATCATCCTGATCGAACCATAGCACGCAATAAGCTAACCTAAGTTTCCTTATATAATTCATTTTAGATTATTTTCATACCCCATGATGATGGTATTTTTATCGTCATATTATATTGATACCACAAGCAGCATGTGAGCTTGAATCGTCGACCATTTGAGTGAAGCACTGACGTACGGGAATACAATCTTATATATTTAACGGTCAACTAGAAATCATCTATCATCGCTACCCAAATTAATCACGTACATGATTTCCAGACAGAGTATATATGTACAGATAAACAGTGATATCTTTGGCTACCTCATTATCCTAGACCAGACATACTACTCTAGCTATGGTTTGACTCCTCGTACGGCCGGCCTCCTGTACGTAACAACGCTTGTTTTTCAGCAAGGGAAAAAGCATGCCATGCTGAATGATGGTAAATGCCGGAGCTGATCAGAAGCTGGTACTTGTAGTCGTACATAGCCCTCGGCTGTTGCATTGCATGCATGCATGCTCGTTATTTCCAATGCTTGCAGCAGGGATCGTTGAACACAAGAGGGAAAGAAAATTCCCCGAAGAAAAACCCATCACAACAACCTGTAAAAGGATATAGTACCATTTTCCCCATCTAGACTGGTGATGAAGAAAAAAAATTATCGTTTCATTTAGTCGTGATGATATCAGTCCACATATGAAGTACGTCCCCAACTGACTCTGCTCGCTAGATATACTAGATTGATAGACTCTTGAAGATCAGATCTCTTGATTCCGACACATGATTCGAACGCCCTTCACGAAAACCAGCGTACGCAAGAAATTAATAGCTCGCTGCTGATCAATCCGCAGCTGTTGCTGGAAATTTGCACGTGCTAATATAATCAGCTTCGTTCAGCTAGTAGTTGGCACTTGGCAGACACGGCCATCTCAAAAGCCATGGTTCGACAGCAACATTGCCAGCAAAAGACGGTGCATCTCTCTCTCTCTCTTCCCCCCCCCCCCCCCCCGAGGATCGGAGGCGATCAATGGATGCACTTTTGATTTGAAAAGAACTTTCATCTTTATTTTACCAGTTCTTCTCCATTCATGCAGCACCTGACAGAAGCATGCAAAAACCTCTCTGAATTGATCTCGATGGCTCGGTCTAGATCTCGCCCGAGAAAGGATCGTATCACATCACATACACTTACTGGAAACAGTCATTTCATAGCACTTTGCTGTTTTTGCATTAGAACATGGGTCGTCTAATCTATTTTTTTTAAGGAAAAGGTCGTCTAACCTATAGGTAAGAGCTTTTATACTACCTTTTTATTGTTTTTTTTTGTCACGCATGATGCAGTCATTTCAAGCGCGTCGTTTTCATCGGTGGATCGACACGGGCGAGATTGATCTTCCCTTATCATTAGGTTATTCTTTGGACAAAGCATGGTCCAGCGAAGTAAAGCTCGTTTAATTTACACGTAAGAAGGCACGGTAGCATGCCTTGATGTCTAAGTTTGATTCGCATGTTGACCTCAGCTCGCTGATCCAAAAGGCTCTACCTAGCTAGAGATCAACTGATCAAGTCAGTCAGTGCCTAGTACCTTCCTGGAACATGCATGGAATGGGTCATTTTGGAAGAAATATGTACGGCGTGTCTATCCGATTTCAACTCTCTATAATTGTCTTTACGTTTGTTTAATTTTGATTTCTTTTATGCATTGGTTGGTGTAGCACACTGATCACCAGGGTTCATAAAACCGTTCAAAACCGGCCGGTTCCCCCGGGAACCGGTCAAACCGCCCCGGACCGGTAGCGGTTCGGGGCGGTTTCAAACCGGTTAAATTTAAAATATTCAAATTTAAATTTAAAATGGTAAAATATCAAAAAAAATTCCTAAAAATACTTCAAGGTATATGTAATCTATTGGTGTCAAAAATTTTCAAATATTTGCTCATTTGATATTTTTTGCAGGCATTAGAAGTTCAACAAAAAAAAGGAAAAGAAAAAAAATCGGCTCATTGAACTTCTAATGCATACAAAAAAATACTAAATACACTAATATTTGAAAAATTTTGACACCATTAAATTCTACGCACCTTGAAATATTTTTAGGAATTTTTCTTTTATTTTTTTAAATTTTTAGTTAAATTTGAAAACATGACAAATTATGTATTGAGCCGGCTTACCGTCCAAACCGCTCGGCTTACTGCCCAAACCGCTCGGCTTACCGGTCAAACCGGGCGTCTTACCGGTTCAAACCGATTGAACTAGGATTTCATATACATTTAAATTTGAATTTGTCTGGTTTTGACAGGTTCCTGCGGGAACCAGACCGGTTAGCCGCTACCGCCGGCCGGCGGTTCGGCCAACCGGTTCGGTTTCGTGAACCCTGCTGATCACAAGAGTTCAGTGCTGTATCTTGACTATCTCTTCATATATATATGAGCCATGTCGTCGTTCTAGCTTATAAGACTGTTCATGCACGTATGAATTGGTGAGTACAGTAGGTGTTGCATCATGTTGGCAGTTTGTTTGACTCATCATATATAGCATCCGACCAGATACGTGCATATGTGTATACTGATGGAAATGGTCCCTTTTTAATGGATCAGCACATCCTAATATTTTACATGTTCATAGAGACATACAGACCCGTTCACCCAAAGTTTTCATCAGCGTATAAGTCACTGTGGAGCACGTCAATGACGGTAATAATTATGTTACTGTTATAAGTCCACGCTCTGGTGCATGGTAAAAATGATGGTAATTATGTTACTGTTAGAGTGAAATGCATGGGCGGCCCCTAAACTTGTGTGGGTGTGTCATCTAGGTCCCTGAACTCTCAAAACGCATTTTCAGGTCCCTAAACTTATATGAGTATGTCATCTAAGTCCCCGAACTCTCGTAATGCCTCCTCGGGTCCCTAAACTTGTATTAGTGTGTCAGTTAGGTCCCTAAACTTGTGTAGTATGTCAAATAGGTCCAAACGATATCCAAATTTATTTTTTTATGATGACGTGGCATCTAGTGTACATACGATCACCAAAAGAAATAAAAGAATAATTATGGGACTGATATCTCAGTCATATTGACCAAATGTTTTCTTACTACCCTTAAATCCCCTCTGCCAGGCTGCCACCCTCGCCCCCGAATCTGTCGGTAGCAGGCTAGGCCACCACAGCAGGGTGAAGCCTAGAAGAGAGAGGGATAATTGATTTTTTTAAAAAAAAATATCTGTGTGCCTAACATATTAGTCTCACATTTATTTTTTTATTTCTTTCACTGACCATAAGTACATGTGGCATGCCACATCATCACACAAAACGGGTTTAGAGACTGTTTGGACCTGTATGACACGCTACACAAGTTCATGAACCTAGATGACATATCCATACAAGTTTAGCGACCTAAAAAGATGTTACGAGAGTTTGGGGACCTAGATGACACAACCATACAAGTTAAGGTATCTAAAAATACGTTTTCAGAGTTCGGGGACTTAGATGACACACCCACACAAGTTAATGGACCGCCCGTGCACTTCACTCTTACTGTTATAAGTCCATGCTCTGATGCATGGTAAAAATATGATAGCCACGTGCAAAAATTGCCCATGACCAGATTGAGTAAAAAAAAAGCTCTCTATCTGAATGAAACGACACCGGTCCTTCCCTTCTGATGCTGATAGTTGTGATTCATGAAACCAATGAATCTTGATTTGAGTTTTATATAGTCCAGAAGAGTGGAAGCTAAGAGAGCAGCGCGGAATCGCGCTTGTCCCATATGACTATAGGCGTTGAAAAGGATTTCCTATGCCCAAAGATACTGTGTGTTAAGTGGAGTAATATAATTTTGTTATGGAAGATATTTTTTGCATTATTTTGGTAAGGAAATGAGTTGTTTTTTGCTGCAACTATTTATGTGTGCAATATAGGGAGTATGTAAATATATATTTTGCTTAAGAAACAAACATTTTGTTTATTCGAGAAATGTGTAACCATATAGTTAAATTCTAGAATAATGGTACTACAAGGCTACAAAAGTTCTTCCTTGGAAGCGAAAGGGCTAGATAGTGTTAGAAAGTTTTCATTCCGACGACCAGTGAATGCATGCGTGCATGCTCACCAGTCAAGTTGATATAACCTAGCTTTTTTAACTATTGACAAAGTTAGTAAAGGCTAACAAAATTATACACAGGGGAAGAATAATCTGTTCTTTGCATGTTAAAATAAAGATGCAAATAAAAGGCGATCGATATGACCAATACCAGCAGCGCAAAGCTCAAACCAATGAGTGGACAAAGGGGGACTAAAGTGAGCCGCAGACAGAAGCAGATGGACCAATTGTCCAATTGGAGGCACTAGCTTTTCTCTCTTCCTTCTGGATTTATTTAGCATTAATCAATTGCTACATCGATCCAACATCCTCCTGGTCTCTGATACAAAGTTACAAACCCTTCTGGTCTCTCCATCTCTCGTCGTCAATGATAGCACACGCGCACGGAGCCGTCACATCCACGAGATCTCACAGGTGATCTATGACCGCCGTGTGTATCCTTTGGCAAGGAAAGAAATATAATGCGTTCAATTCATGATCAGCATGACGATCAATCGAGATCCATCACCAAAAGCTCCTTAAAGAAAACGATCATCACCAAAGTTGGAGAGAGAGAGAGACGGATCGATCCAGATGTTGGCATGCATGTGAAAGGAATTTGAGACGAGGGCATTGCGGAGGTAGGTGGCGGGCGGAGGAGACGGTCGACGGCGCGAGGTTGAAGAAGGCCAAGTCCATGTCGCTCAGCTCTGGTGTATTTGACGCCTGAATTGGATGGATACAATGCAACTATGCAAGCCTTTGGGTTCGCCGTGAAGAGCATGCACGTACGGAGCCATGGCGCCCACACGTGTGCAGGTGGGCAATGGGGTCGTGGGCGCTTGCGTAAGCGTGCGAGAACCCATGGGTGGAGTACTCGACACCTGATGATACTATACCAATCGTGGAAAAAAGGACCAGTCAGTCCTCGTGTACGGCAGCAGCCATTAGCCGATGTTTTAATCTAGTTTTTGTTAACTAACTAGGATAGGTACGTAGAGCCTGCAAGTGCAATCATCTACATGACTACATGAATGTAAAAATCCGAGCTTAAACGAGACATCATATGTGAATGCATTTCGTTCTGACGAGCTCAAATAGAAACTGCATACCATTTTCAGGGCACCTAGCAGCTATCCTATCATATGAAAGCAAGCTCCGCCTTGTCTTGTGCACCGAGCTAGGCAGATCCTGCTGATGCTGCCAGCAGGGCAAGGAAGAGCCAGAGGTCAGCAGGTACAGTATTGTGCACCAGTTCTGCTCTGTGTATTCGCCCATAGGGTTCGGGTTGGGCCGACACAAGGGGACGACGGCCGGCGGAGCCCAAAAGGCCCAGAAAAAACCGCCCGACTGCTCTGCTGCGCCTGGCCGACGTGGCGGCCCACGTCTGTTTCGAGCCGCGCTGCGCCAGCCAACGTGGCAGTATTTCACAATCGGCACGTGTCATCCATCTTGCTTCTTGCACATGGATAGGTTGAAGTTGAACACTCCAATGCTCCAATTGCGACTACCCGAGCGCCATGGAGCAATGTTCATGGTCTAGCTATTCATGTACCACAGCGCCAAACAAGCTTACACGACGGACTCGAGCAGCAGACGCTGAAGAAGATGCACATCCTCTGATTTGGAAAGAACAGTGACATTTTTTTTAGTAGAACAAACAGTGACATGACAAGCTAAAAATGTATCACATCCTGGAGTTTGACATTTTAAAAAAAAAACAGAGAGGCGACAGAGCAAATGTAGAGAGATTAACTGATACATACTGCAGTGTACAACTTGGTTCAAATCGTTCGGACAGTCTTACATGCACTTGCGGCAAAAGAAAACCCCTAGCACGATCTTCATGAATCAACAGCACAGGAAGCTACATTACAAAGCTTTAACGAAGAAGGAAAAGGTTTCACCTCGGATAATACTGTAACAACACAACAGCCCAATCTGCTCCTGCGTCAGCGTCTAGGTTCTAGGCCAGCCACGGGAGCACGAGCAACAACAGGTTGAGGGTTGGGGCGAGTCAGTTACTTGCGGAACACCAGCACGGACACAAAGCACTGCATCTACTTCGAGCATCAGATACAAGTACAGCCAGAAGTATGATGCATGATTCTACATGAGCAATTAGGAGTTTTGGTCATTGGCAGCCTCTTTCTCTGTGTCTTCGGATTTGTCGCTAGTGGTAGTTCCATCTTGGAAGCGGACAATGACGACTGTGATGTTATCGGAACTCCCTCTTTTGGACGCTTCTTGGAGAAGCTTGTCCGCTGCCTCTTGGGGGTCCTGAATAGGCTTCACCATGGCAACAGCTTCCTGGGAAATATGTTGCATCAGATAGACCGAGTGCAGAATATCCCAAGTCTAAACGAAAATGTTTCATCACTGTTTTTAGGTACCTCATTTGTGACAACATCCCAGAGTCCATCACTAGCAAGGATGAGAAATTCAAGGGAGCTGTCAACCACCTCCTCCTGGTAGTAACAGAAACAAATGGATAATTGCTGGTAATAGAACCTCCTTTTCTAGGTAGTAGGCCCTTACAAACTCAAACCATGACATGTTTGGAAAACCATCCATGAAATCCGAAAGACAACAAACCTTGATTTCTGGGTCAGCAACAACATACTGCTTCAAGAGTTTATCACCGAATGCTCGAGAGACGGCAAGAACTCCACCCACACGCCATGTCCCTACAAAATTTTAATAATCAAACAGTAGGGACAAGTATGATTGGTGTATATTAAATAGTTTCAATTTTATAGATAGATTCAAGGAATCATTACCAGCCCACATAACAAAGCCCCCAGCATCCTCAATTCTTTGTCTTTCATCTGTCTGATCAGGTTTGTGATCCCTTGAAACAGCAATTGCTGCAGGTCAAGATAAGAAAAGTGTCATTGAACTGTTGACTATAAATGAGATTCACTCACAAAAAGAAAAACGTATAAATAGGATTCGAGGAACTTGAAATCCTGCTATGCACTTTATCCATGCATCAAGCAGAAATACTCACCAGGAAAAGGTACAGAACATAATATTTTGAAAGTTTATGCTGACATCGAAATACAAGGACACAAGACACTGAGACATGTTATGTTACAGACAATGAACTTACCCTGTCCTCCTTTACAAATAACAGCTCTAGAATCTCCAACATTTGCAACAAGCAAACGATCACCTACAATAATAGCTGTTGAGGCAGTTGAGCCAGCGTCTCGAGTCTGACTACTATCAGCCTTCAAAAATTCTGAATCTGTGTGGTTGTACGTTTCAGCTGCAGAAAAACAAAAGGAAATCAAGATCATCCTATCTTTGCGTACAAGTATCAAGTTCAACATAGTTGATGTGGGTGTACCAATAGCAGCCTTAGTATCAGTGATGAACTTTGGGTGTTTAATTAAATTGCTGAAAAGATGCTGCTTCACATACTCAGCTGCTCTCACTCCACCATGGCCTTCAGAAACAGAAAATATCAGCTTTGTCAAGAAGTGCTGACTACAAAAATCCAAGTAATTCACACCACTTTTAATGCCACTTCCTTGTCTGACGGAATGAAGGAGCAGGAAGGCTTAGGAAATACATACCATCATATACGCCGAACATTCCAACTTTCTCTCCATCAACGTCATCTATCCTTGCCTCAGAAAAGTCCTCCATCGATGCCCTTTTCCCAGGAGAACTTGCAACTCCATAACTGAAGCGGCCCTTTTCACTGTTACTGCAAAGGGAAATGTTCTGTCAACCAACCGTGAAATCAAACTTTGGCAATATTGCATACTATCATACAAAGAAAAATCCAGCGCAAAGAATTTCATACTGCCACATCAGTAATCTATTTTAGCTGATATGAAGTTTCTATATGTCGGAAGGAGAGGAATTGACAATAAGAATTAAACATCTTACTTCCACCATGTCCATCATAGCAACAGAACGTTTTCTCTGTTTTAACCTAGAAGACCATTGGCAGCTCTGGAAGCGCAGAAACAATTCTGTTTTACGGTAAGAGAGGGCGCCCCTGCATGAAACACTGCATTCTCCTAGAGAAGAAGCAAGATTGCAGGGTGCAGACTGCCCCAGATTGACACTCGTGTCCGAGGCACATGGTGCTCTTATTGCAGCAGTGTAAAACTCTTTTCCTAAAATTCTGATGTAAAGTACTTTGAACATTGTGCCTGACCGGTCAGGGTGAATCGAAGAAAAAAAGGTGGGGGATCAGGGATCCTCTCCATTCCTATCGACTTTCAAAAGAAACTTAGAATATATATAGTTGACAACAAACATAAGCACTCAATGCTTAGATTAAACACATGAATCACAGGGCATACTGATCGGTTTAGCAAATGTATTGTATTCAAAGAGCACGGAACATGGGATGATTTATTTGCAAAGGGTACATTTGGTGATCCAAGGCACCCTTAGGGCTCAGTGCTAAATATATCAGCCAATGAAAAGACAGGAAATTCCACAGTAAGCCATGTTTGAGTTTCTGTAAACAGGACCTAGAGCAGACATGGGCGAGGAAGGCTAATTAATTGGCTAGGCATACCGACGGGACGACCAAAATATGAACAGATCCTGACGCTTTGGCACCGAAACAGCAAGATCGGTGCCTATGTTTTGACATCTTTAGGCGGAAGGGGCGGCAGTGGCAAACAGCAATAATCAGCAATAAAGTGCTAGTCCTTGCTCCTCATGAATGATCACCAACATAAAGGAAATCGGTGAAGCCAGTAGCGAACTCTTGAATGACCCATAGAGCAAACTTTCCATCTTCGCGCATCGCTACGGCAAGCGGTTACCAGGAATGGCAACTAAATCGGACAGATCCAACTAAAGGCCGGCGTGGTTCAGCTCGAGCCTTCATGGTCTAATTCGCCTGGAACCCATAGCCACACCGAATCCCAAACAAGCAGGGTACCACGAGCGGTACGGTTTCGCCCCTGCAGCCACGGATCTTCGCTCCAAGGCAGAGCTTACTAGAAAGCTAAAGGTCAAAACATAACAGGAGCGAGCAGAGCAGTAACGAGATCGCGGGCGACCGGGGCTCTCGGAGCCGACGAAGGGACGCGATCGGGGTGATTACTCACCTGACGTTTCCGGCAGCCTCCGGCGGGCCTTCCCCGTCGAGTCCCCCCATGTGTACCGCTGCCGCCTCCGCGCACGAAGAAGAGGTGGAGGCCGGCCACCCCGCGTGGAGGAGGAGGGAGAGGAGGAGGACCGGGAGGCGCGCGGCGGGAGGTGGCGGCCGTCTCCACGGGCCCTCGCGCATGAAGAGAGGAGAGGAGAGGAGAGGAGGGCGGGGTGGTGGTGGGAGGGAGGCAATGGATGGTCGCGAGGAGGAGTGGAAGGGAGGAAGGGGAAAGCGAAGGCAAGGGAAGGGAGGGAGGAAGAAGGGAGTGGATGAGAATGATCGGCGGGTGGGTGACGTGGCGGGGGAACGGACCCGGGCAACGCCCTCCTCTAGTAGGGTTCATCGAAACCGGTCCGGTTTGACCGGTTCCTGACCAAACCGCCCCGGACCGGTTGCGGTTCAGGCGGTTCGAACCGTTTGAAATTTAAAATTTTTAAATTTGAATTAAAAAATGGAAAAATATCGTAAAAATTCCTAAAAATACTTCAAGGTGCGTGTAATCTGTTGGTGTAGAAAGTTTTCAAATATTTGCTCATTTGGTATTTTTTTCGGCAAATACAAGTTAAATCAAAAAAGAAAAAGAAAAAAAAAGTGGCCGGCCTATTAAGGCCCATCTTTTTGGACGCAAACCGACCGGCTAACCGCCAAACCGGTCCGGCTAACCGCTCCAAACCGCCGGATATGTGAATTTGAATTCAAAATTTGAATTTGTCCGGTTTCTAGCCTATTTTTTTTGACGCAAACCGGCCGGCTAACCGCCAAACCGGTCCGGCTAACCAGTCAAACCGATTGGCTAACCGCTCCAAAATCGCCGGATATGTGAATTTGAATTCAAAATTTGAATTTGTCCGGTTTCTAGCCCATTTTTTTTGACGCAAACCGGCCGGCTAACCGCCAAACCGGTCCGGCTAACCGGTCAAACCGAGCGGCTAACCGCTCCAAACCACCGGATATGTGAATTTGAATTCAAAATTTGAATTTGTCCAGTTTCTAGCGGTAACCGATCAAACCGGACGGTTTACCGCTACCGCCGGGCGACGGTTCGGCCGTTCGGTTCGGTAGAAAAAACCCTGCTCCTCACCCGGTCAAGTCGCGCACGGCCCCTGGGCTGTCTCTGCCTGCGGTTACGTGGACACCGCACCTTGTATTTTTTTAGCTTCAAGATTTGGAAGTACTGCTATACTAGTTAATTTAATTACTTCCTCAATCCTAATTTATAATTCATTTGATTCTTTTAGTTCCAACTTTAACCATTCGTTTTATTAAAAAAAATTTACAAAATAATATTTTTTTTGTTATGACTTTGTTTTATTAATGAATATTCTTCAGTAATGACTTAAATTTGACTATGTTGCACAAATTTTTTGAATAAGAAGAGTGGTTAGAGTTTGGGTCAAAGAGTCAGACGACTTATAAATTGGGATGGAGGTAATACAAAACTGAGTTATGATTTTGTTTTTTATACTAGAAGTTATGATTTTGTTGAGTACAATGCGATGTTAATGATTATATAATTCGTTTATGTTCACTGTGGTATGCAGCATCATAATCCAAGGCTAAATTAGGATCGACATGTTATGCTATTTATAATTTCAGAGTTAGTTTGGGAGGTAACAACTTCACCACAATACCACACTTCCCTGGCACTGGACTTTCCGCCTATGGTAATGCTACAGAGGAGCCGTCCGAAAGGATGTCATCTTTTTGGATGGTTAATACGTTACAGTATGTTTTAATGTTCTGGCAATGCTGTTGTGTTACAACGTTGCAATATTTCTATTTCAATGTTTCATTTTCATTGTCAATATTGCAGAGTTTATGTTTCGATGTTTCAATTTCACCATTAATGTTGTAATATTTGTGTTCCAATGTTTCACTTTTACCATCAATATCGTAATATTTATATTTTAATATTTCACCGTTCTCTTATTCTAGCTCGTGAGCTACGCTGATTGTAAAATCGATTTGTTAACTGATTCCCAACCTCTGGCTTCGATCGGTTTTTCCACACGAACTCCTCCAGCGACGTCTAGTAGAGCCGATCATGAAGCACAAGCTAGCACATGCACCTTTCTGGCCTTTCCTTTCCCTGAAAAAAAAAGGGGCTTGCTCGCGCCATAGGATCCTGCGCCACCATCTGCGCTGCCGGCCTCGAGATGGGATGCGATGCGAGCGACACGTGGGCGCGCCTGGTACGAGGTGGCTTCCTTCCCGCGTCGTCAGGTCTGGTCGCACGGCTCACCTCACCTGACACGTGTCGTGTCCTGCACTCCTTGCTACAGGAGTTGTGTTGAAGAGGCTCAACGCCGCCATTCCCGTGCTGCTCCGGAAGGAACGCTGTCGAATCCAAGAGAACAACAACCACACAGCAAATCGATCGATCGATTGAAGTGAGCGAGAGCATCAATCAGACCCACATATGCATGCCTCTCGCGTTAATAGTTTCTTACTCTCGCTTGTATGTGGTGGATTTGACCAGTCTAGTTTACAATTTCATTACACTTACAATAGAATGAAAACATCTATTTCAAAGCATATTTTCATAACACAGATTCATATACAAGTTGTAATATGTAATTCTCACATGATGTGTCGTAGATTTTTTTAGAGTGACTAAATGTGTCTTAGACGAAACTATTCATCCTAGTCGCGTTCTTTATTTTGTAAAGTTTTTTTATTAAGAAATATGCTTTCTATCTAAACAGACCCTTAATTACAGACAACCTTGGCCAATGCGGAAAACCTGGATGGATTTCAACACTTCCTCTAATCCACTGGACCTGCTGGGCTGTGCTTTGCGCCCACGAAAAATTATGCTCCACACGCGCGTGTCAACACGTTGGGCCGGTTTGTGCAATCTGACGCTGTTTCATCTTTCTTTTTCCTCGTCCTAAAAAAAGAAAACCTTTTTCCCTTAAAAATATCAATTGATTAGCCAGGCTCATCTGTCACGAATTTCACTCATGTGAGTGTGACTAATTTGGGAAAATAGAAGCAACATCTTCCCACAAAAAGAAAACGGGTTTGTAATTTGTATGCAACAGGAGTACAGGCGTACAACACTTCGTTTGAGGCCCAATATAACATATACATGGAGAGGGGTGATCAGAACGCAGACGATTTGAGTTAATTCAAGAACAAAAGATTTAAGTTCAATAGAAGAAGGACAAAATTAAACATTTAGAATAAATCATTTATATAGAAAATAAAAATATATTCAAGTAAAACATAAAATGTATATGAGGAAGCAATAGTCAACATATAGCACTATATTATATTATGTCAAATATCTAAACATACAATGAAATAGTCAACGAATGCTACAAAGTAACCCAAACTATACAATATACGGATATAGCATCTCATGAATATAAGGGTGTGTTTAGATTGTATGAAAAAACACTGTAGCATAAGAAAAACACTGTAGCATTTGTTGGGAAACGTGTTTTGTGAGGGAGGAATAGTGAAAAGTTGGAATGAACAGTGAAAAGTTAAAATGAGTAGTGAAAAGTTGGGAATCTGAACATGGCCTGATATAGAAATAAAAAGGCATCTAGCATGTCATGTCGCGTACGAGACCATGGATTATCCCCTAGATTTGATGGAACAATCCCATCGAACATTGTAGACCATATTATGCATAGTATAAAAATTATACTGACACGGTGAAAATATTTCATAATGTTTTCATGAAATAGTTCTAACAAATATTATCCTAAAATCAACATACACGATCCAAGAATGAAGGAAAAAGAAATACAAAATAAAGAAAGAATAAAATAAAAAAAGAAAACATATGAAAAAGAAGAAGAAATAAATAATAAAACAAGCCCGCAATAGGAGGATGTTAACGGCACCGTAGCATTTCCGCCGGAGAGGGCCGGCGGGTTTCTTCTTCCTCCCGGCACCCTGCCTGCTCCGCCCCCAGCTAGCGGCTAGTTAGCCTCTGAATCGTGAAGCCGGTTGCGGTTTATCAGGCTGCTTGCCTTGCAGGCTGCAGCCCGCACGAGCGTAGCCCACCGCCGCACACGCCATGGATCTTGCATTGTTTCGCGCTCATGGTCGTCATTTTTTTATACCGTCAACTCGACAATGATTCCGCCAAGATTCAATGCAACTTTCCTCTCCCGTTCGGGCGGCGGTGGAGATGGATCCCGACGACGAAGACCACGCGGCGGTGATGCTGGCGGCGGCGCGGCGCACGCTTCGGGCCGCAATGGACAAGTCGCGCGCGCTGGGCGACGCGGTGGCGCGCGCGGGGCCACGACTCGAGGAGATCCAGGCCAAGCTGCGGGCGCTGGAGGCCGCGGCCAGCGCGATCCGCGCGCCGCGAGCCGAGGTCGCCGCCGCGGGGTCCCACATCGACCACACCGTCGGACCCGCCATCGCCGCCCTCAAGGTGTTCGACGCCGTGCACGACCTCGAGCCGCGGCTCCTTGCTCCCGGCGCAGCGGAAAGGGACCTGCCGGGGTACCTTGCCGTCGTCGCCCAGCTCAAGGACGCGCACCGCTTCCTCGCCGGCAACTGCGGCCTCGCCGCCCAGTGGCTCACCGACGTCATCGAGTACCTCGGTGACCGCGAACTCGCCGACCCGCGGTTCCTCACCAACCTCGGGCTCACGCTCAACGGCCACAGGGCGCCCTCCCGCGCCTCCGGTGACCTCGACGGCGGCCTCCTGGATGCCACCCTCGATATCCTAGAGGCCGAGTTCCGCCGCCTCCTCGCCGACCACTCCGCGCCGCTCACCATGCCCAAATTCGGCGCCGCCACTGCCTCGGCGGCACCGTCCCGCGTTCCCACCGCCGTCGTCCAGAAGCTCAGCCTCATTCTTGATCGCCTCGTGGCCAACGGCAGACAGGACCGCTGCGTGGCTGCGTACATTGATGCGCGAGGGAGCTGGTGAGCGCCAACCTTGGCGCTCTCGGCCTCGACTACCTGCGCGACCCCTCTCAGGACGCGCATGCGTTGAGGCCTGCCCTTGACTTGTGGGGGCAGCATTTGGAGTTTGTGGTGCACAGCCTTATTGAGTCGGAGCAACAACTCTGTTTCAAGGTGTTTGGGCCCAAGAATGTTGCATCTGCGTGCTTCGCGGAGGTGGCGATGCAGGCTAGTCTTCTTGATTTATTGAGGTTTGGCCGCGCAGTTGCTGATGCCAAGAAGGACCCCATCAAGCTCCTGCGGTTCCTGGAGGTCTTTGATTCTTTGAATAAGCTGATGCCGGACTTCAATAGCTTGTTCACCAATAAGGCGTTTGCAGAGATTCAGAGCCAGAGAAGGGACCTCATGAAATTGTTAATAGATGGTGCTGTTGAGATCGTTGAGGAGATACATGTGCAGGTGAAGCTACAGAGGCGCATGGCTCCCCCATCTGATGGTGGTGTGCCGCGCTTAAGGGTGTGTTTAGATTGGGGAAAGATTTTCCGAAAACACGCTGTTCACCAAAAATACACTATAGATGAATAGTGTTATGTGAGTGGGAGAGATGGGATGAATAGATGAATAGAGAAAAGTGAGATGAATAGTGTTTTTTCGGGAATCTTTTGCAACCTAACCGCCCTATATCAGTTGCACTTCAAGTGTGTGTGTGTTTTCTTATGGTCCCGCTGCCATTCCAAATGAATCAGCTCATTTGTACCACACATTTTTGTTTCTTTTCTGAACTGATTCATGAAGCTGAAACAACCTGTGATTTGACTTCGATCTGGAACAGTTCTTTAGCAAATATTGCAATTCAGTTCAGTGAGCCATGAGCTACCGTACTGATGTCTACGGTGTGCATTGATGCCGGATATTTCTTTTTCCTAGGGCGATGCAGGATGAATTGAAGGAACCTAAAATTACGGAGCTAGCAACTTGCTCAAGTGAGCCGATATTTTCGTTAGCTCTCTACGAATATGTATTCGGCCGATGTATTATTGCCCTCGTTAGCTTATTTTATCTAGTTTTATTTTCCCAATCTCATGCATGACCCCTGGTAATTGCCTTAACTAACACATTACGCGTGCCCTTTTATCTTCCAGTCTCGCGTACCCGCGAGCTATATGTGTTTCAAAGTTCCCCACCAATTATTTTCAATTTTCAAGTATTATTTCACCAATAATCAAATATAGAGGGGATCATCTCGTTTCAAAATGTATATAAAGAGAGGGTGATCCTTCGTTTTAAATTTTTTATGGCTATAATTTATACTTTTCTAAATACGATAGCCAAATTAAAATGAGCCGCCAAATGAGCTCTAGCTTAGCTGGCAAGGTTCCTTGTGGTGGAACCAGCCCACCAGGGTTCGAGTCCTCAACTCGGCACTGGTGCTCGCATTTTCCTGTATTTATTCCAGAATTTAACCGGCGCTATTCTTTCAGTGGTAGGCGACATGCCCCTCGATAGCGAGGGCGCCTGTAGTGACTTCGTCAATTTGGAGGATTTGTCGGCCCAGTCTTTCGGAGGTGCTCATAGGGGCAGGGTTGCGTGCGTATATTTGTAGGGGCAAGTGTGCGTGGGTGCTCATAGGGTAGGGTTGCGTGCGTATGTTTGTAGGGACAAGTGTGCGTTGTCGGTGCCTGATTTGGTCACACCGGCAATAACAAGTGATTGCGCTGCCAACCACTCGCTCCGACGGGGGGATTGGGGTGATGAACTCGGGACGCAAGGATTTATCCTGGTTCTGGCCAAGCGGCCGTACGTCCAGCAGTGGTGCGTAGCACCGAGTTTTCGTGTTGCTCGTAGTAGGGGATTACAAGCAAGGTGGGAGAGGGAGATGGGCTCTAAGTCCCTGGGTGGGTGATTGAGCTGAATGCCAATATCGAGTGAGTAGGCTAAGCGTTCGTGCGTTCTCTCGTCTTTGCATGTGCGTGCTTGTCCTCTCCTCGTTGCATGGGCTTCCCTCCCCTTTTATAGACCAAGGGTGAGGGAGGACGTACATGTGTGTTCGTGGTGCTGACGTTGCGAGATGCACTGTGCTGCCCATGCCGTGCACTATGTGAGCGGGAATCGCGCCTTCCAACTCCGGCTGACGGCATGGACATCGCCATCGTTGTCTTGTTGGTGGCTGACCGTTGCTTCGAGGGATGTCACTCGGGGGTGGGGATGGTGCCGAGCCCTCCCCGTTGTTCTTCGTGGGTCCTTCCTCCAGGCCTGTGGCGTACCCGGGACAAATAAGGTCGTGGAGTAGTTGGCACAGTAGCCTGGCCTAACACGGCCTATCCGCACAGCGTCTTGCGCAGAGCGACTGTGGCGAGCGGATTTGACCGGTGTCTTCTCCGCGGCATGGGGCGGTGGCGTGGTGCAGTGACTTCTCTTCTTGACCGTAGAGGCGAGCCATCATGTCGTGGAATGAATGCGTTGCAGGGCCTCAGGCACTGTTACTGGTGCGACATCCCTCGAGCGCAGCTAGTGGTCTCGAGCGTGACGGAGACGCTCGCTCGAGGGTGAGCGGTACCGTCGAGCTCGGTCGGGCTCGATCGTTACGTACATTTCCGCTCGAGGGTAAGAGGTACCCTCGAGCGGGACGGAGACTCCCGGTCATCGGGGGTGTCGTCATAGTGGGCCTCTTGTTGGGCCACAGAGCTGGGCTCAACTCGTTCGCCGATGTGGCCTCTCAGTCAGGTGATTTAGGGCCCCAATTGGGGTACCCCTAATTTTGGTACCCGACAGTAGTCCCCGAGCCTCTGCGGGAATGAGACGCAATCCCGCGGAGGCTTGCGTTCGTCGAGGGGTCTTTGAAATTTCCTTCTCCCTTCGCGGGTTCTGGAGAACCGCGGGGGCGCGCTAGCGCACCCGCGGGGTGTAGCCCCCGAGGCCTTGAGAGAGTCATTGGTACTCTCTCGAGGCCTTATTTCGATGTGAGGAGCCTTTCGTCGCTCCTCGTTATGTGGGTTCGTCTACGATGGTGGGAACCCCCGAGCCTCGTTTGGCTCGAGATGTCCCAATTTTTTCTTCGTTCCTCAGGGTCCCTTTCGAGGGACTGAGGAGGAGGCGACGCGTGCTTCCACGATTGGGATCGAACCATGGATGCCTGGGTGAGCTGGTAGCGGGTAGTTCGAGCGGACGTCCATGCCCTGTTCGACGAGGGTAGGCTCGTGGTCTTTGGACACGCCTGTGAAAGCTTTTTATAAAAGTATGCTAGACGGGACTCGACCTCATTCGATAGAGGTCGAGTGCTCGATGCTCCCCTGGTGGGGTCCCTCGATCTAGGCACTTCGTCCAGCCTCGAACACACAGGCTTCGAGGCTCTTATTTGTGGCTACCGTCGAGTGCCCCTGACTCGGTCGATCTGGGGTGCCTGTCGAACCCTCGATGGGCCA
This sequence comes from Digitaria exilis, assembly GCA_015342445.1. NCBI lineage: Eukaryota > Viridiplantae > Streptophyta > Magnoliopsida > Poales > Poaceae > Digitaria > Digitaria exilis. Next base: position 2,023,074 of record JACEFO010002082.1, on the reverse strand, counting down.
GGTCTCGAACCCCTGATCAGTAGAACGGTGACTTCCTCCCTTCGAGGGGAGAAGCCTCGAGCATTCCCTCCACGTATCCCGCTCCGCGCGTGGTAATGATGGCAGACGTGGGAGTCGTGGCCGACGTGGGGAAACACACGCACCTTTTTAGGCGGAGTGCAGGACGTGGTCTGGTCGATGTGACCGCACGACTGCCCGGACGACGGAAGAGCGTCCTCTTTCCGAGCAAAGATGACGGCGGCTAGGACGACCTTGTGAAATTGTTGGTGGGATGGCTGACCGTTGCTTCGAGGGATGTCACTCGGGGGTGGGGATGGTGCCGAGCCCTCCCCGTTGTTCTTCGTGGGTCCTTCCTCCAGGCCTGTGGCGTACCCGGGACAAATAAGGTCGTGGAGTAGTTGGCACAGTAGCCTGACCTAACACGGCCTGTCCGCACAGCGTCTTGCGCAGAGCGACTGTGGCGAGCGGATTTGACCGGTGTCTTCTCCGCGGCATGGGGCGGTAGCGTGGTGCAGTGACTTCTCTTCTTGACCGCAGAGGCGAGCCATCATGTCGTGGAATGAATGCGTTGCAGGGCCTCAGGCACTGTTACTGGTGCGGCATCCCTCGAGCGCAGCTAGTGGTCTCGAGCATGACGGAGACGCTCGCTCGAGGGTGAGCGGTACCGTCGAGCTCGGTCGAGCTCGATCTTTACGTACATTTCCGCTCGAGGGTAAGAGGTACCCTCGAGCGGGACGGAGACTCCCGGTCGTCGAGGGTGTCGTCATGGTGGGCCTCTTGTTGGGCCGCAGAGCTGGACTCAACTCGTTCGCCGATGTGGCCTCTCTGTCAGGTGATTTAGGGCCCGAATTGGGGTACCTCTAATTTTGGTACCCGACATACGTGCGTGTATATTAGTGTCTACGTCTGTATTCGTGAATTCGGAGGATTTGTCGGCCCAGTCTTTCGGAGGTGCTCATAGAGGTAGGGTTGCGTGCGTATGTTTGTAGGGGCAACTGTGCGTGGGTGCTCATAGGGTAGGGTTGCGTGCGTATGTTTATAGGGGCAGGTGTGCGTGCGTGTATATGAGTATCTACGTCTGTACTGTGTGATTCGAAAAAAAAATGAGCCAACAAATATACATGGATTTTACTCATCGTCAATTTAGAGGATTTGCCGACCCAGTCTTTCGGAGATGCTTATAGGGGTAGGGTTGCACGCGTATGTTTATAGGGGCAAGGGTACGTGCATGTATATGAGTGTCTACACGTCTGTACTGTGTGATTCGAAAAAAGAATAAACCAACAAATATACATGGATTTTACTCAATAATAAAAGAAGCTAGCAAGAGGAGGAGGAATTATCCGAAGGCAAAAAAAAATGTGGAAAAAGATAAAAAAAATAGTTAATAAAAAAAAAGATAGCAAAAGGATAGGGTGTCCAGCCACTCCGCCCGGGTCCTAACGAACCGTAGCATTTCCGGCTGGCAGTTATCTTCTTCCTCCTTTCACCCTGCCCGCTCCGCCGGCGGCAGCTGGCTAGCTAGCCTCTGAATCGAGAAGCCGGTTGCGGTTTGTGGGGTGCTTGCCTTTCAGCCTGCACGCGGTGGCCCACGCCGCACGCCCCATGGATCTTGACCGCGCTCCACATGATCGTCTTTTCTTATACGGTCAACTCGACAATGATTATGCCAAGATTGAAGCGAGATTTCTTCTACTGTTCGGGCGGCGGCGGCGATGGATCAAGACGACGAGGGCCGCCTGGCGGCGGCGCGGCTCAAGCTGCGGGCCGCGGTGGACAAGTCGCGGGCGCTGGGCCACGAGCTGGCGCGCGCGGGGCCACGACTCGAGGAGATCCAGGTCAAGCTGCGGTCGCTGGAGGTCCCCGTGAGGGCGATCCGCGCGCCGCGGGCCGAGGTCGCCGCCGCAGGGGCCCACATCAACCACACCGTCAGCCCCGCCATCGCCGTCCTCAAGGTGTTCGACGCCGTGCACGGGCTCGAGCCGCGGCTCCTCGCTCCAGGCGCCGCGAGAAGGGACCTGCCGGGGTACCTCGCCGTCCTCTCCCAGCTCGAGGAGGCGCGCCGCTTCCTCGCTGGCAACTGTGGCCTCGCCGCGCAGTGGCTCGCCGACATCAGGCAGTATCTCGGCGACCGTGACCTCGCCGGTCCGTGCTTCCTCGCCAATCTCGGGCTCACGCTCAACGGCCTTAGGGCGCCCACCGCCACCGGTGACCTCGACGGCGGCCTACTGAGCGCCGCGCTCGATATTCTCGAGGCCGAGTTCCGCCGCCTCCTCGCCGACCACTCCGCACCGGTCAGGATGCCCAAAACCGCCGCTGCCGCTGCCTTGTCGGCCCCGCCACGCGTGCCCGCCGTCACCGTCCAGAAGCTCAGCCTCATTCTTGATCGTCTTGTGTCCAACGGCAGGAAGGACAGCTGCGTGGCCGCGTACATTGATGCGCGAGGGACCGCGGTGAGTGTCAGCCTTGGCGCTCTCAGTTTCCACTACCTCCGCGACCCGGGTCAGGACGCGCAGGCGTTGGGGCCTGCCCTTGAGATGTGGGAGCGGCATTTGGAGTTTGTGGTGCACCGCCTTCTTGAGTCGGAGCGGCAGCTCCGTGCCAAGGTGTTTGGGCAACACAAGAATGCTGCATCTCTGTGCTTCGCGGAGGTCGCAGCGCAGGCCATTGTTCTTGATTTCATGAGGTTTGGTTGTGCACTTGCTATTACCACGAAGGACCCCATTAAACTCCTGCGGTTCCTGGAGGTCTTTGGTTGTTTGAATAATCTGAGGCCGGACTTCAATAGGTTGTTCGGCGGTAAGGCGTGTGCAGAGATTCAAAGCCAGACAAGAGACCTTGTGAAATTGTCGATAGATGGTGCTGCTGAGATCTTTGACGAGTTGATTGTGCAGGTGGAGCTACAGCGGCACACGCCTCCACCATCTGATGGTGGTGTGCCACGCTTAGTTGCCTTTGTTGTCAAGTACTGCAACCAACTACTTGGCGATCAATACAGATCGGTGCTTGGGCAGGTGCTCACTATCCATCGCAGCTGGCGCAACGAGGTGTTCAATGACAAGATACTTGTTGACGTGGTGCTTAACATTGTCAAGGCCCTTGAAGCTACCTTTGATGTTTGGTCCAAGGCGTATGACGATGCTATGCTGTCATGTCTCTTCATGATGAACACCTACTGGCATTTCTTTAGGCATTTGAAGGCTACTAAGCTAGGCGAGATCTTGGGTGATGCGTGGCTGCACGAGCAAGAACTATACAAGGACTACTATTTTACGTTGTTTATCAGGGAGAGCTGGGGTGCCCTTCCCCCACTACTGAGCCGGGGATTAATATTGTCCTCCAAGGGCCAGGCCACGGCGAGGAACCTGGTCAAGCAGCGCCTCAAAACATTCAATTCAAGCTTTGATGAGATGTATTCTAGGCAATCATTATGGGTCATCCCGGACAAGGATTTGCGGCAGAAGATGTGTAATATTGTGGTGCAGACAATTGTTCCTATTTACCGGAGCTACCTGCAGAATTACGGGCCACTTGTGGAGCAAGAGGGAAATACTGGCAGCTATGTAAGGTTCACTGTCGATGGTATGGAGAGAATGCTCCGTGCGCTCTACATGCCCCGCCCAGGAGGGCTTCGAGCTTCCAATTGAAGTACTCAAATGGTATGATTCAAAGTGTGATGACTGGGTTGCATCATAGCACTTCTGCAGTGAAAAAGCTTCTGTTGCAGAACCCCATTGTTTGGATCCAGTATTATGCAATAACTGGTATGGGCCAATTTATTCATTTCGCCCGGTTGGTAAAGACAGAGCATATAAGTTCATCATGAGTTAGCATGGGAGTGTAGTGTATGTAAAATTCGTTGTGTTTTGACTTTTGAGCTCATTCAGCTGTGTAGTGTATGTAAAATCGGTTGGATTATATGGAGAGAGAAAAAAAAAATCTCAATTTCAAGGAGCTGCTGGAAATCTTGGCTGCTAGCAGTCCTGGGGCTTCGAAGTGAGGCTCTGCGTTCCTCATATCAGCTGCATTTCGTTTTTTTTCCTGGTCATGCTGCCATTCCAAATGAATCAGCTAATTTCTACCACACCCTTTTGTTTCTTTTGCAAACTGATTGATGCAGCTGAAAGAACCTGTGATTTGACTTCGATCTGGAACAGTTCTTTAGCAAATGTCACAATCCAGTTCAGTGAGAAATTATGGAGCTGAAAGCTATCATAGTACCATACTGATGTTTACGGTGTGCCTTGATGCAGGATGTCTTTTTTTTTTTTCTAGGGCGATGCAGGATGAATTGAAGGAACATGATTTTTTTTAGCAACATGAAGGAACTTGAAATTACGGAGCTGGTAACAACTTGCGCATATTCAGGAGTGAGAATCTGAAATTTACTTTGAAGTTTTGTTTGTTGATTTGTTCTAGCAATTTGTTCTTGAAGGATCTGAAATTCTTTAGACTCCAACAAGGATAACATAATCAAATATGAGAAAAATTGTACAGGGAATAAACCTATGGATTCCTGGCATTCATTTCGTACTCTACTACTTCAATCAAGGACCCTGTGGAGAAACTTAAATTAGTCCCAATCCCAACAACATTTTTTAACCAATGAACCAATATGTACCTGGACATTTGTCTATCAACAAGCCCTTAATAACACTGATAAACCTTTTATAATATCAATTGATTCCTAAATATACATATGCATTCAAGTATTAATGTTGTACAACCTGTTGATTTCCCTTGGATAGCTTTCAAAACTAAATCCAAGATTAGTAATCCTGTGGAATGAACAACGCACTCCTCCCCGGTCAAGTCCCAGCTCGGCTCTGCTGCAATAGCTGAATTCGGTCATTGTCTGTTGTGTGTCGATGCAGAGTGCTGTGTCAATGCCGATGGATGTATTAAGGGTGCGTTTAGTTTCCAAAGTTTCCCCCAAAAAACACTATTCATTTAACTTTTTGGGTAAAATTTTTGGTGAACAGTGTATTTTCGGGGATTTTTTCCCCAATCTAAACACACCGTAAGTATGTTAGCTGAATATTCAGTCATTGTCTGTTGTGTGTCGATTCAGAGTGGTCTGTCTGTCGAATGTCGATGGATGTAGCAAGTAGTATGTTGGTTAACATAGTCGTGTCACTTTTGCTAACCCCCCTTGAATTGACTTAAGTTTTTTGTGTGTTTCTTTCTCTGTTTCGCTGGCGACTATGCTCAACCTGGTGAAATTCCAGCGGGAATTTGACGCATGGTTAACCACATTTTGCCCTTTTGGGGATGAACAGACGATGTCTACCAAAAGTCTCACAAAGGCAGTAGAAAGCAAAGGGAGGGGAAAAAAGCTGCAGCAAAACAGGGAATCATATTTGTTGTTTTTGGCGGGAGGGCTCTATGGCTCTATTTTCTAAAGGAGGAGGGCCCAGCCCAACTAAGCCCATGGATGCATGCCCCTTGATCCACATATTTCCTCCTAGATTTGACCACTTAATCCAGTGGGCCTCTTTGCTTTTTTTTTTGAGATAAGTGGGCCTCTTTGCTGTGCACCCAATATGTTGGGCCCCACACACAACAAAGCCGGCGGCCAGTGGGCCCATACGGGGCAGTTGGCACAACAATCCAACGGCCCACGCTCGCTCTCGGTTTCTGACGCCCCCCGCCACAGCTCTCAGCCTCTCACTCACTCTCACGCTCTCAACTCAGCCTCCTCCCTGTTCAAAAAAAAAAAAAAAAACTCAGCCTCCTCATCTTTCCTTAAAGAAAAAAAACTCAGACTCCTCATTGCTTAATTTTTTCTAGCGATGATGGAAGATTTAGGTTAGTACTAGTAACCCTTTTTGTTTGATTTGAGGGTGCAGACGATGGATGTGTTTGTGAGCTTGTTGGAGCTTTGAGGCGAGGAGAATCTCTCAACGACCAAGCTGCGACAGGGCACAGGCAGGCGGCGACGGTGGTGGTGGCCTACGAGATCGAGGGAGGAGTCAGCCAAGCCGGCCTCTTCTTCCTCCTCTAGCCGCTTGTAGTAGCCCGTTGCGGTTTGTTTGTCACGTTGCTTGTTCTGCAACCAGCACGTGCGTGGCCCACCGCCGCAACACACCACCATGGGATCTACTCAGATTATTCCTTCCGCACTCCACATGCAATGATGCAATCGTATCATATCATATGAAATATGATCGTCTTTTTATACGTGCAATTCAACTAGACAATGATTCAGGCAAGATTAAACGGACCAAGGTCCACCTTTCAGGCATTGTCTATCCTATATATTCCTATCCTTTTCTTGCAGTACATCGTAAAAAACACACACAGAGGAGAAAACACTGCATAAACACCAACCACGAAAGCTTTGCTGCCGCTTTTCTCAGGCATAAAACTGTTTCAAATCAGGCGATATTGTTGAACTTGCATAGAAAAATCAAATCCCTTTTTCCTTTTCTGAATAAAAGCTGTCATTTTTCTTTCCTTCCCAATCACCAAAGCTTCTTCTTCATAGGTCACCAAGTACTGACCATTGCTCATCTCTTTGAAGTGAAGGCGGAGCTTCCGAGCAGAACATTCTTCCTCCATTGCTCACAACGCCAAAAGCAAACAGGCAAACAGCCAAGCGTGCTCGTCCGCCCGGAGACAAAAACCTCCACCTTTCCGTCCTCCCCTTCCCCTTTCTCGGCTCCCCCCCCCCCCCCCCCTTCCCTTCGATCCTTCCCTCCCTCCCTCACTCCCTCCGAACAACAATCCACCCACCTCAGACCTCTCTGCCCACCCGCAATCCGTTTCCAGTGAGGGGAGGGGAGTGGGGGAGGACGGCGGAGAGGGAGGAGGGGCTCCAAGATTTCCGCCATTGCGCCGGGTCGGCCAGCGGCAGCGGCGGCGGTGGTGATGGAACAGGACGAGGAGGGCCGCGCGGCGGCGAGCCTGGCGGCGGCGCGGCGGACGCTGCGGGCCGGGGTGGAGAAGTCGCGGGCGCTGGGCCACGCGCTGGCGCGGGCGGGGCCACGCCTCGGGGAGATCCAGGCGGCGCTGCCGGCGCTGGAGGCGGCCGTGCGCCCGATCCGCGCGCCACGGGGGGAGCTTGCCGCCGCGGGGCCCCACATCGACCGCGCTGTGGGTCCAGCCGCCGCCGTCCTCAAGGTGTTCGACGCCGTGCACGGGCTCGAGCCGCCGCTCCTCTTGCCCGGCGCCCCGGGTGGGGACCTCCCCGGGTACCTCGCCGTCCTCGCCCAGCTTGAGGAGGCGCGACGGTTCCTCGCCGGCAACTGCGGCCTCGCCGCGCAGTGGCTTGCCGACATCGTCGAGTACCTTGGTGACCGCGACCTCGCCGACCCGCGCTTCCTCGCCGACCTCGGCGTCACGCTAGACGGGCTCAAGGAGCCATCCGGCGACCTCGACGGCGGGCTGCTGGCTGCTGCGCTTGATATTCTCGAGGCCGAGTTCCGCCGCCTCCTCGCCGACCACTCCGCGCCGCTTGCGATGCCCAAAACAGGCACCGCCGCCGTGCCATCCCGCGTGCCCGCGGCCGCCGTTCAGAAGCTCAGTCTCATCCTCGATCGCCTTGTGGCCAATGGAAGGCAGGACCGATGCTTGGCAGCATACATTGATGCGCGAGGGAGCGTGGTGAGTGCCAGCCTTGGCGCTCTCGGCCTCGACTATCTGCGCGACCCGGCTCAGGACGCACAGGCGTTGGGTCCTGCCGTTGAGATGTGGGGGAGGCATTTGGAGTTTGTGGTGCGCCGCCTTCTCGAGTCGGAGCGGCAGCTCTGTGCCAAGGTGTTTGGGCAGCACAAGAATGCTGCATCTCCATGCTTCGCCGAGGTGGCAGCACAGGCCAGCGTTCTTGATTTCCTGAGGTTTGGCCGTGCAGTTGCTGATGCCAAGAAGGACCCCATTAAGCTCCAGCGGTTGCTGGAGGTCTTTGATTCTTTGAACAAGCTGAGGCTGGATTTCAATAGGTTGTTCGGCGGTAAGGCGTGTGCAGAGATTCAGAGCCAGACAAGGGACCTTGTGAAATTGTTGATAGATGGTGCTGTTGAGATATTTGAGGAGTTGATTGTGCAGGTGGAGCTACAGCGGAGCATGCCACCCCCATCTGATGGTGGTGTGCCGCGCTTAGTTAACTTTGTTGTTGAGTACTGCAACCGGCTACTCGGTGATCAATATAGACCGGTGCTTGGGCAGGTGCTCACCATCCATCGCAGCTGGCGCAAAGAGGTGTTCAATGACAGGATGCTTGTTGACGCGGTGCTCAATATAGTCAAGGCCCTTGAAGCTAACTTTGATGTTTGGTCCAAGGCGTATGAAAATGCTATACTATCATATCTCTTCATGATGAACACCCACTGGCATTTCTTCAGGCATTTGAAGGCTACTAAGCTAGGCGAGATCTTGGGTGATGCATGGCTGCGGGAGCAAGAACAATACAAGGACTACTATTTTTCGGTGTTTATCAGGGAGAGCTGGGGTGCCCTTTCCCCACTACTGAACCGCGAGGGATTAATACTGTTCTCCAAGGGCCGGGCCATGGCGAGGGACCTCGTGAAGCAGCGCCTCAAAACATTCAATTCAAGCTTTGATGAAATGTATTGTAGGCAATCATCCTGGGTTATACCAGACAAGGATTTGCGGCAGAAGATGTGTGATCTTGTGGTTCAGACAATTGTTCCTACTTACCGAAGCTACTTGCAGAACTATGGGCCACTTGTGGAGCAAGAGGGAAATAATGGCAGGTATGTAAGATTCACTGTCGATGGTATGGAGAAGATGCTCCGTGCACTCTACATGCCCCGGCCCAGGAGGGCTTCGAGCTTCCAAATGAAGCACTCAAGTGGCAATGTTCCCAGTGCGATGACTGGGTTGCATCGGAGCACTTCTGCAGTGAAATAGCTTCTGTTGAAGAACCCCAAAGTTTGGATCCAGTATTATGCAATAACTGGTATGTGGGCGAGTGGCTATTGATTAATCTGATCCGGTTGGTAAAGACAGTGGACCAATGATGGGTGCAGTGGGTAGCATATGAACATAAGCTAGTCTTTAGTTAGCATGAGAGGAGAAGATGGCGCAATCGTTCATCAGCTCCTATTTGAGATGTTACTTCCTCCTGGGCTATCTTTTCTTGTTTTGGTATTTCTGCTAGTGCCCCCGACACCATATGATTCGTTTAGAGGATATTCAATCGGCTGTGTAGTGTATAAAATCAATTGTATTTTGAGTTCATTATATGTACTGGATTATAATGGAGAGAAAAAACTTAATTTCAAGGAACTGCTGGCTGGGAATCCTGGTTGCTAGCAGTCCCGGGGCTTCAAAGTGAGGCTCTGCAATTTGGTGAACCGGAGATGTTATTTGTTCTATATCAGCTGCGTTCACGTTTTTTTCCTACTCATGCTGCGATTCCAAATGAATTAGGTCATTTCTACCAAATCTTTTTGTTTCTGGTCCAAACCTATTTGTGCAGATGAAAGAACCTGTGACTTGACTTCGATCTGGAACAGTTCTTTAGCAAATGTTGCAATTCAGTTCAGTGAACCATGAGCTACTGATGTTTACATTGTGTGTTGATGCAGTATGATTTGAAAGAATTTGGAGCCAGCAACTTGCGCATATTCAGGAGTAAGCATCTGAAATTTGCTTTGAGATTTTGTTTGTGCTGCCTTGCAGTTTGATTCGTTCAGCAATTTGTTCTCCAGAGCATTTTTCGTTATATGCTCGGTTTAAAAGGCCTTAATGGGCCGCAAAAATTGTTTGGGCTGTAGCCATTGTAGATGTTGGTATAGAAAGCATCATGCGTCATTTGTAAGCCAAGAAACAAGGCGTACTTGCTGAAGTCCTGATAACATGGTTAGCAGCAACTTACTGATCCACTCTGTTTTGACAAAGCGCGGGCAACAGGGAAACCTGCCCAGCACCAGCCCAGTCCATGCTTATGGGACTGTTCGATGTGTAAGGTTTATAGCAAGCGTTATTGTTGGTTTTCAAAGCTTTCCTGATGGCATGCTCTATAAGCCAAGCTATCAAACTGTTGCGAGTTCTGGTGAGGTGGGGGGAGATGCTGCAACCCAAAATCAAGACCACTGTTTTTAACAGAAGCTGTTAAGAGTGCATCAAATTCGACACTGAGTTGTTCCAACAGTGGCATGTCCTTTCTCAAAAATGAGCATGGGAATAATCATGCGGTTGACATGCATGTCATGGTGTTGCATGATACTTGACCTAGCAGAGAAATCCGGCGGACCTTTTTTCCTGGTGGAGGTGTTAGTCGTGGCGCACCGTTTATTGTGATGAAGTTATCTTCAATAGACTTAGATTTTTTTTTTTTTTAGCAAATTCAATAGACTTAGATAGTACGATGAAATCAAGAATTGTATCATGGACAACACAGCCTTCCATCCAGTACTGAAACTTACCCACAACACCGGGATGATCATCAAATTTCTATTGATGAGCTCACTAAAACACTTTTCTCCTCATTCATACAAGGAGCACTTTTCTCCTCATTCATACAAGGAGCACGTAGGTTCAGCAGGAACGAAGCCCTCTCCCCATCTCACAAAACGTTACTCTTCCTATAATTTACATAGTTGCACGGATACAATATGTTGGTAAAGCTAAAAGGTGAATATCTCGGATAGTTTTTAGGTCTTATTTGGATAATCTTACTAAATTTTAATAAAAAAAACATAGGGATCATCTTACTAAATTTTAATAAAAAAACATAGGGGGCAACTTCAGAATACACTCATTAACTTCAATCAGCAAAGATGAAGGTTGGCACAGAAAGAAATCTAGAAGGGTCGGCTTGATTTATCAAAACTATTGAACAGATTATAGCTCTTCGTTAATGAACAATTTACTCCGTGCATGCAAAAACTTAACAAAAACTATTGAACAGCATCTCGTTCCATTGGAATTATTGCCCTTCGCTAATGAATAATGAAGATGCAAAGAGGAAAAAAACCAGATCCAGATTACTTTAAACCAACCTGGTAAATATATGTAGCAATCCAATCACACTGAATGTAACAGAAAACAGACACAAAAGACACCGCAGCTAACCAGACAACGAACGCTGCTCAGACGCTAACATAACACAACGTTTAAACGACTCCAGACGAAGACAGACGCGTGCGATAAAACGACAGACACGACCACAACGAGACACGCTCACGAGCATGAGACACTCTTGATATAGTTTGTATGGAGAGCATAGGAGAGCAGCGCCGCCTCATTCATCATCCTCTTCCTCAGACTCGGCGCTCTGGAGCCACTCCACGAACGGCTTGGCATTCTTCACGACCTGGGAGTTCTTGCCGGCAGCAACAGCAGCATTGTACCACTCCACGATGGTTTCCTCCTCCAGGATATCTCCATCGTACAGGGCCTTCAGGACGACTGGGACCTCCTTCAGTGCCTCAGGGCTGCACTTGCCGCCGAAAGCCTCAATGGCCTGGACCAGCAGGGTCTGGGTAGCCTCATCAGCCACAGCAGCAGCAAGGTACTTCTTGTTCTTCACCACCTCCTTGGCAAATCCCTTGCCCACACCATCAAAGAGAGCATCGAGGAGGGCGTTCATCACATCCTGGGGAGGGAGGGCTGAGGATGCCAGCACGGCCTTGACCTGAGTTGGTGTAGAAGCACTTCCCAAGCTAGCCTTGATATCACCAACTAGTTCATCGTAGGGGCTGGGCTTAGTGACTGCTGGCTCAGGGGTCTCATGGGCTTTAGCAGACCCATTAGCAGTAGCTTTCTTCTTCTTCTCAGTCTCCTCAGTGGACAGCATCACCATCTCAGCAGTGGCTGCACTCAGTTGCTCCTGCATGCGTTGTTTCGCAGCCTCCAGAGAAGTGTCAGTCTGCCACTCAATATCATCGTCTTCATCATCCTCATCTGCAGCTGCATTGTCACCATCACGACTGCGAGTTGGCGATGTTGAATGGTCCTCATCAGAGCCAGCAGCAGCAGCAGTCTTCTTCTTTGAAACCTTGGCAGTGGATTCCTTGGAAGATGCACCTTTCTTCTTAGCATCCTTCTTCAGTTTCTTCATCTCCTCATCAGCAGCCTCACCTTCCTTCAGGCGTTCCTTCTCAGCTCTCCTCATGGCCTTCTTATTATCTTTTCCTCCCTTCTTCTGTTCTGGTGGGTTCTTCAGGATAAAGGTTGTCAGCTTGTCCCTCATGTCAACATCTGAGACGAAGCCACAGGCTGCACATTTCAGTGATATCATCTGGGTCTTGGAGATGAGAATCTCAGTCTCAGGGTTGCCACATCCATAACACTGGACATACTTCTTGATGAATACCTCAAGTAGACCAGCCAGCTTTGCAGTGTCATGAGCCCCATTGACCAAGGAAATCCCTGTCTTCTCATCAAACTTGGACTGTGCACCAAGCTCACAACCAAAGTACTTGGTTGTGTAGGAAGCTGGCCTGGCAAGTGCTTTTGCAATATCAACCATGTTCACAATGTTTGTCTTGATGCCATTACCGCGCCCTTCTATCTTGGTAATCATCCTGGGCATCTTGTACCTATAGAAGGCATCATCCCTGTTTGAAGCACCAATGTTTTGCAGCGCCATCTTGGATAAAGATTTCTCAAGCAGATGCTAACAGATGTGGCAGAATCCTGAATCGAGAGTCGCTGTTGATCCTGGCAGAAAACCAAGCTGACTCTGAGCACCAGTGAAAGACACCTCAGAACAAGGCCAGGCGGTCTCTTGATGCATGCAGGGGTACGGAAGCTTGTGCCTTTTTCTCGTTGCACGAGAATACTCTCCCAGCAATCCCAAATAAAGCAAAGATTGTTCAGACATAAAAGAAGCAGCAACACCTAAGCCCTCCACTTTGTCAGACTGCAGCAGAACAGATGCTGCTACCTGTTACAGAACAAAGAGGAACTATCATCAGCGGTTAAGATTTATAAAATTGTGGGGGCCAAGCCAAATCATCGCATAACCCTACAATAAGAAATGCAATATAAAAGCATTATGTTATACACGCCCATATCAAAATCAACATCCACAGAAGCAACAGGGCACAGCATAAATTACACAGCCATCTAAGTACAGGCATCAGAATTTATACAAGATAGCAAGAGATGGTACACAAAAACACTTGCCCAGAAAATGAATGCAAGCTGTATTTGGAACATGCAAAGCATACAATAACATCAAATTATGCAAGTGGTGAATCTGGCACACAATAAAATCAGGATATATGTGAAACTATAAACATAAATTTATCCCTTTCCACACTATAATATCCATGTGAAATATACAACAGAGGGGCCAGCAACTCCACTTGTGGACTAAGTGAGCATAATTAAAGAACCATAGGAGCCATGACATCTTAATAGAGAGAAGGAACTAGTCATGTTGCAACATCAAACAAGATATGGCATAAACAAAACTACAGTGCATATGCTCCAGGAAAAACTTATAACCACAATCTCCATAACTCAAACTGTTCCTATAAAGATAAACTACCCAGGACTGGGATGTACTCCAGGATTGAAATTTCATCTCACGCTACAGAAAAATAATCACAATCTCCATAAGTCAACAGTAGTTACAAGGACTGGGATGTACTCCAGGATTGAAATTCCATCTATCTAACATAGGCATAAACCCTGTCCAGCAATTGTTATTACCAAACAAACCCTAATAAAATCCTAATTGCTATTAGCCATGAAACCACTCAAACCCTAGCCTATGCCGACGTCACAACCACGACCTACAAAATCCACTCCAGGATCCAAAACCTACGAGCACGGCAGCATCGCGGCCAGATCCGCCGATCAGGACGCTCATACCACTAACCCACGAACGGAGCCTACGAGCTCCTCTTCCCCGGCCGGTCCAAAGCCGCTCCTACCAACTACACGCGCAGAGCGATCGGCGTCCCGCGCGATACCCCTAGCTCCGACGCCGCCGTGTCCGCCAGCAAATCGAATCGAGTCGAATCGAGGAAACACAGGATCCGAAGCCTCGAGAGACAGCTACCCACCTAACCCACAGCGACCCAAACCGAATCGAATCTGAACGAGAGCGCAGCAAGCAATCAACAGCGATCCATGAGCGGGCGGGCGATGCTCACCTCGGCGGGCGAAGATCTGGAGACGCGGCGACGAGCCGAGTCGAACCGGAGGCAAGCGCGATTAGGGCGAGGGTTTGCGGGAAACGGCGGCGAGGCGGTGGAGTACCGGGGGGAAGGTGGAGGCTGGGAGCTTTTATAGATGGGAGACGCAGACGCGCAGGGGGGAAGCAAAGCTAGGGCTGCCGTATCCGGCTCGCCTTCTTTAATTATTTTTTTCTTTTGTTTTTCTTTTCTTTTTGGTGTGATGGGTGGTCTCTGGCCTGGCCCTGGGTTGGCTTCTCGTCCGCTTCCGAAACTGGCTTTTGGGCCTCCGGTTTTATATTTATTTTATTTTATTTTTATTCATTATTTTTATTTTTTATTTTTCAGCTGGTAATGTGTTGTTGTGATGAGTTATGTGACGGGTAGGAGGATTTCGTGGACCGTACTGCGCCTGCGAAAAAAGAAAGTATGTATAATAAAGGGGAGGATGACGTTGAATAATCTCCGATAAAAATATCTGACTAAACTTGAGTGCTACCGACTAAGTCGGTACTGTCGTACTGAATTAAAGAAATTAACATCAAATTTCGAGATATTACTTTATGTGTGTCGTGCGTAAACAATACTAGTGACTGTTTTTTTTTCATGTGGCATGCAAGAGGCACTTGGTCCAACCTAGAATGCAACAACATTCGTGCCCAAGATCAAGATGCGTTGTTGCAAGACAGAAGCAGGAGCACTTTGTAGTAAGTATTGTATATTAAGCATGACTTGAGAGATGTAATTAACGATTGAGTTTAGGGATTCAAATCTGTAATTTGAGTACGAGACCTAGTTACAGTCAAATAAATTTAAAAAACCAGACATACACTTTTTTTCTTAGTCAATTTTACAAGGGAATTAGTGAATGACCCAAAGTACTACTTCGTACTGTAAGTTTAAATTGACGTTTGAGATAACAAAATCAAACTATATTAACTCTAACTTCCTCTCTGAAACGTGTGATCGGAGTGAAGGTGATATCATTTTTTTCCTCAGAAAAAAGGTGATATCTTTTTGCTGTGGATTGTTCATTGCTCAAATGCGGCGGTGCAAAGCCCACATTTTTGCTCCAACGGTTAGGCCTTCATGGTTCATATGGTGGTGAGGCGTCTTGTGGTGTTCTACCAACGCCTTGTCGCTTAGGCGACACGAACCACGTAGGCCTCAGGATGGAAAAAAAAAACATAGGTACAAGAAAAAAGGATTTCACCATGATACAGCATCAACTAGGAACTATATGCAGTTTGGTTGTTTCAAGTTTGAACCATGTTGCTTCTGCCCCACACAGATGAACACACCAGGAGTAAGCAAAACGGACAACTGTTGCATAGGATTTTTATCTAAAATGTCATAATATGGGTGTAGGACGACAGAACAAACTATCCCAACTTGTTAGAGCCTCAGTTATACACTTATACTCTATCTGGATGAACAATTGCTATGGTTATCAGTGAAATAAAAAAGGGTAACAGCTAATTATCTACAATCTTCTCAGGTAACGTGGGAAACATTTGTCAAAAGTACAAAATCAAATCAGTGGTTGTTTAAGTTCTGTTTAAGCTTCAATATCCGGCGCACCCCCAACTTCCACGCAACCAAATCTGGCACGAATTTTTAGCCTTCCTGTGCATGTTCATACAAGAAATATTCACAGCTTCACTTGAAAAGGATTAAAATGTGCAAGCTCCCCATTGCACAGTATGGGTAATAATAAATGAAATAATCACTGTGTTTTACATGTAAACGAAAAGGCTTGAGAAGACAAGTGGGGGCAAACTCAAGGGAGGTGGATAACCTGTTACCATCCCAAAACCCTAGCTTCCAAAAACTACCATGTCACTTTACTGTAATCATGTATCATGTAGTATAAGTAGATGCTAGCATGTAAAATGCTCTCCATCTTTCTAAAAGCAAAGAATAGAGCGAACAAAAATGTATGTACAGGGTTTCGTTGCTGCTGTTTCTTCAGTTCTCTCTTCCACTCATTTGCATCATCGTCGGCACATTGCAGGCACGCTGGGCCCCAAACTAAGCTAGGCGGTATCAAGGCATGAAGAAGACAGGTGAAAATGCATCCTGAAGATGGTTTGCAACTGCCAATACGGCTCAGGTATTCGGTAACATTTTCAAAAGAAACAATGATATTAGTGCTGGCTGCTTACTTAGCATACTTTGCTATGGACATAGATACATAGTACTGTACACACTCGCCAAGGGCATCACTACAGCTGCAATATAACATCAAGGGGGGCTCATTAATATGACTGCAGATAAACATCGATTCCATGCAGGTAAAACATGATAGAGCAATGCACAGGATGGTTCTGTGATCATGTTATTGACACATTCTATTTAAGAGAATCACTGGTTGCCCTTATTTCATTCGCTTTTCATTCTAAAAACATTGATTTGGCTCAGAGGAGAGCAGCAATTTGTCAGAAGTGAATATGTTATGCAAAGACTGCATATAACGCGTGGTGCAAAGAGTGTGTCAACATGCACAACACAGTTTGCCACAGACAGCAGGGCCACGAAGGTAGAAAGTTTAACTGGTGCTATGTAAATTCATAACTCACCTCTACAGAGACTTCAAATAAAACTAGCAAGCAACGCATGCAGTGCAATCCAATATATCAAGACACCAAGCCTTAAGGTTGGTTGCCTCATGAGCAATCTATCACCAGAGACCCTGTTAAAAATAAAGAAAATTGGTAACCCTGCTAAAATGTCATCAATCAGTAAAGTAACAGGTGTAACTGCAGTTACCACATCCCATCAATTCTGTCTGATATCGGTCGAGTGAACTTGGGTACAAAGTGTGACATAGTCAATGACTTGAAACCATGTGCTGCAATAACAAATGTGAAATCAACCAGAGAACAAAACTGTAAGTGAGTCTGTATTTAAGACGCAGGAGGTATGTTCACCTTTATCATCATCTTCATCAACTAATGGCTTGTCCTTCTCCATGTCAACATCAATAGCGACTTGGTCGTTGTTGGCTTTTCGTGCACCTCGAAGCTGAGTCACAACTGCAGCTGGGCTTGCTTTGTCATTCTGCACCCAAATTGAAATATGCAAATAAGCATAAATAAACAAATCCAATAAATATTAATCTGTTGTATCCAGTTTGTACAATTACTTTTATATTCACAAAATAGAAAATAGTTACCATTAGCTCAATCTCTGAAGTGCTAGGCGAGTTTATAGATCGGCTCAGTTGACTGGATGCCCTGTCCCGGCGAAGCAACCCTATTTGAGAATCCTTTTGGCTCAATGGAGCTTCTAGAGCATCTGATTTACGCATCAATTCTTCACTTTTAGTCTTCTCAGCCTGAAGTAAAGAATCTTTGCTTTGGACTTTAGCCCTTAAATCATCTGATTCAGATATCAGAGATCCTATTTTTTTGCCCAACATATCCATATAGACATGAACTTGGGCGCCATCACAATCAGAATACACACCGAACTGCAGAAGTGCTGCTTCTAACCATTGCATGAAATCATTTATCTGTGATGAGTACTTTTTGTTGCTCTCTTCGGTAGTTAGCAGCTCATTAGTACTTCTTGTAATTTCCTGCCGTAGAAAAGAGATCTCTGAATCTCTTTCTTGCAATTGTGACTGAAGGGTTTCCACTTCTGCAAGAAGATTTTCAGACAAGCTATGCAACTCATCAAACTTGTCTACAGTTGTTGCTAGTTTTGCTAGAGCTTTAGTCCTAGAAACTTCTGAGCTATTTAAAGCAAATTCTTTTTCTTGCAGCATTTGCTCCAACTCATGGTTTTTGCTCTCCATGACTTCAAGCTCTTTTTCTTCTTCATCAAGTGCTTGCATCAAACCTTCAATTTCTGCAGTATACACCAAAAACGTATGAACAATAGGAATTATGCTAAACATATTACAATGAACAAATCAAACCATACTGAATCAAAATGCTCTGACAGCTCACCTTGGTCTTTTCTGCTTAGTTCATCAGTCAATTCATTAATTTTTCCGTGCTGATCACTTGCCACTGACTCCATATTTTTAAGCTCATTTACTTCAGTCTCTAAAATCTTGTTCTGATTATGCAACACATCAACTTTTTTAGACAAATGGTGGACCTCCATTCTTGCATCTTCAAGCTCAACTGAGAGCTGCTTTGCAGAAGATTCAGCCGCCCTTAACTGATATGAAAGCTCTGAACTGATTGTGCTAATTTGGATATCTTTAGCTTGGAGCTCCTGCTGTAACTCAAGAACAGTAGCCTTCAATTCCTTTGTGCTGCCTTCATTGCTGTCCTGAGAAGTTTTTACAGCCAAAACTAACTGCTCAACTATTAATTTTATAGATTCATCTGCAGAACGTTCAACAGCATATCTCCGATGACCAGGGTATATATCAATCATCCCTTCAATCTCAGCAACTGAACTAGTACATGCTTCAAATAGCAAGCTCATATTCCTGTGTGCAAATACAATCTGCTCTTCTTTTTCCTTCATCTCTGACTGTAGTTCAACAATTTCTGCTCTCAAAGATTCCAGCTCATTATGCTGAGAAGTGAGCCTGTTCTGCAAGTTGGACATAACATCAAATAGCTCAGTTGCTTTCTGTTCAACTGAAAAGCCATGTTCATCGATGCTTCTTTTGAGATCATTACAGTCCTTTACACAATCAGATAAAGTATGGCATGCAATAGCAAGATGATGCAAAATCTGTCTTTCATCAGTATCGTCCATCTTAATTTCCAATGGATCACTTGGAATATGCGCCTTCTGTAAAGAAAAATTTAAGATCAATTAGGAAGTGGTTAGGACTTGTTACAAATCCGAAAGTAATAATTTCATACAGCAACAACCTTTGTGTACAGCTTCAGCACAGGGAAAAAAAAAGCAAGATCTCCATTATGGGTGGAAATACCATATTCCGAAGAAAACATTGATGACTTCAATGGTAAATAAAAAAGGTAACATGAAAGTGTACATATAAGGATATATACAAATATTATATTTTAATAATATAAATCTCATTTAAAGAAAAATAGGTTTGACCGTTGGAGTTATCTAACTATGCAAAAAATGCAGGATAATGAGCAGGCATTGCACGTCTTGGATACACATGTGGCAACAAACTAAACTTAACCTAAGCAATCCGTTTTTCCATCAAATAGGTATAGAACTTGCTACAACATCGAATATGCTGTGAGTATATCGAAATCAACAAAAACAAATATAAGTGTATACCTTGTTGTTTATGCGGTTGGATAAAACATGTTTAGAAGCTATGGGTACATCCATCATATTCGTGCCATCCATCCATTTACCAGAAGACTTCATGAAGTTTTCCATATAACAGATAAGGTCCGCATCCTTACTGAATGCATTGACAAGACAGTGTGAAAGTTCAAAGCAGACTTCTCTTAGTTGACTGCTCGTGGAGTTCAACTCCATCAAATGATCTATTTGCTTCCTTCTTGTTTGTGACTGCGCATGCATAATATGCTCAAGGTGACGAACAGCATCAGCTCTTGCAGATTCTGTAACACTGTATTGTTTAGAAGATTCAGAAAGTGCAGCTTCTGCCTTAACCAATTCCTCCTGTAGGTTGTCAGCCCTTTCATGAGCTTCATTTAACTCAACTAGAAGCAGCTCTGTTGCTCGTTTCGATTTCTTCACTTCATTTTGTGATGAAATCACTGTTTCCTGTAGGTCAAGGCAAAATTGGGCTATCTTTTCAACCTTGGTGATTGGGTCCCTATCAAATTCTCGAGCAACATCCACTTTATTTAAAGCATTTAATAATCCACTCAAGTACTGGTTTGTTTCATGCAGGCTCTTCTCATTCTCAGCCAGTCGATCCATTAAAGATAATTTCTCGGTCTCAAGTGATTCTATGTGCTGTTTTCTTTCATCTTTGAGTTTCTCTATCACAGTATTCATCTCTTCCATAGTTTGCTTCAGGCTGTCTCTGTGTTGCACTAGACCCTTCCCTTTTCTGACAGCAACATTTAGTTTCTCCCTCAAAGAGGTACACTTTTGCTCCTCCTGATTTAACTGCTCCTGCAGATTGTCCCGCTGCTTACCCACAGATTCTAGTTCAAGAACTAGCGACTGGCACTTTTGCATCTGCTCAGCATCACTTTCCTGCAATTTATTTATTTGTGCATGTAAGGTCTCGATTTCCAGCATTAGTGATTGTGCCTTCTCCATAGCTTCATCACGCTGGTGCTCCACTAAAGCCAGATTGTTGCGAGCATGATCAAACTCATTATTTAGAGAATTTAATTCGGCCTCTTTGTCGCTTGTACCAGTGTCCGATGTAGAGGTATCAGTAGATGGCTTGATATCCTCTAATTGGATCTCTCTCTCAGCAAGATTGCCTTCGGTGGACTTGGACAAAAGAGTACCATAATCATCTAAAAGTTTCCTCAATAAGTCACCCAACAACATAACAGCAGAAGTATCACCCGATGAAATTTCAGAATTAGTGCCATCCTGCAATGTGTTTTGCACCAAATTCAGCAGCTTGTGGATCTCTACATCCATTTCACGATAGTGCCTGCTCTCCTCGGTTTTCTCAGCTAACTTCTCCTGCAACTCAGATAGATCTTTTCGCAAATTATCTCTGATAAACTCGTCTTGAACTGCTTTCTCAGAGAGCCCGAGGAACTCAAATCTCAGTTTCTCTAGGCTTTGTGAGAAAAAATCCTTCTCAGCCTTTATAGCAACAACCTCTGCGCTTAGTTCAGATATCCTTTTATGCGATTCTTCAAGATCAGCAATAAGCATTTCAGAGGAATCCTCAAGATGCTCAATCTTCAACTGTAACGAATCTCTTTCCTGTTCCACCTCCAAGAGTCTGTTTCCTAACCATGATATCTTATCTTCTGCTTCCAACATCCTGAACTGTGGGGGTATGTTAATTTGACCAAGGACTTCTTCACATTTCTGTATAAGACTGTTCCTCTCCACTAGAGATTGTTCCAACATGTTGTTGTGTTCAGCCAACTCAAAGAATCTCCTATGCAGATCCTCATATTTGCTCTTTAGTTCATCTGATGCAGGATTTGAAACTGAGTTCTGCTCATCGTTTATGACATCCATGGCCATACCAGGCTCAGAATGCCCATCAACAGAGGATATCTTGTTGCCATCAGGTACAGTGCCAACAGCCATCTTTGATAGCAGTCCTATTTTTTCAACAATATCTTGAGAATGAAATTGCTCTGGCAAATCTAGGCCTTCTAGGACTTCTTCGATTCTCTGAAGAATAGAATCCTTTAGAAGAAATGAGTCCCTTAGAGCTGTAGCTGAATTCCTTATATATGAGAGCTCCGATTCCAAAGCTTCAATTCGATCTGCTTCTGTGTAGGATTTGAGCTTGGCTTCCAACTCCTTCAGCATTGTTTCTTTCAACTGCAGTTCTTGTGTGAGCCTCTCAACCTCACCAGACTTTTCCAAAAGAGACTGCTTAAGGCTGTCACGCTGCACTATCAAACCTTTACCTTTTGCAACAGCAATACTAAGTTTTTCCTTGACAGATGAAAGTTTCTGATCTAACTGTTCAAGTTCAGAAACCTTTTTCTGAAGCTCACTACGTGAGGTTCCAAGAGCTTCATCCAGCTTTTTCATGCCATCCCTGAGGATTGGAACTTCTGTTTCCAGCTGAACGTTTAGTGCATTGAGCTGATCAATTCTGTCTAGCAAGCCACACAGCTTTGGTGCAAGTTCCTCTTTGATCAATGTGGGCAAGGGGTCCGACCACTTCTCGGATGAAATCTGGTCAAGAATATTTATCTCTTGCAAGCATATCTTTGACAAGTGGATTTCTTCGGCTGCCTTTTCAAATTTCTCAATGCATGAAGCCACACCCTCCTCAATGTATGGGAGAAGGGTGGTACAGATATGATCTTCCTTGCTAAACCCTTCATCACTATCAAATACCAATTGAGAAATTACTGAGGAATGAGTTGTTGAGTGGGACACCAACTTTTCTGCTACAGCAAAGCATCTACTGTGTAGTTCATCCTGTGAGGTATTTTGACTTAAAGAGGCTGACTTAAGCTCTTCATTCAGAATGCAAACGTCATTCAAGTTTTTTGTCAGAGAACTGCATCTCATGTTAAGCTCCTCGACTTCTTCACATTTACTCAACAATCTTGATTCAAGGTCAGCATTGGTTGACAGCATAGAACGGTGATCATGCAACATATTCTTTAAGTGCTCGATGAGTCTTCCATATTGACTTTCAATTGGTTCCTCGGCATTATAACCTGTACCAAATTCATCTGAAGTTTTAAATGAATCACATAGAACTTCCTGCAGGGAATCATACAGCTTCTTGACAATTTCAAATGCTTGTTCACTCCTCTCTTGAGCAGCACAGTTTTCTTTCCTGAGCTCCATTAGAGAACTATTGATCTGAGCATTATCACTTTGAGCAGCCTCTAATTTCTCTTGAAGACTATGGAATGATGTAGCAACAAGATCCACACAATTCAAAGCGTGGAAGCTGACATCTTCGCTTTCACCGGAATCATTAGGGAACACAGCAGTTCCCAAGGATGTGAGCTTATTTGTCACTTCACTGAGCAAATCTGATAAAGACATTCTCTCCTTCTCAAGAATGGAAATCCTTTCTGCTGCATCCTTCTGCAACAGTTCTGCTTGGTCCATGAGCCTTGCAGCATTACTATTTGCATCCTGTTGAACAATAGCAACCTGATTGTGCAGATTATCAATTGCACCCTTGTAGTTGCTCAGCTTCCCAGCAAGTTCGTCCATTTTGGCCTCAAGAATAACAGTCTGTTTTCTGTCTATATCATGCTGCACGGCAGACTTCATGGAAAGCTCAATTTTGTTACAAAGTTCAGCCACATATTCTTCAGTCTTTGTAATATCTGAGCTCATTGCCATAAACTTCTCCCCAAGGCGACACATCATCTCTCGAGTTGACTTTCGTAAATCATCATGCTCCCTCTCAGACGATCCAGTATCATCTTCATTTCCTTTTGTCTCAAAGGATTTTATGAGCTTTGATACCAGAACACGTCCATCAGACCTAGAGGAAATCCTCTCTAGTAACTTTTCAAGGTCATGGAAATCACCTTTTGCCACCTCTAGATGGCGCTTCAGTGACTGCAAAGCAGTCGAGTTGCATGAGTCATTCACATTGGCTACATTAAGTGCACAATCGTGGCTAACAAGTCCAGGGCTTCTAATGGCTCTTTCAGCATTTTCAGTAGTGACTTTAGGTGAGTCCAAATGAAGATCACTTTCTTGATGCACAATATTCAGGAATTGGCCCAGCACCACATTATACTTTGTGTGCAAATCTTGGATTACAGATTGGTAAATATCGGCACTGCTACTAGCGTACAGATTTTCCCCAATTAGCTGCTCAGTAAGTTGTCCAAAGTATGCTTCTGTATCTTTGACGTGTGACTCAAGCTGCCTATGCTTCGCATATGAAAGGTGCAGCTTGTCATTTAGTTCAGACAAATATGAAGAAAGCCTACCCTTTTCGTTACATAGATCCACATTGCCTTCTTCAAGTTTCTTCTTCGCTTCTTTTTCAGAGGCAAAATTTGCAGATAACTCAAAATTATCTTTTTGCAACGATTCCAATAAAGCCCTACAATTTGCCAATTCTGTCAAAGTATGCTCCAGATTCTCATTGGAAGAACGCAGCTCACACTCCAAAACTTCACATCTGCTACTGCCAGCATCCATTTCCTCTTTCATCGAAGCTAAGCTAAGCTCAAGACCTGACAAGTCAGCTAAAATCTTCCTGTTTTCAGAAGATATATGGTCCCGCTGCTCCTCAACTGCTTTTTTGGCTTCTTTCTCAAAAGCAAGACTTGCAGTAAGCTCCAGGTTCTCCTTTTGCAGGGCTTCCAGTAACAATCTGCTGTCAGCTAATTCACTCTGGGTTTGTTGTGTGTTCTCCTTGGAGGAATGCAGCTCACTCTCCAAATGTGTGCACCTCAAGTTGCTAGTGTTGATTTCTTCTTTAAAGGAAACCATCATTAGTTCAAGTTCTCCCTTTACTGTGTTCACCTCGGAGAGCTCATGTCTACATTGATGAAGCTCTTTGCTAACTGCTAGTTTGCTTTCTTCAGCTTCTTTTAGTAGTACCCGGAGCTTTGTGATCTCATCAGAAGACATCTGTGTAACATCTGAATAAAGGCCAGCAGCCTCATCTAGCTGCAACTGGAGAAAATCCCTTGATAGAGTTACAGAGTACAGATGCCTCTGTATATCCTCAAAATGATCTGGCACAATGCCTTGCAATATTGCACTTCTAAATAGAGCTGGATCACCATTCTGCTCAGAAAGTGGTATATCCACTGTTCCTGTATGCTTGGCCTGTAAACTTAAATCATTTGTAGTGACAGCTTCCTCAGTTACATGTGTTGTGCTTGGATTTTCTTCAACAACTTCCCTGTCCACTCCATCAGTTACCTCCTCAGTGCCTTTTCTCACAGTACTCTCAGGAATCTCATTTGAAGTTGCAAGAGTTGACTCTTCTTCAAGTGCAGTCTCAGCAACTATTTCAGCAGAAACGGTGGGCTCAACATCATGTTGAACATCTCCATCTAATTGACTCCCAGAAACATCCACCGCCATTTCCTGAGCCCCTTCACTGTTATAATCAACTCCAGTGTCTTGAGAAGGAATTAGCACCTCAGCAACTTCTTCAAAGTCGGAGCTAGTTGGCCTGTCAACAGGATCCATTTCCACCTGTTGGTGTTCCCCAAGTTGATTGCAATCATCATCGGCTCCATCACGTTCAGAAGAAGTATTCAACTCAATGTTATCCTTCATAGTCATATATGGCAGATTCCTATCAACATGCACCTCACCCAGCTGAGCTCCTTCAACAAGATCACTGCTGCTATCTCCACCGGTAGCCTGAATTGCCAGATCCGCACCATCAGCAGTCATACTTTCACGCTGCTCCGAACTGCCCTGCTCACTAGTACCGACACTATGCACATCAGAGCCATCAGCCGCCGTCCCCTGTTCTTGCACTGCATCAGCATTCTCCACGGAGCTTGACTCCACAGTACCAGACCCCTCGCCATTACATTGCTCCACCAGCGACCTCTCCGCTTCCTGCATTGATAACGAGCATTACACATACAGACGTCAGCACCAACAGCAGCAGCAGCAGCAACCCACTCAAAACCCAGACCCCCGCGACACTGGAGAACACGAGCTTCACCTCAAACGGAGTGCTGCCGCCCTCCCCGGCGAGGAGCTTCAAACCGACGGGCGATTTCGGCTCGGGCACGGGCTCCTCCGCCTTGGCCGACCCCTCCTTGGCCTCCGCGTCGGCATCGGCCTCTGCCGCCTTCTTACCAGGCTCCCGCTTCCCCTTCTTCTTCCGAAACTGCTGCAGCTGCACATGAAACAGCAGCCGATCAAAAATCGCTCCCGAAAAAATGGAGAGAAGAAACCCGCGGTACCTTCTTCCGCCCGGCCGCGAGGAGATCGGTGCGGCTGTTGTTGCCGCCGCCGCCGCCGCCTCCTCCTCCTCCTCCTCCTCCTCCACTGCCCCCGCCGCCGCCGCGGCCCCTGTGATCCATGCGGAGATCTCCAGCCCCGGGGCAGCGGTCACACGGGGCCGGGAGGCATCAATCAACCAATCCCCCGCCGCGCAAACCCTAGGCACCGGCCGGAGTGCCCGAATCTGGTCGGGTTCGCGCCAATCTGCAAGATCTCTGGGACGCGGGAGGGAATCGCGCGCTCAGGTTTCGGAGGGGGATTTGGGAACACGAGGACGAGCAAGAAATTGACGCCGAAAAAAAAAATAAGAGAGGTTCGTGTTCCACGCTACCGTCGTGGGTCTGGGCCTGGTTCTGGGCCGGGCCGGGCCGGGTTGGTGGCCACCGGTGTTGTCGGTTGGAGGCGCCTACAACACGTCAACGCCGCGGTTGCCGCGTCGGCGTCTCTGCCCTCCCTCCAGGGCCTCTACCAATTTAGGATAATCAAGCGCTTGAGACTCTAACTTTTTACTATTTATTTTAACTTTTTATTATTTATTTGAAGTTTTTATTATTTTTTTCACAAAATACGTTTCTCAGCGAATGCTACAGTGTTTTTTTTAAAGCTACAGTGTTTTTTCGGCTATCTGAACACCTTACCTAAAAAAACTATTAGAATCAGACTGCAGAGGCTATTTCAAATCAAGTTAAAAAGCTTGTTTGAAAAACACACTGAAACGACTAGATTCGTGTAGATACTTTTGTACACATGATTAATTCATCTGCAAAGTGCGCTCAATATGCTTAAAACAGAAGGTGAATTAGGCTTCTGGTGTCAATTACATGCCCCAGCTTGAGCTGGTGAAACGTCATCCTTAAGAACTTGGATAAACTATTTGTACGTCATTAATCCTAACCTAGAAATACTCAGAACGGATAAGCTGACATGCAAGTAGCAATCCATAAGGAAAACAAAAGATACTGAATATAGAAGAAATGGATGGCATGGAACACAAACAGTAAACAACTTGCGAGCAGATCAAACTCAACCACTAATGCGCAACAATTTACATAGCTTGCAGTGCTATCAGGACCAGGGTTTTTTTACCGCTCCGGTAGCGGCTACCGTGGCCAGCGGTAGCGGCTAACCGGACGGTTTAATTGGGAACCGTTAGAAACTAAATAAATTCAAATTCTAAATTCAAATTGCTAGTGCAATCGGTTTGAAATGGTTAGCCGAGCGATTTGGGCGGTTAGCCAGGCGGTTTGAAAAAGAAAACCACAAATGCATACAAATATCCATACATAGATTGCGCATTTGCCTTGTATTTGCCGCAAAAAAATATCAAATGAGCAAATATTGTATATTTGCCTTATACAAATGCATACAAATGACTATTTTTTTTCTTTTTTATTTAACTTGTATTTGTCGCAACAAATACCAAATGAATAAATATTTGAAATTTTTTTACACCAATAGATTACACGGACCTTGGAGTATTTTTATTAATTTTTACCATATTTTTCTATTTTTTAATTCAAATTTGAAAATTTTAAATTTGGCCAGTTTGAAACCGGCCGGAACCGCTACCTGTCCGGTCCGGATTGAGTGGTTCCTATGGGAACCGGACCGGTAACGATCGGGATAAAAAAACCCTGGACCATCGGTGGTGGCACCACATCCTGAGTGAAGCCTATCTGAAATAAAAGCGAGAAGTCATTTTCATGAGACATTGTCATGAAACACATGGAAGAGCATGGGGCTTTCTGTATTCGTTAGTTTGTCTTCTTAGCAAATACCAAATCAATTGGATACTGTACTTTTAGCAATCCCACGGGAACTGATGCTAACTCGTGTTATTGAGTGAATAGGAGCGTACACGACTTCATCCACAAGGGCCAACAAGTCATGGTGCATATCAGTTTTTTTTTCCAAGAATACGCAGGAGAGCTGTATCATGGTGCATAGCAGTGCCGTGCGTCTGCATTCGCGCACCAGCGCCTCTCGTTGGAGAAGGCCAAGAAGCGGATAGCAGCACACTGATCTCTCTGCTAATTGACGTGTTCTCGGGCTTCTCAGTTTAGGTGGCTGGCTACACGTCCATGATCGCCCTCCCCCACACAACTGATCTCCTCCAAAGTCTCACCTCGCCACCATGCTTGCTGGCTTTGAAATAGGGGCAGGGACCAGGGGAGATTTACGAGGATGACAAGAGGTACAAGGACAGCAATAAAATTGGGAAAAAAAATGTCATTCCTTGTGAATGCCATGTTTTTTCATGTTTCCTCGAGTTAAATAGCAACGCCTAAAGATTGTTCATTGCTTAAGTGTGGTCGTGCAAAGCCAACTTTTTGCCCCAACGGCCCAATGGTAAACAAGAGAAAACACATATTGTTACAAAAAAAAAAAAACAGAGTTGCCAGGATTCAACATCCAGTTACAACTATATAAGCAGCTTGAACCATATTGCTTCTGTTTCGCACGATGAACACCCACATGAGTAATCGAAACAGATAACTGTTGCACGAGTATTCTAGACTTCTAGTCTAGTTCTAAAATATATACTAATATGAGTGTGGGACGTGCTAGAGTCCACAGAACATGATAAGTTGATAACGCATCGCATTTGGGACCTGACATTAAAAAAAGCTCTCCAACTTGTTAGAGCCTCAGTAACCAAACTTAACCTGCTTTCACGTAAGTTATACTAGTCATAATTCTTTATCTGGATGAACTAGTAGCTATGGTTATCAGCGGAATCAGAAAGGGTAAGAATTCTCTACAATCCTCTCAGGTCAAGAGCGTCGATTTCTTCCTTAGGAGCGTCGAGATCTTTGTAACTGCAACCATAGTGAGAAGCAGGTTACATATGATCAAAAGGATTCGGTATGAGAACGGATTCATGACGAGACATTCTTTAGCTTCCACAAGAGCACAAGAGTAAAATATCAATGTATATAGACACACATAAGTCTTTCGACCGCACAATAAGATGCCACATGGTAATTTTAACACAGTGGAAAATCTGTTGAAGTTATACAATGCGAAGCAGGCAAGCATTGAAGAAAACAAGGTTAAATATTGCACTAAAGTGAATGTGAATGTGGCAGCAGCGTCAGTATATACTTGTATCGAATACACAAATTATGGATTGTCATGAAGGAGTCTGAATAATCCAAGAGAAAGTTGACGATCGAGTAAAAATTGGCTGCTATTTCCACCACCAAAAGCAAACCAAACTAAATAAAAGTCATAACGTTGGGAGACAGAGTTGATTAGAGGGGTACTAACCTTCGATAAATACGACGGTCAAGTGGAAATGGCGGATACATGGGTAGCATTGGTCCCAGCACTGAAGGCTTCATGTGTCGAGCAGCACTAGGTCCTGGAAGTCCTTTCTGCATCATCTGCATGGCCATCTCTGGAGATGCAGGGACGAATGGACCATATGGGCTAAGAGTAAACAACACAAGTACCCAACTTTAGTAGACAGCTGGATGCCTTAACTGAATAACTAGCTGGCTTGCGTTCATAACCTACCCAGCACCAGGCACAGGTATTAGTAGTAGTGAAGGTCTGGGGAGAAGTGAAGCATCTGAACCATGTCCACCAGCACCACACATCTGTTCATCAGGCCTTCGTCTGATTTTATCCTGAAAATGAGAAAGTAAGATAATAAGCAAAAGATGCTAAACAGCAAATCCAGCATGTTGAGAAACATTACTATTAGGTAGGTTTGGACGAAATTAAACAACGAACGCAAGCGTGTCAAATGTCAACACAAAACCTACTTCATCCAATTAGAAATGGTAAATTTTATGAGGTTCTAATCAAACAGAAGGGTGTCATAAGGTCATCAAAATCTTACCTTATGATATAAAATTTATCAAGTCTCTGGATTAAATGTTTATAGTAACAAATATTTAATTTTAAACTTAAGTTTACTGGAAAAGTGAAAATTGGAGGGGTTTTTTTGTTTTTTTTATAAAGATGTAAAAATGCAGTTCACACGAACAAACAAATAAAGAGAAAAATTTCTGGCAAGAGTTGTCAAAGGAATGAGTTTGCTAAAGCATATATGTAATAAAAAGAAACTCTAGATCATGCAGTTCATATAAGAGTTCCTTGGAACAAGCGTCACATTTGGCTTGCCCTGCTATACAAACAAGAAAACGCTGAGCCCAAGCAACAGGAACAAAAAAAAGAAGGCCAAAGATTCTTACAGGTTCCTTTTGCTGCATAACTGGTTTTCCTCCTGGGGCATCTGGATCACTGCATCAAAACGAGAGTAGAGGAAAAGCATGAAGCATCACCTTTTGTCACTTCTGAACATAAATGACTTTTGAGTTGTGTATGTCCGTACTTCATGTAATTTTGGAAATAGATATCGTTTTCAACTCTTGAGGCCAAAACAGAGACAAAATCAGGATGCTTGAGCCTCAGATGCTTGTGAACATACTCCGGAGCATGAAATATTTTTTCACATCCCTTTGCTCCACAACCATATGTCCAGACATACTTCTCATCCTGCATTTTTATGACATAAGGTTCTAGAACTTCAACAATTTCTGCATCAATTTTGTCCTTGGCAGTCAATACAACTAGAGGATCCTCGCCATTCATCAGTCTTTCTTGCCAGAAGGAATCCAGTTTCTTCTCCCAATCAGCAGCATTGATGCTTTCAGCCATACTGCCACTCTTCTTTTCAGCTCTCACGTGACGAAAACCTTTAGCATATTTCATCTCAGACATGCCATAGTAATCAACACCATGGACACGCCACAGATAAGTAAGGAGAGTATCTAGGAGCTCAACACCTTCAAGTCCCTTGACAGTATTTAAGCCATGAACAATAACAACAGGCCCCATGGACCTGATGTATGGTTTATCAACAATTGACTTATCGTGATTACCCATTATCATGATGTTTCCCACAATACCCTTCTCTGAATCAAGTTTTTTCACCAAAGCAAGCGTGCGGTCTATGTCAGCATGAATCCTTCGGTACTGTGAACTGACCGGATGAGCTTTAGGAGCTGCTGAAAGCGGTTCTATCTCTTTCTGAGGACCCCTTCCATGCTTTCTTTTCATTTCACCATAATCTGCATAATCCTCAAAGCTTCCTTCTTTGCCGTCTCCTGTTTTAGTTGCTGGATCAGCAGTCACTCCTGGACCACTACACCAAGAAAAGTCAAAGATATCAGCAAAACTAACAAAGTGCACCACACTAACTATATTGACAATGATTGTATAGAATGCTTCTCACAGGTCCAAAGTTCCATTCCGTAGATCGAGAATGAAATTATTTGATAGAGTCTTGCAAATATTATTCCTCCTGAGTGAAGAAGACTAATGATTAGCAATCAGCAACAAGAAAGTTCCAGCAAAAATAAGGAAATAACGAACTAAGAAATGCTAGCACATATGTCATGGTCTCCTGTAGATGTTATACATGAACTTTCTATAAGAATAATGGGGAAGCAAACTTTTCACCTTTCAATGATCGGCAATAATTTTGTTGGGTGGTACATTTCTTTCAACCTGCAACAATTAAAATTAAACTAAAATCAAGGAATCATCAAACCATGCAACTAGTCGAGTATAATTAACACCTAAACAAGAAAAAGGTTCTTAGCATACCAATCTTCATCCTTATTGAGATCAAAATATGCACGCTTCTGAGTAGTTATGTATTCTGTTCTGTATTCTTGGTACCTTTGTAACCAGGGAACAAACAGTATCATTGGACATGTATGTGGTGTAAAATGAATACAAGATCTAGTGCCTACCTGTCCCCAACTTGAGCTGGTGAAACATCATCCTCAAGAACTTGTGTAAACTGTTTGTATGTCATTAATCCTAGCCTAGAAACATTCAGAACATATAAGCTGACATGCAAGTAGCAATCCATTAGGAAAATAAAAGAAACTTAACATAGAAGAAATGGATGGACAAAACACCTATGGAACATGGAATTAAACAAAAATAACCAACATGCAAGCAGATCAAACACAACCATTAATATGCAGCAATTTACATACCTTGCAGTGCCATCAGGACCATCAGTTGTAGCACCATACCCTGAGTGAAGCCTATCTGAAATAAAATGGAGAATACATTTCTATGAGACATTGTCAGGAAACACATGAAAGAGTATGAGCTTTTTCTATTCGCTAGTTTGTCTTCTTAGTAAATACCAAATTAATTGGATGCTTTACTTTTAGGAATCCCACAGGTAGTGATGCTAACTTGTGTTATCGAGTTGATAGACATGACTTCACCCACAAAGGGGCCAACAAGCTAAGTCATGATCGGGCAGATGTTCAACTTTGACTCTTGCGGAGCAACAACTTAAAATCCATCATATGTATGAGGGTACATGGTACAACACATGCTATGTAATAGCATCACGTGTTTAAACTATAAGACAACATAAACAAAATCCCCAAAGCTGATCATTTTCCAAATGCTGATTAGGACAAAACGATCAATAACAACCAATTTGATCACAAATTCTGAATTTTTTTAGAACACTGGCTGGTAAGAAGTTTCAACAACAAAAATGGACCCAAATTCATCAACTTGATGCTACAATGGAAGGAGCGTGATGAGGCCTGGAGGCTTGAGAAATCATACCACTACAGGCTACACCCATGACCATCACATACTGTACATCCATTAAGACTCCATACTAACATACAGAGTAAATCCAATGCACGATCGTGTAGATCAATTAATTTGGAAATGACAAAGATTAATCAGTATGGAAATGCCAGAGACCAAGCATTGATTAGCTCACCTGGAGAGCGAGAGCGGCTGCCCCCGCCTTCGCTTGTCCTGCACTTGCTCCAGGAACTGCGCAACATAATCCCCGATCGACAGTTCGACACACAACAAAACAAAAGCTTCAGTTCACCATCGCATATCAGGCAGCTCCGAGCTCCACCTCTACGTGAAGCGGAACTCACGGGGACGGACAAGGCCTCACCTCCCGCGGCGCAACCGCTTGGACGGCGACGACGACCTCGGCGGCGGGGAGAGCCTCCGCCTACGGCAGCCGATCCCTCCCCCTTCCGCGCCCGCTCCGGGGCTGGCGCTCCTCCTCACGTTCCCAGCAGCAGCAGCAGGCAGCGCGCCGTCGCCGTCGCGCCAGGCCACGACGGCCAGCTCGGGGCGCGAAGATCGCAGCGGGGGTGGGGGAGGGAGCGGCGGCGGCGGCGGCGAGTCCACCGTCTCCCGCGGCGGCGTCGCGCGGCCCCCGCCACCCGCGGCTCCGGTTCCGGGGCTAGTGTTCCTCGGCCTCCTCCTGTAGGACCTCCTCCTAGCCCGCTCGAGGGCCTCGAGGCGGTCGGCGAGGCGCTCTGGGCGCGACGATCCCAGCGGGGGCGGCGGCGGGAGGGCTGGCAGCACCGGCGGGCCCTCCGACGGCGTGGGGGGCGGCGATGGGGACGACGAGGCGCCGCCGGGCGAGCCGGCGGGGGAGCAGAGCACGTACTCCATTGCTTCCGGTGGAGGGAGGCGGTGACGGACCGATGGAGTGGGGTTTGGGGGTTTTTGGTGGTTGGGAGAGACGGAGAGGAGGGGCGAGCAGCGAACGATCATTTCATCAGGCAGACTGGCAGACCACGCCGCGAAGAAGACGGTGGCAAACAGCTGGCGAGGGGGGTTCGAGCGTACGGAGATTGGGCCGGGCCGTTAAGGCGTACGGGCCTAAAATCATAACGGGCCTGAAAGCCCCTGCAGCAGGTAGTAGGTGTAGTTCATTCATCCTGGCTCTCTGCGACTCTGCTACTAACACTTGGTACACGACACCGTACACGCCGACGTGCTGATTGCCTTAAGAAGTGCAGTGAGTAACTGTAGGCAGACTGAGACGAACAGGAACAGCCAAGAAAAAAAAAAGGATCAGATGGTATCGGCTAGTATCAAGTGTCAGTGTGTGACGATTTTGCTGCAGATGGTTGGTATCGACTATCAAGTGTCAGTGTGTCACGATATTGCTGCGTAGAAAAGGGACTGCCGATGATCGGCTACATTCAATGCAACGATTGCATACGCTACTGTGCTGTGCCACAACGCAGCTTTATGATCTGAACGGGGGGGGGGGGGGGTGTTCTACTCTTCAAGAGCAAACAGCCAAACATGAGCAAAAAAAAAAGTCATCAGTAAACATTTTCAGCTTTGCAGTTTGCCATTTGCCATCCACAGGTATGCGGAAAAGGAAAAATGGAAGGAAAGAACAATGGATGGTACTCGTGTTTCTGTGATTCTATCCTGTGCGTGAAACTAGAATTATCTAGAGTCTGATTGCATGATGCTTGTCAGCTTGTAGCATGGGAATCAGAGTTATGTACGTGGGGAACGAGCGAACAACAGTTCAGACTTCAGAGCTGGCCAGCCTCCGCTTCAGGGACTCGTTCTCCTTCCGGAGCTTCATCACCTTCTGCTTCAGCGTCTCCACGTGCTGGACCGAGATGGAGTCCCTTTGCTGCTCGGCCTGCTTCACCCTCATGATCCTCACTGAGGCAAGAGAGAGCAAAGCCGTCAACACGCAGACAATGGACTGATGGGATGGAATGAAGCAAAGGGTTCCAAATCCATGTTCCCCTGTTGTAAACTGAAAGACATATCCATGAACACTAGTTTTATAATCATGTTTTCCCGTTTGAATTGGTTCGTGGTGCCTGTGCAGTTTGCAGAAGCCCTTCTTTTTTAAAAAAGAAAAAAAATCAGCTAACCAGTTCAGCTTGAACTTACACTCGTTTTCTGCACTCTGAAGCTTCCTGTGCATGTCGTTCTTCTCCTCCTGTTCAACAGCAATCACATCCCTCAAATCCTGTATCTCATTTTTATCTGTAGAAGGAACCACAAAGGATTCCCATCAGGTGAGGTTAAGACCATATTAAAGAAGAAGAGCGACTCTTAACATGTCTAGGAAGTTCAGAACATTACATTGCGAATGTACATCGGAAGTAACCTGCTCCAACTTGCTGCGTAACATGTCGATGTGGACTTTATGAGCAGACAGCTCCAATTTCAGCTGCTTCGTTGCAGCTTCATCTGTTGCTTGCTGGACAAGGGCATGGCTGATTGTAGCCCAGTCAGTGCTCAGTAGTTTGTTCAGTTTTCACAAGGCAAACAGCAGGAAAATATCAGCAGAATATCATGAATCCCACAGGCCGCAGTGCAGCCTCCCTCAAATGATATATTCTTACCTGAGCTCGTTCTCCAGAGCATTGCTGTTCATTTCACTGCTATGCTTAAGTTGCTCCATTTCCCTCTTATGCTCCTGCATTACATTGGCACTTGTTAGATTAATTTTTGGTTTCCCCGGAAGCTTAGGGCTGCGACTTGTGTGTCTCCTAACCTGTGTCTCCATAGCAATTAACGCTAAATAAATCATCCAAATTCAATTGTGATCACACCATTGTGTTTGTTATAATAAGATCTTCAAAACCAAACCACAATTGACCATGTTTGGATTATATATATATATATATATATATAGAATATTTTTGTATTAAAATAATTTGTTTAACTAAAAAATATTCCAAAAAGAAAATATAGTCCAAACATGATCAAGTGTGGTTTAATTTTGAAGATCTAATCATAACAAACACAATAGTGTGATCAGAATTGAATTTGGATGATTTATTTGTTGTTAATTGTCTTGGAGACAGAGATGGAGACACGGGTTAGGAGACACAGAAGTCGCAGCCGAAGCTTAGGTGTTAGGAGGCAGTTAGCTACCTCTTCCATGGATAGCAATCTACTATTTGCCTTTTCCAGCTCTTCCTTCAGGTTCTGAGCTTCTGCGTGAAATTTTACCTGAAAAACAGCAAGCATATCAGAATTCAGAAATAATCTGAACTTTTATTACAATCATAGACTTTGCATACTAACCAAAGCATATGTAATATGGTAAAACTTGATGACACAATCCCATATTGCTAGACACTGCAATGTCCTTGAACAGATGTTGAGATAATTTGAATTGCTAAGATAACACATGTCCTTGAACTGGTAACTCATTTTGAGCAAAAAGAACCCTTAGGAAATCAAAAGTCACAAGCATGTGTTAAACTGCTCTCATGGACAATTAACTTAAGATCATAGTCTCATAAGTGAAAAGGCACTTGATAGACTTGAAATGTGCCAATTAATTATTTAGTCATAAAATCATCTGCATACTACATTTTCTCCACCTTATAATTGCACATAGTAAGTAGCAACCTACCTGGTTGGTGAACCTGTACAAAGTTTCTGTGTACAGTCCTCTTAATCGCTCATTGTCTGCATAGCAAGCATGAGCAATTACTCATTACACTATTTTCTTTCGTTGAAAAACAAATACTCCTTTCTTTCAACCCAAGGGAAGGAAGTAAATGATTAGCTATTACATAATTTACAGTGTGTTCAGAACAGAAAATCAAGTTTGAACTTGCACATATCACTGAAGTTTCAGTTATACCTCTCTTGAGATCTGTAACATGCAATTCAAGGGCTTCACGCTTCTTGGACTCAGAACTGTAGTTTACTCTTAAAGCCTGGACCTCCATAAGTGCATCTTTGTACCCCTGGTCAGAGAAAATATTCCAAGGACACGAAATCAATAAGAAGGCTACGAAATGCTATGAAACAGGGCATCCTCCCTGGGCCTTCTAGTCTCGTACATAGAGACGTACGTGGAAAGAAATGAACAATTCTTCTGCATACATGGAAACCACCTCGCATAGTCGCATTTGTCCCAATACAAAAACATCCAGCTAGCAGGAAATACTTTCAAACGACACACGGACGAGACACTTGGGCATTTCATCAAGCACAAGCTGCTCACGCGTCATCAACCTCAGTTAAGGCTCTACGGTTAAACGAACGATCACTACAATTCACCATGCCTCAGTGGAGAGCAACACACGGACGAGACACTGGCCATCTGAGCGCAAATCACAACTCAAAACCTAACCCGGAACGGAACGCGAACGAGATTCGCGGCCGGGCGACCGTGGTGGCATTGGGCAGGAGAGGGGGCGCTGCCGCGCGCGGCGCGGCTGCTGTTCGTACCTGGGAGACGCGGCGGAAGTTCCCGAGCAGCGACTCCAGCTCCTCGTCCCCCGCCGTCTCCTCCATCGCCCGGCCTCCTCCTTGCGCTGCTCGGCGCCGCGGCTCCGGTGGACGGTGGTGCCCGCGACGCTTCGGCGGCGCGGTGGAGAGAGAGAGGGAGGGAGGAAAGAGACGTGGAGCGGAGCGTGATACGAAGAAAACGCGGGGGTTCTTTTGCAAAGAGATCAGCACGCCCACGTGTCGCCCTGACAAGGAGTGCTTGCTGGTAATCTGGAGGTCAAGAGTAAGCTGCCATATGTTCATGTAACATGTACTGTATCGTTGTTGTGTTGCCATGGCCGCCTGTATGTTTTATGAAGTCTTGCCACCCTGTGAGGTGGCTTGTAAGGTGGCAACTTGTCTTGTATGCTCTGGATTAAAACAAGGTAATGTGCTTGGTATACTACTTCCCTCCGTCCCAAAAAACATGCACGTTTAGGATGCGTGCCAGTTAAAGTAGTTAATGTTTGACCAAATTTCTAGAAAAATGTATTCATATTTATGGCTTTAAATAAATTTGTTAAAAAACTACATTTAAAAATGAATTTAATGATATATATTTTATCTAATAAATATTTATATTTTTTTATTTATAATTGGTCAAAGTTATTCTAGAATTTATTGGGAAGCGAGAATTGCATGTTTTCTGAGACGGAGGGAGTACTGTGAGTTAAGCATCGACATTAATGATTAGTGCTCGCAGCTGCATTATATAACTATGTTACATGTACAACGAGGGAATACTTGGAAGAAAACCACCCAAACGAGATATAGCAATCGAAACCATACAAAATATAATAGTACCGTCGATTCATTACTACAATTATAAATAGCATACAACACTTCCTAGTGGTCACA
This sequence comes from Digitaria exilis, assembly GCA_015342445.1. Taxonomy (NCBI): domain Eukaryota; kingdom Viridiplantae; phylum Streptophyta; class Magnoliopsida; order Poales; family Poaceae; genus Digitaria; species Digitaria exilis. The sequence goes on along the minus strand of JACEFO010002082.1, from coordinate 1,985,545 downwards.
TTCGTCAGTTATTACAATTACAAATAGCATACAGCACTTCCTAGTGGTCACATTCGTCAGTCATAACTGATGTTGTAGAACATATCAACTGCTTTCCTTCATCTTCGCTTCTTCTCTAACGATTGTGTCTCCAATCCCATGGCTCCCGGTCGGAATCTGTTTTCAATTAAATGTCAAGCTACCGCAGCAACAATGCAGGTAATATTAGTATGTGCAACATGGTGGAGTGAATTTGCTTACCTACTAAGTCAGTCACACCGATCTGGACTGCCATCAGAGGTGTAGTATTCGTCATCGACGACTTCCTTTGTCTTAGGCTTTAAGCTGTCTTCGTTACTCTTTCATAACTGCAACAAACGATTCACTTTAGAAAGACCGTATTCAACCTATCTTACCTAGGCAGAATTTATTCCAGAATTTATTTGGACATATGACCTCTGCAATGGTGTTGAAACACCTCGTGTGGCAAGTCCGGATCTTCATCAAGTTCTGTACATTACAAGTCACAGATTACTTGTTGCCCGGGAGCCAAGACGAGCGGCCATCTTCCGACATCTGGTGCGCGCACGCTGCATAAAGTCCGACCCAATGAGAACATGGAAGCCTATTTTCGTGGGGAACATGAAATGCATTGATCTTACATCAACAAATTGCCACAATGTTGTCTCTGCATCTGTGGAGCCAATTGATGTGGCTAGCACCATCCCTGCCTCATTCACAGTTCGGTGGAGCTCCCAGGCCTACAGTGTAGCAATTCAGATATTTTTAGGAAATCCAGTGCAAGGGTGTAGACATTCAGATATATTATACAAAGTGAAGTGAGTAAAGCAAAGTGTGACGAACCACACGGTGAGCCACTGGAGCAGCCTCTAACCGGGTCCCAAGTCTTGCAGCTTGGTCGAATGTGTTGTCCCCATCGTCGTTGAAGTCATCCTCTAAAATGTCCGAAGTTGTCCAGCGTGGCCGGAGGTGAACACGGTAGGTTGAATGGAACCACTCCAGGTAGCATTGGAATTGTGCAGCGTCATGGAGAGCATCGGTCCACATGTTGTTTCCCTCTATTTGCTCCCACTCATCAATGTATAGTTGGTGTTCATGCTGCCAATCTGTAACCTTCTTGCACTTTTTTCTATCCTTCCTGTTAATGGAATCTTATCTCGTCAGTTATACACAGTAGGCATCAAATTTTGATCCTATGTCAATCAAGAACCATGAGCGGTCAAATCAGAAAGCCTACTTGTGCAGGTCAATGGAAGTAGAAAACGGCAAAGGTGGACTGTCCTGCCACCTACCAAACTGCCTCATTGTCCTCTCAGGTAGATGGTACTCTACCGCGAAGAAGCAAATAAGGGGGCATCTTGTGAGCCAAAGGTCCTGATCCCGTGTGCATAATACATTGAGCTCAATGTTGTTCATGGCCTCACAGACATATGGCTCCCAGATGACCTGCATGTTCAGATAGCAGTAAATAAATGTGCACAATACATTCAGATCAATGTTACAGAATCATTAAATAAATGTTAGAGATGGGTGCGTACATGAGATGGCTGCAGGGAGTCCATCTCATTGGTATAGGCCAAATACAAGTCTTCCCGGCATCCAACTCCAACTCCAACTGTGTCATACAGGTAGGCAGCTGTGGCTCTCATCTCAGGATGGTTTGAGTTCCAGTGTCGATGCCGAACCCAGGAAGGCCGACCAACTGGGATCCTTAACCACATCCATAGCTTGCAGCAGGAAGACACAGCCAGCCAGGCAAGAAGAAGGCCTTGTACGCTGACAAGCATAGCAGAGTTGACGATATAGCCACCCCAAGGCTGCTGTACCCCAGCTGTGCAACAATGGTGTCATTAGGGGAATCAACCACTAAATACAAAATGGTGAGCACATGTACATTGTGAAATATGCAACCACATGAAGAGCTTCATTACCTGTATGTGCCTGCCTCATTGAAATCCCACAGAAGGGGGAGGAACATCCACGATGCCACATCACCCGCAGCGTCAGGGAAAAGGACAGCCCCGAACAGGTGGAGCACATAGGCCCTGCAATGCCTACATACCTCCTCCTCAGATGCATTGGCTGGCAGTTCTTGGAAATTGTCCTCTAGCCACTTAAGTGATACACCAGAGGTTCTGGATTCCTTAGCTGGAAGGGATGGAGGTTCTGGTGCTTTTCCAAGGAGTTCTTGCATCATTTGCCGCCATCCCACACATGACGTGCTACCAGTAACTGGATGGCCCCTCAACGGTAGCGCGGTGATCATTGCCACGTCCTGTAAGATCACGGTCATCTCCCCACTTGACAGGTGAAATGTGTGAGTCTCAGGACGCCAACGGTCTACAAGGGCAGAAAGTGCGGCGTGGTTGAATGTTGGAATCCCACGCTGGCACACACTGGAGAAAGCAAGCAGACCGGCTTGCTGCAGATATGGGGTGAAACGATCATCATATCGCATTGGAGGGTGACCTCGTGCACGGAGTGGAGGGGGCATCTGCAGAGAATAAAAATGATGATTAGTACCTACAACCATGTCCAAAAAACAGTATTCTGTAAATTGATTGTGAAAAGATAATAATGTTTTTACCTGACCCTTGACAATCCTTGGTGCCCGATGTTTCTCTTCGTAGAAATGTTCAAGACTTCCCGTGTCAGCCATCCTGCGTCATTAAATTATAAATTGTCAAAACACAACACAAGTATATAATGCCATTCAGTGATACAACACAAATAAATATAAAAGATTATATTGCAGTCTTACGTTGTTAAAATTAAGGGCCTCTCTAGCCCTCCCGCCTCGACCCCTGCTACTGCCTGCAATGCACAGCATTCTTCCTCACCCATGCCATCTAGGGGCTGCTCATCATCCGAGTCTGCTACTACCTCAGCATCATAGGGAATATCATCATTTGTAAGCTCATTAAATACTCGAGGAGTCAATTCGTCTCCAACCAAAGGTTCATCAAACTCATCCCTCCTTACAAAAATGTTCTCTGCAGGCACCAAATCCATTTGTTCTGCTGGGGTGTCAGTTTGCTGTGCAGGCATGTCATCTGATCGCTGTGCCTCGCCATCTTCTTCCTCCTGGGATATGCCAGGCATAATTTCCTGCCTTGCCTCATGAGTGATTAATTCTTGACTGCCAACACAATGTAGCTCCGCAGCATCTACCCCTAATAAACTGACAGCATTCTTCACATTAATTGGAGACAAGTTCAGATCAATTTGGCCATTCGATTCAACAATTTTTACAAGGACCTCAAAGCACTTCCACTCTGACTCCCTGACTGCAAGCACATATGCATCCCACTCGTCCTCGCTTTCCAACTGCATCATCACCTTGTGACTATGGGCATGGCCAATATCATATCTACCCTCCAATTTATAGCACAATCTTTCTTTACTACACCCGATAACATCCTTCACTCGTGCATTCAACTCAGACAGGGTTGGGCGACTCTTGAAAACTACCACTTTAACTACCATGGTACTGCTAAATTTAGCACCCCCATTCTCACATTCCAAAACTTCACCACCATGGTGCACACGAACTATCCTTTCCATCTACAACAACAATGCCGATAAATTTTCAAATTAAGTCCACAAGAACTACAGTACGCATTAACGACAATAGAGTTTCATTCAACTTCACATGCCAAAACCTACAACCTGTTCAGAGGGGGATAACACTTACACCCAAGGAAGAAGGAACGTGCGGCGCCGGAATTGAGCCGAGAAATCACGGCCGAAATCAATCCACCCACATCTCGGCAACTAGGGTTTACAAGACAAAAAAAGCTAAATTAAAGGCACCAAAAAAAGGGATGGGGAGATGAAAACGGATTTGTTCATGGGGGTCGGGGGGGAGACCTTACCACTGCACACGTCACGACGGCAGCGGAACACCGGGGTGAGATACCGAGTGAGCGGCGGCGGAAAGATCTACTCCAAGCGGAGACAAATCAATGGGGCGGAACCATCATCGTCGCCGGCGAAACCCATCGTAAGCTGACGGGGAAGAAAAATCTACTCCATTGCAGGGGAAGAAAGGCCGGCGGCGAAACCCAACGGTAGACGGGGGAAGGGGAAAAATGGAGCCAAGCAGAGGACAATGGGAGCGAAGGCCGACAGGTGGGCCTCACGTCCGCGCCAGCCTATTTGGCGTGGGTTTGCTGGGCCCATACCCGAATGTGGTGTACAAGCGCCATTGCTATCGGCGCGGAAGTGAAATACCTTTGCACTAACGGTCATTTGATCAAAAAATACCTTTGCACTAAGGGTCATTTGATAAAAAAAAAATACTTCAATGCCAGCTGTGCTCTATTCTCTGGACGTATGCATCATTCCTGTTCCTTATCATTGTAAGTTCAACTGTTAAACGCGGCACTCGCCGAGTCGCCATAACACACTAACACGTTTCGAATATTATCACTGGAAAAAAAAAACATATTTCACTTGCTTATTCGACACAAACACAAGAGGCTCGTGACCATCGAGTCTTAGGCCCCTAACAAAACTCTGGAAGCGAAGTTTTTTTTATTACAGTTCTGGCATACAAATGATTTTTTTAAGAAAAACGCACTGTACAAAACCTTTTGAAGGACATCCAGCTTCAGCTTCAAGGGCGGCTAAAAATGGAGCTCCTTGTGTGCCACCTGGACTTGCCGATTATCCTCCGAAGGGCTTCCTTGACTTCGTCCAGTGTTTCTACGCTGTGATCCACCTCGAAAGCTATCCTCTGGATGTTGTACTGCAAAAAAATCATGCAACAAAAACTTCATAACTATGTTTGACAATAGACATGCAATGACTCTTATTCGAACGATGTGACGAACTAACTTTGACAAGGTATAGAAAACCCTTGTTTACTAATGAATTCAATCTCACAGTTATGTCTACTCTGGAGACACACAAAATGTGAAAAAAGAGGCGGGTACAAATTGTGAATTTGTCATTCAAGTGCAATATTAACAGAATAACAGTATATTTGGCTGTAGCTGCAATCTTCGTAACTACCTCAACGCCACGTACAGTAATACGAATTTTGATTTCAAAGATGCAAACCGAGTGCATCTGAATATAATCATGGAACTCTCTGCTCATTATTGCATATTCATAACATGAAAAACTGCATCTGCAGTGTAAACTTTAGAAGATTGTACCTGTGCACCTTGTCGGACACGGATATCGATACCTTTGCTATCCATTGATATAACAGCTACATCATCTACCTCTCCTTCAGTTGACAAGAGTTCTTTCAAAGGCTTTGAAAACATTGAGTTCAGTTCCTATTCAAAGAGACAACGATGGTAAGATACTAAAGATGGAGCAGCAAAGTCACTTTCAACTGTAGCGCCGTGGGCCAAATGATGAAACATATTCAGGAAAAGATTTTATTTAGTCCTTAACGCTGTCCTCTGAGCAAAAGTACTCATCAGCTTACCTTAAAATTTTGCTCTCCTCCATCCCTTGAAATCTTATCAGGTTGCAGAGCCTCATATTCCTTCACATCTATCCAATCCACGGTACCAAAACCTCCAATGAAATATATGTCACTGGAACAAAGTTCACATGTAATTATCAGAGTTATAAGAGGGAAAAAAAAATGGGGAACCAATAAATTATGGGAGGGTGTATTACTGATACCGCGAATGAATGCAATACCAAACTAAATATTTTTTTTCTCAAACTACGCAGGAGAACTGCGTGTCATTTCATTAAGGTACAAAAAAGCACACGAGTCGGGAGGGACCCTACTCGGGTACAAGGACACCACACACCCACAAACACACCGAAAACGACAAAAAGGCAAACACTACAACAGACAAAACCAGAAAACAGAAGGCCTAAGCCCTCAAGGTCTGGGCCTAGACCAAGAACCCCTGGAGCTTTTTTGCTCCAGCACAGCACCAAAGATTGCGTTCAGTGCTGACAGCTGTAAGAACATCTTGAATAATACATGGCCTAGCATTTTTCAAACAAACACAAGTTACGGTGTTTCCAGACCTCCCAGGCAACCAAAATTATCAGAGTTTAAACCCTTTCACACTTCCTTGGGCATTGCTGAGATTGCTGTCCACCACTGATATGGCTTAGATTATTGGCTGATGAAAATGATGAATGTTTTAGCAGATTGATAACACCCACATCTCGCCCTCTCTAGAGGCTCTGAGCAAGATAGGATTATCTTTCGGCCTAATCCCAACTGAACCACAGCTCTAGGTTCAAGTAGCCCCTAACCTAACAAGCCTCCTCCTACAATTGAGCCGAACCAAGCTATCCCTTGGCCGGCACAGCAACTGAAAAACACAAGTACTAGAAAGTAGCTAAGTTGTGGGGGACGCCTTGGCTTTGCATTTGCTTCTGCACTGGAACTTCTTGCCAAAGAAGGTGTCCACAACCACTACCACTTAAACCGGTGCAATCTCACAAATTTATTGTAACTCTGTATTAGTAGGAAAAGCACTAGAGAAATATATATGTCTGGATTCTGAAAGATTATCTGAACAAATAGAACCAAGCCATGATTGTAGTATTAGAAAGGACCAGTTCCCTTGATTGTCGCATGAATATTCTTGATTAGTTTCTTTCTTTACTAAATCCATTGAGGAAAAACAAAATTATGTACTCACTGCTCCACCTTGTAAGTAGCTCAAATAGTAAACTACTTCACTACAAACCTTTGGTATTTTGTTTTAGAGAACAACTGCTTGTTATGACCAGACAAGAAGAAAATTCATCTTACATAGAAACATGAAATCACAACGAACACCATATGGAATGTTGCAAAGATAGTTCTTATTAGTGCAAGTTCAGGAACTACCTTATCGTCTGCATTCTGTAGTAGTAAAAGTTACCCCACTGTTGGGATGCCCACTGCTGGTGCTTTGAAACATACTGCTGATGAGCCCATTCCTGATACAGATTTACTATATCTATTCAATAATTTGCCAAAAATCAGAAGAGAAAAATAACGAACGGATAAGCATATCACATCATATAACCTACCTCATTGGAAACCAACTCCAACTCTCATATGTTAAAATCATGTTCATGAATCTTCTTCCCGATTTTTATTTTGGCATGTTTTCAGTTAAGGTGGCTGCCACTGATTGCCAGTGATCAGAATTGTTGAACTGTAGTACGGGAAAAAAAATCCTACAATTTTAAATTTTGCATGTATTAAGCAGAAGGCAGGTTCAATAAGTGCCTTGCTATTGAGTTTATTTTATTCACTTTCATGTACAAGCATTGTATTAATGTGCTGAAGCCCGCATGGGTTATATTTATGCCGTTTATAGTTCATATACAAACAAAATAATAGCAATATGGGATAAATCTCCAGAAAAAGCTTCATAAATGCAAATATCAAACACAGAAGGTGGTACTAAGAAAAATAGATAATATCAGAGAAATTTTAGTACACACCTGTTGTTCAGCAGGCAACGGAACAACATCACCAAAGATAGATACTCGTGTATTTGATAATCCACTTGATCCAGTAATCTAATGAAGGTTCAGAAGATTTTAGCAAAAAAATCAATAAAGAAATCTCAGGAGCTGATTATGAAGGATTAGTATAGTCGAATTTACCTGTACAACAAGGCTGCATCTTGGCTCTGCCAACAAATTTCTTGTGTGGATCGCTAGTGGGGATAATGAGAAGATTGGGTCTGCATGACAAAATTACAACTTCTTTAAAATAAGTATAACAATCTAGAAACTTGGTATATAAAGATGATGTATTCAAGTTACTTACGGCCTAATGGGTCAGGTGCAAAATCTACTAGAGAACCAAATGGGTATCCTGCACGACAATGATGCATCCGAGACATGACAGTGCACAACTGAGCAAACCTTGCCTGGTTTTGTAAAAAAAGGCATGAACATAGTCGTTAAAGTTCCTTTCCATATCCATATTTAAGTGTTAACCTCTTTCTATCTCAGTTACAACAAAACTGGACAAATATATAGCTTCTCTAGCTACTGATAGATGGTTTCTTTTTGCAGGAAATAAATGGACATACCTGTTCCATAAGATTCCGAACAGCCAAAGCTGGCGGCGGTAAATCATGAGCAGCAGTTGCACTGTGCACACCACCTGAAATTGGTATTCTGAATAGTCCAGCCCTTGAGCCACCGGTGTTACTCGCACCATTTCCAGAAACACCAATCTCAACATCTTTAGTGGTATCAAGATCATGGCTTTCACGTAGAGTTACATTATTCTTTCAATATTACAAAGACAAAGAGAACAATCATCAGGCTCATAAAAATTTCAAAATGACACAAGGAACAGCAATTAATGTCACTGGTATCCAAAGGGTAACTGGGTAAGAGCCTATGAAAGAAAATTCCCCCAAAAAAAGGTTAAGAAGCATGGAGATTTATTGATGAAAGGGTGAGTACGGCCATAATACATTGTCCTTAATATAAGCATTGTAGTTGCTTGTAATTACTAATTACTGTGACATTGTTGCATATGCTTTTTAGTCGTAAAAAATAGAAAAAAAAATAGACGTGTGTACAGTCATAGTATCGTGCGCGGTTTCAACAGATAGCTAAAACTCTTCAACATGGCAAACAAAAAAGGAAAAAAAAACACCAGTTGAAGAAGAGAAGGCTCAAGGGGACAAGCGAACATTATGAAAGTAAGAAAACAAGAACTGGCAAAGGATGCAAAAATGTACTATAAGTTATGCTTTCAACATTTACAAAAACATCTAGAGAAACATCAATGTACCATCCAGAATCAGCGCACCAGGATTTGTTTTTACAGAAGTAGAAGCCAAATATGCACAAATAAAGTGGTCCGAGGCCTTGTGTATAAGTGCAGCACAAAACTCCCATCCCAACAGTGGCGTGTGCATGGTCATGATTTCATTTATCAACAGCTTAATTTCCATATAATCTAACTGAACGCCATCCAAATATTATGTAGGATCAGATTTGCTTTAATTATAATTACAAAAGAAAATATTCAGGATATGGCAAAATCTACCAAAATAGGGAACATAAATGCATGATTATATCATATTACCCGAAAGAAAAGGAGTACACCTAATTTCACTATAAGAATGCGTCATCAGCTGGTATTGCTTAAAGAGCAAATTCATCCCAGACTAAAGTCGTCCAGTCGGTATAATCTGAAATGTCGTCAGACTCAACAAAAATTTTGATCCTCCTAGTGTCAATATATAGTTTATTCGAAGCAGTTAAACTGACAGTCTGACACAAACGCCAGCAAGTTCAGAGAAACGATCCGAACAATTATGATCTAGTATCACGCACAAGATCGCACAGGTTAGTTTCGAAACAGCACATCAGCGAGTACCTCGAGTTCGACCTGGGCACCCGCATCGCCGGTGGGGTCCGGGGACCCGCCTTCCCCTGACCCCGCCGCGAGCAGGCGGCCGCGCGCTCCTCCCCGCCGCGGCGGCCAGCGCGTGGAGATGGCGAGGGTGGAAGGGCTCCTGCGGGCCCTGGGAAGCGCGTCGGACACCCGGATACGCGATGGGGAGGGAGACGCGTCCCCGGCGGCCGCCGGCGGCGAGAGCACGGAGGAGCGCGCGACGAGAGCTTCCATGAGGCAGGGAAAAGGCGACGGTGATGTGAGTGCGAGAGGGGACGGGGTCCCTGGATGGAATCCACCTATGCCATTCGTCACCGTGCGATGCGGATCCAACGGCTCAGATTGCGCTGCGCCTGTACGCTAAAGAGGCCCCACATGCATCCTGAGAATCCTCTTCCACCCTAATCAGACAGTGGATTAGAGCATCTCTAGTGGGGCATGTAAATTTGGGCTCCTAAATCTTATTTTACAAGCCCACATAAAATTTAGAGGTCTAAATTTGTATCCAACTCCAGTGGGGCACGCATTTATACACTAGTGAGGCATGAAAAATGGTGGAATCCATGGTTTGAGAAGGAAGATGATGGTTTGAGAGGGAGGATGAGAGGCTCCCAAATCTAGGGGCTTGGAGGGAAAATTTGGGAGGACATGTAAAATAAGAGGGAGTTTAGGAGTCCCACTGGAGAAGGTTTTTTTTTTTTCTTTGGCTCCTAAATTTTAGAGTATAGCCCATTTAGGAGCTTCCACCGGAGATGCTCTTAGATCGCTGATTCGCGGGGATTAAAAAATTTCCACCTCACATTTCAGATTCTATAACTAATTTACCACCGAAAAAAATTCCAGAATTCATTTTTTACAAACTTAACATATATTTTTTTGAAGAAAAAAAATCACATTTGGACAACAGAAACACTGTTGGGCAAGTGTTACAAGACTCAATGGTAACGTTCTCGAAGAAACATTTGTCAAAAGTACAAATCAAATCAGTGGTTGATTTAGTTTTGTGCATCCACATATATAACTGCAATGGTCAATTTCCAGCGCACCACCAACTTCCAAACCACCAAATCTGGCATGAATTTTCCCTCACGTATATGTCCATACAATTAATTCATAGCTTCACTTGATGAAGAAAACAAATTGTGCAAGTGCAACGTCCCCATTGCACGGTATGGATAAAAAAAATTCAAAATAAATGAAATAATTACTGTTTTACGTGTAAACGAAAAGGCTTTGAGAAGACATGTAGGAGCAAACTCAAGGGAGGTTTATTGATGGTCTTCTCTTCTCTTATGTATGTTGGGCCGTGACGTTGTATGGGCCGTGACGTTGTATGGGACGTGCAGTGTATACGGGCTAGCCTGACGTTACCTCTTGTTTCTAGTCTGGATGTGGCTGTCCGATGCTGAACGAAGGGCCAATACCATTTTACTTCCCTCTGAGGTAGCACTCTAATTTCATTTTTTTTTAACGGGATCCTCTGAAGTTGTTACCGCTACGTCCGAGGGAGGTTGGAGCCGCTGTGCCGTTTAATCCCACAAACTGCGTTTTTATCGTTAGGCCCAGATATAAGCCGGCCCATTTGCAGAGAGGAACGGGAGGGAAGAAAAGGCGCGACAATAGCACTATGACATGCCCGTCGTCTACGAAGTCGGCGAGACTTCAGTGATCCGTAGAAAGACTTGAGTTGTATATAGGTTGTTGTTCTAGGGGTGTACATGGGTATAGTGTAAGTGTGTGTGGTATAGAGTTTAGATACGTGTATACTAGGGATCAGGGGGAAGAAAAAGCGCGAGATAGACTCCACTACGGCGAAACGGCGCGAGACCGACCGAACAGGGCGGGAGCAGAAGGTGAGTGTCGCTTCGCCCCCTCGCTGGACAAGGCAAAATCTTTCTGCCTACGATCTCATGCGTAAGTCACAGTAGCTTCCTCTTCTACTGTATTAATCTTCTCTTCAAGTGATCCAAATGTTCCGTCAGTTCTCTCAACTTGCTCAACCTGCCCCTTTTCCAATGGAAGAAGCATGCCATTGAATTAGTATACTGACATGGACATGCGCTTGCTCTTCCTCTTGCAACCCTGCAGGTTGGAAGCACTGGTTGCCCTCTCGGCCTCCTCCATGGTAGTGCGGCACCTGGCGTGGCTAAGCTTGGCGGCGGCCACAGCACTGTCATCAGAACACTAGGCCGACGGCCAGGATGGGGCGAGCGAATGGCGGAGGTCCAGGCACGCCGCACCCGGCGATGGGGAACGACGACGAGCGGCACGGGAGATGGTCGACGGCGACGAGCGGCACGGAGAGATGGTGGACGGCGTCGACGCCGACGAGCGACACCCGGCGGAGGCGTCGTAGGCGGCGGCGTTGTTTTTCTTTCCGCGTGTAGCATACTGATTTTTTCTAAGGGGAGTATAGCATACTGAAATTTTTTTATTTTACGTTTTTCAGAAATATATGTAACTTGCCAATCTTTTTTCAAATTTGTCAGTCTGCTGCTGTTTGGTCCGGCGTTAAGATCATATCGCCGCAGGAAACAACGATAAGAGAAGAAATCGCCGTTTGGAATGGCGGAAAAATAACTCGCCATATGAAACGACGATAGGTGGTGGGCCTCCATGGGCCAGGCAGTGATCGCCGGTTCATCCGGCGGTAGGCAGATGCGCCACGGGGCCCAGTTGAAAGCCACTGGATGAACCATCGGGGGCCCCCACAGCTTATCGCCATTTGAATCGGCGTTTGGTGGCCCTACCGCGGGATGAAACGGCGGAAGGCGCCCAGGTGGTTTAAATCGCCGAGCTGGCCTCTCCCACGGCTGCTCGTACGCGCTGGGGGACCAGAGAAAAGAAGAGGAGAGGCGCTGGGGACCAGAGAGAAGAAGAAGAAGAGAGAGAGGAGAGGAGAGGAGAGGGGAGGGAAGGGGTAGGGTGGGGTGGTGCTCTGTCCGATCTGCCCTTCGGTTCAGGTAGTTTTTCAAATCTCTATATCTTTATAGATTCAAATGTCTATGCCTTTGTAGATATAAATATTAGCTAGTTATTTACATATAAATAATATTTTAGATAGATAGGAAAAAAAGTTTAGATAGACAGACTACTCTAGTACAATTACAAATTTTAGCCTAGTTAAATGTTTCGAAAAGGTTGTTTAGAAATATTTTGAAGTTAAATGTTTTATATAGAAATGGTAGTTTAGATAGAAATCCTAGTCAATAAATAATTTAGGCATATTGCCTCGTCAAGAAATGTTAAATTTTTTAGATTAGAAAACAATTTAGATCGATAGAAAAATAGTTTTGATAGAAATAGTAGTCAATAAAATTAGTAATATAATGCATTTAAATTTTTTTATAGAAAAATATTTGAATAGAAATAGTAGTTAAAATTAGAAACATAGTAGTTTATTAGGAATATCTACATAGAAGTATTAGTCAGTGAATTTTTTTAAATAGAAATATTAGTTTAGTTTGTGTAGTGATATTAGGATTCTTTAGAAAATATTAAGTAGGTGGATTAAACTTATTTGAATAGAAACATTTTTGGCCCATATTAAATATCTAAGTTTGAGAAATTGGTGTCAATTGTGTTGGCAGGCATGTCAGAAAGTTTATCTTTTCAAGTGTTCTATGGGTCTGGAGATGTTAGATATGGTCCTGAAAGGGTAGATTTGTCAGACTTTAGTTCCTTCAGAAAGGACGTACCTCGAGCAACAGAGAGGACTTGGGTTTCAATCTGCAATTGGCTATTTAAAACTTTCGGACTGAATCGAGACCAACATGAGATCTGGGTCATGGCCGTGGTGAATCGGAGGGAACCGGTATTTTGGGAGCTATTGCCACTTCAAGGCACCAAAAACCGGAGGAACTATGTGAATCTAACCGCTATTCAGGGTTTACCTCTGGTATTATTTGTGCAAGCGTTCGAAAAGGCTACAATCAGTACTGAAGCAGCTAACGAAGATGGAGGCCAGGGAGATACAGTATCAGAAGATCCAGAGACGATGCATGAACAAGCTGATGAAGATCCGGATGTGATGCATGAACTAGCTGAAGATGGAGATGCCTCACAAGAACCTCGTCAAGCAACTAGCGAGGCTGATGAGGGACCCACATAGTCAATGAGTTTCAGAGCGAGGGTGAAGAGCATGCAGTGGATGATTCATCTTGAAGATGATTATTGTGTCCCGCGGAACTGGGACGGGTACGACTTTTCGAGGCTAAGTGTAAACAATGGTGAAGCGGTGCAATGGGAGTATAGGGACAATGAGGTCTACGTCGGTTCAATATATGCTAATCCTGATAATATGAAAGAAGCAATAAAATGTTGGTCCACTCTGTCTTTGCAAAGGCAATTTAAAGTGCTCAAGAGCAGTCTGCAAACATATGATATTCGTTGTGTGAGAAGCGAATGCCCATTCAGGGTGTACGCCTCAAAGGGCAAGTGGCAGGATTTCTGGCAGGTCAAGATTGTGGTAGATTCACATGTGAGCTTGAGCAATTAGCATCAAGGCACCGCAAACCTGATAGCTGCTTTTATTGCTAACTACATGTATCCTCAGATCGTGGAGAATCCTAGCTACGAGCCGAAGTCAATTATTTGTGTCGTTGAGGAGGAGTTTCAATATAAAATTAGCTACAACAAGGTTTACATAGCGAAGTAGAAGGCGCTGGAGATGAGGTGGGGGACGTATGAAGCTTCATATCATAACTTGTCGATGCTGTTGCAGACTATATGTCGTCGAAATCTAGGAAGTTTCTATGACTTGAAAACATATCCTTGCGTCCAGAAACCTGGGAAGCAGGTGATCCAACGGCCGTTCTTGGCCTTGGGTGCTTGCATTGAGGTGTTTCCACACTGCCGATGGGACATTTTTGATAGGAAGGTATAAAGGCACCATTCTCACGGCCGTTGGATGTGATGGTAATAGACAGTTGTTGCCTTTGGCAATTGTCTTTATTGAGAAAGAATCTGGAGATAGTTGGTATTGGTTTCTAGAGAGGGTTCCAAAACTACCATGTCACTTTTCTGATCCTGTAGCATATAGTATGCTAGCATGTAAAATGCTCTCCATCTTTCTAAAAGCAATGAATAGAGCGACAAAAAATATGTGTACATGTTTTCTCGTTGCTGCTGTTTCTTCAGTTCTCTCTTCGATCCATTTGCATCATCGACTGCACATTGCAGGCATGCTTGGCCCCAAACTAAGCTAGACGGGATCAAAGCATGAAGAAGACGGGTGAAAATGCATCCTGAAGATGGTTTGCAACTGCCAATACGGCTCAGGTTTCCAAAAGAAATAATGATATTAGTGGTGGCTGCTTGCTTAGCATAGTTTGCTATGGACATAGACACATTGTACTATACAGTCAGTCGCCAAGAACATCACTGCACAGCTGCACAATAACATCGAGAGAAGCTCATTAATATGACTGGAGATAGCAACAAATCTATGCAAGTAAAACATGATAGAGCAATGCACTTTTATCAGGATATATGGTTCCATGATCATGTTATCGACACATTATGTTTAAGAGAATTTCTCGTTGCCCTTGTTTCGTTCGCTTCTCACTCTTAAAACATTGATTTGGCTCAGACCAGAGCATCAGTTCGTCAGAAGTGCATATGTTATGCAGCGACTGCATATAGAGCATCGTGCAAAGAGTTTGCCACATACATCAGTTCGTCAGAAGTGCAAAGAGTCTGTGTGAGTAGAGGTGAGTGATGATTTGTAAAATCATCACTCAGACACTCACCTCTACTCTACACACAGACTTAAAAAAGGTGCGTTTAGTTTCACCCACCCTCACCCCAAAAATCATCCAACTTTTTTCTATTCATCTCGCTTCTCCCACTCACAAAACACTATTTATTTACAGTATATTTTTGGGTCTACGGTGTTTTTTCGGGAATCTTTCTCAATCTAAACACCCCCTAAAACTAGCCAGCAACGCATGCAATGCAAGGCACCAGTTTTGCGTCATCAGTAACAAACTCTGAATCCGAACACTTGGTCAACCCAGTCAACATATCCACTCCACTTGTCAGATCTGAAGGTATATCTACATGCATGCGGCTGCCGCGAGTCTTCCAAGAAGAGAAGTCGTGGCAGAGATCGTCTCGACACCGACCAGATCCCGACCCAGCTTATATATACATCGATGGATCGATCGTTCCAGCACCCAAGATCCTATCCAACTTCCAACCGCGCTCAAGGGCAAATCGACGTCAACAACGATGGCCGTCGTCTCACCGCCGGCGTCGCTTCTTCGCCCGTGGTCAGACCTCCTGCCGGAGCTCCTCGGCCACATCATCGCCTTCCTCCCGTTCCCCGGCGACCGCGCGCGCCTCCGCGCCGTCTGCCGCGGGTGGTGCTCCGCCGCGCGCCGCCACGTCCGGCAGCTCCCATGGCTCGTCCTCCCGGACGCCTCCTTCTGCACCATCGCAGCCGATGGAGACGACGGCTGCACGTCCTTCTTCTTCCGGCGCGGCAACATCCCCGGCCTCCCCGAAGACGCCACCATCGTCGGCTCCACCGGCGCCTGGCTCGCCGTCGACCGCACCGACGACGCGTACCGGCGCACCAGGTTCATCCCCGGCGTGTACCCTCGCCGCGACGTCAACCACAGGCACTCGTACCTCCTCCACAACCCCTTCTCCAGCGAGACCGTGCCGCTCCCCGAGCTCGACGACGTCATCAGCCATGTCTCCGATAAGTTCGAGGTCCGCAAGGTGCTGATGCGGTCGCCGTCGTCGGCTCCGGCCGATGACGTCATCGCCGTCATAACCAATAGCTGCTACTGCAATGTCATCCTGTGCCACCCCGGCAAGGGTGTAGAGATACTGCCCTACTTTGGTATATGTGACGTTGCGTTTCTTGGAGATTGTCTTTATGGGATCACCGCGGATGAAGACCTTCTCGTCTTCGAGCTTGATGAGGACGAAGATGATGGCAGGTCCATTGTTGTCAATGGTAAGCGTGTGATCAAGCACCCATTGGCTGATGGTGAGAAAGATCCTTGGAGCTGGATGGACGACGACGGCGATGGTGATTACGACGACAATGCCGGTAATGACAACGACGGTGATGGTGTCGTCAATGACGGTAATGGCAACGCTGATGGCGGCGACAATGACGATGCGCCAAACCAAGATGAAGAGGGTGATAGATTTAAAGGAGATAACTCCGTCTCGGACGATAAGGACATAGGACCATACACTGAAGTGCCCTATCAAGGCCATGCTATTACGACCCGGAAATTAGTGGTGTCACAAGGTGGGGAGCTGCTCATGGTGAGGCGCATAATGCAAGAACCTCCATTTACCCGTTCTTTCACACGCGAGGTCAAGGTGTTCAAGGCGGACGTGGGCATAGGCAAGTGGGTTCCCGTCGACCACGATCCGCTCGGCCAAGACGGGGCACTGTTCCTTAGTCGAGCCTTCTCCAAGTGTTGCCAGGTATTTGGGGACATGAAGCCAGGTTTTATGTATTTTGAGGATGTAGACGAGGTGTTCGATACTAGACTATGGACGGCTATGCCATTTACAATTCCGTGGCAGAGAAAACTGTTTAGATTAGAATGGACGACATGGGTATTCCCGCCGGAGGTGGTTGTTTAGCGCACACGTACCCGTTCTTTTTTTTTTTGGTTCATCCTTTTGTAATAATAAGTGTGAGGGCTAGTTTGAGGTTTCAAAATTCAAAGTTCTTACTGATCGGCCATTGTTATCAGAATATGCATATGGACTGCAGAGGGTAGTTGCTGTCCCCCTTGCTCTGTTTCATTGTGTTTAGTGGCAGGCCTAGGATAAAATTTTAAGGCGAGATGAACTTTAGCTACAACAATATAGCATTTCGTTCCAAGTGAGTTGGGTAGGCTAGAAATAAAACTCATAAGATAAAGGATAAGAAAAACACACAAAAAAAAGATAAGAGAAACACACACAAAAAAAAGACAGAAGGTAGCAAATAGAAAAAAAACAAATGTCGTGTTTCAAGCATGTTGATTACTACAGTAGTCGTTAAGCGCTCCTATGCATAGCTACTTTTTAGGGTTATTGTACTCCCTAACCGACTCTTCTTAAGTCAGTTTAGGTCGACCTACACCTCTCTTTAGGCCTTGTTTGGATTCCTACTGTTAAAGTTTAACACCAGAAAAGTGATGTGTTAAAGTTTAATACCCCACCCGTTTAGATCCATGTTAAAGTTTAACATCTCATTTAGCAATAGATGTATAAAAGACTTCATTACCCCTCATTGATGTCACTTTAGCATTAGAGAGGGAGAGGATAAGAGGGCAATAAATAAGGGTACTAAGGTCTTTTCCTCATTCCAGCAACCTTTTAGCAACTTTTACCAAGTTTTAACACCCCACAACCAGTTAAAGTTTTCAAAGGTGTTAAACTTTAACACACCCCATTTAACACAGGTGTTTGGATGTTTTATGTGTTAAAAGTAGCTCCAAGTTGGGTGTTAGTAGGACTTTGTACTAGAGCTCTTTTATGTTGCCCGATACTGGCATATACTAGTGCTCGAAAAGGACTAGTATAAAAACATTTGACGGTCAAATTAATTGTATACTACTGAAATCCACTAGTGGCATGGGTAGCATATGTGACTAGCATGTGTAGTATAAGGGTATTATGGGAAAAAAACAAAAATAACATCATGATAATATATTTTTGACACTAAAAATCCACCCCTTGTAAGATAGTAACTTAATATATATGCAATTATTACTAAATTACCCTCAACAATGGATGATTTAATTTCTCTATACTATATATATGCTGCCAACTAGTAGTATAAGGCATCATAAAAAAACTCTTATACTGTGGACCAATTTTAGGATTAGTTTCTCCTCAATTGATGCCAATTCGATCCTATCCTGAATATCTTCGTTCCGGGTGTACAAGGAGAGATGCGTTATGCGTTAACAAGATTAAATAAACAGTCAGAGCATGGCAGGATATTCACGTTAGGATCCTAGATGACATAAACGCATCTTTGGACCCTGTAGGTCAGCGCCCTGACTCACGCCGCCGAGCTAACACTTCTCGACATCGTGACTCATGGTGTTAACGTTAAGGTGCATGCCTCCTCTTTTTCGAAGCAAGTTGGCGCTGACGACGCTGAGCTCAGTGCGGCACCATCGGAACAGGCACTTGAATTCAAAAGCCACGACCCTCTTCTTCTAGTGGAGCCTCCCTTTATATGTTCTTGCTCAGTTTCGGTTTTTCTCTCTCCCTAACCCACCCAATCTTAGCAAATAGATATATTAGTCCTCAAACCTTAATATGGATTCAATTTTAGCATTCAAAACATTGATTTGATCCATAGATCTTCGAGAGTAAGGTATCCTCCCTTCCCTCCTCAATTTTAGCATTCAAAACTTTGATTTGATCCATAGAAGGATCGCACAATGCGCGCCCTCAACTGCAGGAACTTCATGACACAACAATCAACCGTGAGTATCATACATCTTGCAAACTTGCTGACCAGCGCATGGAGCGACAAATGGCTAAGGAGGATCTTGACCGTGAAGTGATTGCAAGCCTCAACTCGGAGCTGGCCCACCTAAGCGGGCGGGAAATCGTATCATGGAGTACGTGGCGCTTGGAGCCGAGGTGGGATGAACATCGATGCTACATCCATGTTGTCGGGTACCTTAATATAGGAGATAGTCACCCGAACCCTAGAGCCTACAACTCCGCCACCTGCTCTACGAACGCGATCAAATAAAGCCCACAGCCTTGACAGCGAGGCCGCCCGCTTGAGGCCCAAGATGGGGATCTACCGCGGGGCCTCATGTCTCCGCCTCGCTCGACGGTACCGCCCACCCCCGAGCGAGGAAGTCTCCAACACGTTCGCGGCTTCCCGGACGAGCCCTCTGAAGAGCCCACGATGTCAAAGGCTCCGCCTCGCTCGAGACCTCTTCATCCTACGAGGAGGCGCGCTCGCCTACTCCTCTGGCAGGCGCAATTAATGCCCGATACGGTGCCGCCCTGTGCCGCACACTTTGTTAACCACTCCCGCGTCCTTTTTTATGGGAGAACCCTTGATGCATTACGGAGCAACCCTCGAAGACCCATACGGATGGGACCGGGACACAATGCTGGACGGCGCCACCCCTCGAACGCTACCTCCGACGGCCATGCCACTACCTGGAGCCAAAGCTGACGCTCCCGCTCGGCGCGATGAATCACCCTAGGATGGTTAACGTGCTCGACATCACATCCCTCCTACAGTGCTACTGTAGGCTGCTTTAGCCTCTAGGATACAACTCTACATGTATTTTTTCTCACCTCCCTTCGGTTATAAAAGGGGAGGGGAGAGCGTGCACAAAGAGGGGGACATTGATCACAACACTCACGGCGAGTGCCTCCGCTCCCGCCATCCTTGATATTGGCACTTGCCTCCATCACCTCTAGCAAGGGACTTGGGAGCCTCTCTCCCTCTTCCGCTTTGGTTGTAAACCCCTATTACAAGCACCACTGGTACAAGATACACGGTGCTACGCACCCCCTGCTGCACGTACGGCCCCACGATCGGAACCAGGATAAACCCCTGTGTCCCCATGTCTATCTTGCATCATCATCAGGAGACGTGATTAGCAGAGCAATCACTGGTGGGTGTCAGACCCGGAAATCCGAACACCGACACATGTCCTCTGTTGGAGCATCTTAGGCCTTGTCCAAAGGTGAGCCAACAGCGAGCAGCGAGTTGGTGTCGGCGGCGGATGTAGATTGGAGAGGAGCTGAACAAACCTACATGTGAGTAGTACGTTTCAGTGTTGTTGGGACATTTTGGGCTGGGACTTTTTTTTGTTGGAATTCGATGAAAATTTTTATAATTCGATCGGTATAGCCACCGGTAGAACAAATCATCTCTCCTTTTGTTTTTGCGCAAATTGGAAGTTGATGGAAGTTTGGGACACTTAATTATAAACGACACCGCTATGTTTAAACAAAAAAATATTAGGCTAAAATATAAAGGTATCAGAGCATGGTTCAATAAGCTTTGTATAATAGTAATAGACAAGCCAAGTCACCAAGAGCCAAGTTAGGCCATGTTCAGATTCCTAATTTTTTACTATTTATTCTAACTTTTCACTATGTATTCTAAATTTTCACTATTCCTCCCTCACAAAACACGTTTCCCAGCGAATGCTACCGTGTTTTTCTAATGCTACGGTGTTTTATCCTACAATCTTACCACACTCTTAATAGAAAATTTTTATTTTGTTAACGTGGGCTCCACCACTAAGTACTTTTACTTCCTATTCATCCTCTTACAGAACACGCATCCCCAAAAATTCCTTTTTCTCCTTTCCTATTCATGCCCCTCACATAACACGCATCACAGAAAAAAATACTTTTTCTCCACCACAACTAAACACGGCATTATCCTCCTCCTTTCACCACTCAATGCCCCTGGTTCCGCGTGAGGTAGCAGTCATACGGATTACGGATCCAATCTGAGCTCAACTCTCTAGCAGTCGATCTGCGCTAGCTGCGAAAGCCGGTGCTTGTTAGGCAGATTCCCAACTATTGACTATTCATTTCAACTTTTCACTATTTATTTCAACTTTTCACTGTTCCTCCTTCACAAAACACGTTTCCCAACAAATGCTACAGTGTTTTTCCTATGCTACATTGTTTTTTCTACCATCTAAACACACTCTTAGCTTGAAAGACAGGGATTGCCGACCCATCGGTCGCGGCAAGAGGAAGCGGGCGGCCATGGACTATGTTGTGCCGCTGCCTGGAGGTCGTCATCGCCCCCCGCGCTAGCAGCTGAAGCAGCGGGCTGGACCTCGCCGTCGGCGAGGCTTGCCGCATGCGTAGTGGGCTGGAGGCCGCAGAAGCAGTGGCCTGGGGCTCGCTGTCCGGGAGGTCGCATCGTCGATCTCGACCTCGTCGCATGGTAGTTGTGGTGCTGGGCGCCTGGGCCTCGAGCTCAACCGCGACGCCCCCGAAGCGCCAAGCGAGCTCCCCGGTCGCCGGTCGGTGCCTCCGGCGATCCATTCTCTCGCCGGCTCGGGCATCTTCGGCCACCGAAGCTCATGCGTCCCGTCTTTTCCAAGAAGAGACGAGCTCGGCGCATCACAGTCGCTTGCTGGGCGAATCGCTCGGCGCGGGCAGCAGCGACAAGTTCGTTTTTTCTCTCTAATTCTCTTTCATCCACGTTGGATTCCTCTGACGTGTCTTGGCTATTCGACCGATGATATGGTGGGTCAAGTCACGTAAAAGGCCCAGCACAGCAGGTCAGGGCGTCAGACCTCCTTCCTTTTTCCACTTTCCCCTCCTCGTACTACCAGTTCTAGCACGCAACACAACCCTAGCCGCCACCGCCGGCCTGCCTCGTGGAGGCACTGCAGAGCAGCTGGAGGCGGCCGAGTCTGAAGCCGGCTCGGTGGTGCTGGAGTCTGAAGCTCGGCTCGGTGGTGGAGGCGGCCGATTCTGAATCTTCTTCGCCTGCAGATCTGGGCAGTCGGATGAGATGACGATTGCACGGCAGTACGCCTGATGAAGGTAACCTTAGATGTTGCTCCATGATTTTTTTTCCTCTTGACTTATCTCTTTGCCCAATCTCGAGAGGCGCAGATCCTTCCACCCCGTTTCCCCCCCCCCCCCCCCCCGCTCGCGGTGTTCCAACTTCCCCTGATAAGCCACGCGCATAGGTGTCTAGGCCTTTTCCTACTTTATTTTCATTAGATTTCATATATGATGTCTTTCGATCCCCTTTATTGCTTTAAGTTCATTTTATTAAAACCATATCTTTATCGAAACCTATTTCTAATCTTTAGTAAATGATTTGGATGTTGTGTAAAATTTTAATTTGATCTATTAGGTTCGACCCTGATGCTGCCGCCCGGCTGACTCCGGCAACGGCGCAACGGTGCTCCCTGCTAAAACTGACCCAATCATGCTGCGCCTGCCCTCCCTTCTGAACGAGGGAATGAAAGATTCAGATTGATTTAGCCATCCAATTTTCCGGCATGCTGAATCAAATTTCTATAGAATTTAGTAAACCGTCTGCCTAATGTTGATTTTGTTTGTAAAAGTTTACATACATGGTGAGGACAACATTTGTATAGTTAGATAGTTTGTGTAAGCCACCTCCCCCTCCTCTTTTGTGCAACCACAAAACCAGAACTGTTATGCACTATTTGTTCAGCATTTATTCATAAGAGAAGTCTTCCAATTACCTAGGGGCATGATTCCTGTGGTGTCTTCTTTAATTTTTTATTTATTCATTCTGTTCCATCGGATGTACAAATTGTTGGATAAAAGCTGGGACAAGGACTGTACAATATATAGATGGCGAGCTGGCCAACCTTTTATCACAGAACACCTCTATATTCTTGGATTCATTTGAATGCCAGCATGAGCATCTGTGTGCGAGCTACATCTGTAAGTTCTTCCATGGGTGCTTGGAAAGATATGCACATTGTATCACTGTGCCATCTGACGTCTCTCTCTCCTTTTTTCTTACCTTTATTTTATCACTCTTTCTTAGATGTGTGGCCATATGAATGAGGTATTGAATTCTAAGGATTATTTCATTAGTTTCGTCTGTTGGTTGCACACACAGCTCACCAGATAACTTGAGGGGAACAGCAATGCCTTGTCTTCAGATCTGTCTTTTACCAGTGCCACCTATGATTCTGAGTATGTTATCTACATGTTATTATTATATCTTCTAATTTGCTTTCATGATCATTTGACAATGCAGTAGCCATCTGACATGGTATTTTACAGTAGTTACATAAATAAGTAGAACCAGAACTGTTGCTTGTTTACATTGGAAAATAAAAAGATACCTTTAAGAATGAGGTTATCACTCTTTCTTAGCTGTGTCTGCCATATGAATGAGGTATTCAATTCTAATGATTATCTCATTGGTTTCGTCTATTGGTTGCACACACAGCTCACCATATAACTTGAGAGGAACAACAATGCCTTGTCTTCAGATCTGTATGTTACCAGTGACACCTATGATGATGAGTATGTTATCTACATGTTATTGTATTTCTCATTTGCTTTCATGATCATTTTGGCGATGCATTAGCCATTTGACATGTTATTTTACAGTAGTTACATAAATAATTAGAACCAAAACTGCTGTTTGTTTACATTGGAAAATAAAAAAGCATTTCCCTAAATGCTTGTCTCTCAAACCCAAGCAGATTTGTTACCTAGGCATGATGTAGGCTTTACGAGTACTTTGGCTATTTCTCATAGGAGACCAACAACTTTCTCGCATGAGTTTTGCTGAAGGTCTTTTCTCTAATATGTTATCTTTCCCTTCTTTAAAAGACAAAGTAAGGGTTAAGAAAGGACTATGGATTTTGTGGTCTTGTGTTTGGCTACACTACTAGTTCATTGTAAAGCTCCAAATAAAAGAAAAAAGATGTAATTTCAAGGCAATTGAATTTATAGAAATTTTTTTTATAGAAAGCTAAGGACCAATCCTGTGCAAACCTTGAAGAATGGATTTCTTAATTCTGTTGAGGAAATCTTTTGTGAATTTCAATCTCGAAAATTTTACTCAAAAGTGTTGTGGGGTGTGCGTTTGTGTTTTTTCTTAACTTCATCCTAATAGCTTTTATACTATTTTTCTTGCATTCTACAGACACATGATTTTTTATGGTTCTTCTAATAGTGCTGTTTAATCATTTCTTTGTAATCACATTTACTATGATTGAATTTATAGAAAAAAATTACAACAAAGGTAAATACTAGCCCTATTTGTTTACACTAGTGATTATATAAGCTTATTGGTGCTAAATTATTTGATTCAAATTATTGGTTCTATATTATATAATCTCTGTAGGCTTGCTTGTTTCCCAATTATTAAGGGTGTAAATGGTTGGTGTAAAAATAATCTGAAATAAGCACCCCTTGGGTGACTTTTGGGATTTATGATAATCTGAAATAAGCACCCCTTGGGTGACTTTTGGGATTTATGATAATCTGAAATAAGCACCCCTTGGCTTATGGGATTATACAATCTAGACAATTATCTAAGTTGTTTGTTGCTTATAACAGATTGTCACAAATTACACATAATGAATTGATTAAATATTCTTTGGAGGAACTCTAGTGTGAGATATGATCTCATAAGAACCAAGTAGAGTCGTGTTCTCAACTTCTCATACTGATATTCTAAGAGTGTCAAAGATTTGTGTTTGCGGGTGTTTGTGTTTTTCTTCTTAATTTATCCTAATAGCTTATATGAGTTTTTTTCCTTGATTCTATGCTCACTTATGATTTTTTTTAAAAAAATTATGGTGTTCGTATAGTGCTATTTAATTATTTCTATTTTTAAAAGCACATTTGTCGTTGAAGCCTGTTTATGCAGCTGGCGTGAAGGAACGACTCAGCTAGTAAACGGGTTATCCTTAAGTTGTAGCATTTCCGTAGTGTGTGGTTGCACTTTGTTGTTTAACTCATAAAGATTGACAGTGCTCGGAGTTTTAGCCTATTCTATTATAATTAAAATACTCGTTCATATTCAGATAGATAGCTTTGACTTATTTTTTTTATCATACTCATAATTCTATTAAATAGTACCCCTACCAAAATAATCTGACTTACAGTTTTGTCTTAATTAAAAACTGGTACCAATGCTATGACTCTGAATTAGTATTGTAAATGAGAGTGAAACACTTTACTTAAAAATCCTATAAAATTTAAGCTGATCCAAACAATCAAAAGGCCCAATTACTAGAAAAAAGATAGTTAGAATGCCTAAATGATTAACGGCTAGGTGGTAAGAAGCAAATTTGTAAAGATTACTTGTATCATCAGGGAGCCCCTTTCAAGAGAATAATTTAAGGAAGGATTCCATTTCATTTCCCTCCTAGTTATTGTGTCCAGAGCTAAAACAACAAGCCTGACCTTGCCTAGGCATAATCATATGTATAAAGAGTAATTTGATAATTCTTATGTTATAAAAAAGGCATAATCATAGCCTTGTCTGCCTAGAATAAACCATCACATAGTAGCTGAAATAAGAAACCACAGACGATATGCACGCATTCAACTCATCATGACATAATCCGCTGAATCATAAACAAACATAAAGAGGACACAGTGTACTGCCTAGAGTTCGGTAATAGCAACAGTGACTAGATAAAACCAGGTAATAGCAAAGCAACTAGATAAAACTATATTGATATAAAGGCCACCCTTCTGTTGAACATTTCTTCAGGTGATGTAGATGATTCTCGCACGCAACAAACCTGCAATTTTGAGTACAAATCAATGGTTAGAGCCTCTATATCATATTAAAGTTATGAAAGCCACTACATCTTATCAGGTTTTTTAAAAACTCGCAATTACGCATGTAGATCTAAGATTATGTGTAAAGGAGGCCACCTGAACGTTTGTCGCCATGCGAGAACCCATCTCAGCGCTTGTTGGACCTGGCCCTCCGGTTGACGTGGTCAACCCACTTCTTGCCCTTTGCGGCAGCAGCAGCATTACCTGGCGCTCCTGCGCCTGACGGTCGCGTTCGGCAGCGGCCGCCGCCTCCCTGCGCTCGTCGCGGGCCTCATGGTCAGTAACGTAGCTTTGCCTGTAGAGCCCGGGGCGAAGGCGGCATGGCCTGCACTCCCACACGACGAGTGGGTCGACCGCCGGGGCCCGATCTTCACCGTCCGCACCATGATCTCTCCCCGCACCCATCCCGCCCTCACTCGCTCTCCGGTCTCCGGCGCACTTGCTCTCTCCGCCTCCGCCGCCGCACTCGCTTGGTGGAGTCGTGCAGTGAGGGGGATTTGGTTTCTTGCCGATGAGGTAAGAAAAGCTACGCTGGGCCTGGGGAAAGAAATTATATGTTGGGCCTTAATGGGCCTAACTTACTGCACATTCGGCCCATGTAGCAAGGCAGGCGAGGCAACACCGTGTCGGCCTCCCACCACACCCCCTCTGCGCATCCGACGGCCGCGCGGCGCCGACCCGCTGGATCGACGGCGCGTGGCGCCCGACCGATGCGTAAAAATTATTGAATTTGGCCCTTTTCTCGTCAGAATAGAATATTCCTCCTCGTCCTCATTCCCCGCGTGCGCCCTCTGCCTCCTCCTCATCCTCGCTTCTCCTCCGTTTCCACCTCCCCCTTTCCACCCCGCTCGCGAGCGTCGCGAAGGCTCCGATTCGGCCGCGCATGGCGCTGCCGCCGCGCTGATCCCTGCTGCCCAGGCGCGCCATCCCCCTCTTTCTCTCTCCTTCCCTTGGGTGAGTGAAATCCTCCTCGCTCTGTTTGTTTCTGTTTTCCCTTTCTGTCGTGCGTTGCTGCTTGGCTCTGTCCCCACGCGTTGTTGTCCGGACTCGATCGATCCCACTCCGGCGGAGCTGGGGCGCCATTCCTAGCTCTTGATCTGCGTTATCCTAGTCGGAATTCCATGCTCTGCACCTGCGATTTGGTACCAGCAATTTGCTCTGTTTGCTTCCAGTTGCTAGTTATAGGCTAATTTTTAGCATGGAGATTAGCAATTAGCTTATGATTGTAGCACAGAGGCGGTTCTAGAGCGTGGGAGCTGATTCCCAGCATCACGTGGTGGCGGCGTGCGTTGGATGATGAATGGCAGTCGCTGACTAGCGAATGAAATTACCAAATGCTTGATGATGAGAGCTGCTTTGTGCAGAATAAACATGTTTGTTGAGGCCAAATTGCAGAGGTGGGTTGACCGAGCATTGATAATGCTTCGTTGTCAAAAAAATGCTGTGATTCATGAAGCATGCCATTTATTTGCATTTAGCACTTACTGCCACATCTAGCTGGTGCATCCTTACAGTGGTTGGAACTCTGTGCTCCTTTCTGAATCGATGTACCAAAATTTTTAGATTTCAGTATGCTTCCATTTAATGTACTCGTTGGTGGTAGCAACTGCAGGACCTGATTGTGATGCAATGGATACTTGTATACTAAGTTAACTCTTTTCATTTTCTTAGTTGAAAATGGCAATGATGGTGGATCCTCCAAATGGAATTGGAAGCCAAGGAAAACACTACTACACCATGTGGCAAACGTTATTTGAGATTGACACCAAATATGTGCCGATCAAGCCCATAGGGCGAGGAGCTTATGGAATAGTTTGTTCATCCATGAATCGTGAGACAAATGAGAAAGTTGCAATAAAGAAGATACACAATGTTTTCGATAACCGTGTAGATGCACTAAGAACTTTACGGGAGTTGAAACTTCTTCGCCATCTCCGTCACGAAAATGTCATTGCTTTGAAGGACATAATGATGCCAACACATCGGAGAAGCTTTAAGGATGTGTACTTGGTCTATGAGCTCATGGATACTGATTTGCACCAAATAATTAAATCACCTCAGGGGCTTTCCAATGACCATTGCCAATATTTTCTTTTTCAGGTAAATATTATTTCATATCTATGTTCAACAAATGAAACTAAAATATGTGTTTCATAGTGTTTTCTAGCTGGTAGTTATCTACATAGGTGATGTTGTTTAGTGCACACTATAGCTCCATTGCAGTTTGCATCGTAGGAATATCATTAACATGAGTAATAATTTGGGCTTGATTTTATTGGAAAGCTGATCCAGTATGGGTATCTATGCACTCCTAATCTCGAAATTAATCTAAGCACTGTTGTATTGGTCTCTGAAAACATCTTTTCTGATTGTTGTTTTCCCATAAGGAATATCATTATCATGAGTATTAATTGGGTTTCATTTTGTTGGAAAGTTGATCAAGTACGGGTATCTATGCACTCCTGATCTCGAAATTAATCTAAGCCCTGTTGTACTGTTCTCTGAAAACGCCTTTTCTGATAGTTGTTTTCACATAAAATTATCATAGTGCTTCTTCACAAAGAATATTATGAAATTCAGATACAATATGAAAGGTAATAAGAAAGAATCACATTCAAAAGAGCATGGTCTCCTGAGCAATTCTGGCTGTTTTCACAGATGCTTGCACTTAATTACTAGGGTTTGATGGAACTTACAATAAGTCAATAACTGGCCAGTTATCCTCTCCATTGAAGCTCGGATTATTCTATGAGTGTATAGGCAACTTCGAAACTAATGATGTGGAGCTTTCTATTTATTTTTGGCTTAAAAGGAGAACCCTACATTTTGGGTTATTCAATCCATAGGTCTTTTACCCTGCAAGTCCACATCAACAGCCAGTGGAACATCCTGTATATGTTAGTAGCTGTCACCATGACTGCGGTCTTTGACAAATTTTGAATTTCTCAAGTTTGATTGTTTAAACTGATCTGCCTATGTTGTTATGGGCTCTTAAATCCAGTCATTCTCTTATTGGCTTATGCATACATTAGCATAGCCACATACTTATTTAGCCTTAGACTAACACCTTCTCTTTAGATATTTGCGAATTACAGCTTACTTTACTGGCTTGTTCGAGCCAGTTCCCCCGTTCCAGTTGATGTATTGAGTAAGGCAGAACTTTACTTGATCAGACTTCATGTTCCAAATCAAACAGCAGCTTTATTTTATTGAAATAGGCTTATCTGCTAAACCTGAACAGTAGCAATTCTTTCAGGTGGATTGCATATTTACAAGAATCTACACAGTAGATAACTGCTTAGGGGCTTCTGAAATGACAAAAAGTAGAGCTTATCCCCTACATGAAGTAAAGAGAAGGGTTGATGAATTTCTTGTTCCCTGTACCCTTAAGCAATTCAGTTTTATAAATAGTTTGAGAACCTTTGAATTTTTTGTGCTTTGTGCCATTTCATTCTTGATGTTTGCTACCTACTTTCTCACTGATAATCCGAGACTTTTTTTTTTCTTGATTGTAGTTGCTCCGAGGACTGAAATATCTCCATTCAGCAGAAATACTCCACAGAGACCTGAAACCTGGATCTTCTCTATGGATCTAGCTCTGGTACCACTTGTTAATAAAAGCGCGGAAACGATAACCTAGGATCACAGAACCAAATCGCAAGATCACATGAAACGAGGAACGACACTGAGGCACGATGTTTTTTTAACGAGGTTTGGCTATGTGCCTACATCCTCGGGGCATGACTACGGACGCTTCTCCCCGTAAACAGCAACTACACCGGCATTCGGGCAACGCCGCCGCCCACACCAGCCGCCAAGTCGTATTTATGGGCCATAGGGATACAAAGTACGACTACAACTCTATCCCTAACCTACCAAATTACAACTCAAGTCCAACGATAACCAATCTGTACACATATTCAGCACATATCCAACACTAATTTCTATTTCATTTTCGTCTTGATTTCAAAAACGACTCCACACTCGGTGCCTTGAAATACGCAAAATAGGCGAAGGCACATCTGCCATAAAACCCTTGAAAATAGGCGACAGGTAGGTTCTTGGGCTTCATAATTTAGGTGGTTACATATTTCTTTAGTAAAGTGCACGTAGATCGAATTACATGCGGGATATTAGTCGTTTCATAAAAAAAACTGAATGAACCTAAGGCTCTCCTCACCCAGATTTGAACCATTAGATCTAAGAAATAGATATCTCAGATCTCTCTTCATCAACCTCCTTCTCTCTTCTCCTATGGACCCCATTGCCTTTATAGGGGGAGGTATTTTTAATTGGAGGGGGCATGTTTTTTTATAGGGGGAAGAAGATAAGGTGAGATGAAGGGAGAGATCTGAGCCATCCATTTTCTTAGATTCAATGGTTCAGTATCTGGGTGAGGAGGGCCTTAGTTTCACCCCCGGATTTGAGATAACTTTCCCAAAAAAAACACCGGGTGCGGCCAGATATCTCTTTCATTGTTGTGTTGTCACGCGCAAGATATTTTCTTGTATACCTGCCACTCTCTTACTTCTTATTTAATCTCGTTAACGCATTACACATCTCTCTTCTTGTACATCCTGAATGAAGATATTCGGGATAGGATTAGATTGGCATCAATTGAGGAGAAACTAATCCTAAAATGGGTCCATAGTGTAAGAGCTTTTTTTTTACAGTGCCTTGTACTAGTAGCTGATAGTATATAGTATAGAGGAGATCAAATAATCTATTGTTAAGGGTAATTTAATAATAATTACATATGTATTAAGTTACTATCTTGCATGGTGTGGATTTTTAGCCTAAAAAATATATTATCGTGATGTCATTTTTGTTCTTTCTCCATAATACCCTTAAACTATCCATACTACTCACGTATGACACCCATGCCACTAGTGGATTTCAGTAGTATACAATTAATTTTGACCGCCAGATGTTTCTATATTAGTCCTTTTCGACTACTAGTATATGCCAATGTAGGGCATCGTAAAAGAGCTCTGGTATAAGGTCCAACTAACAGCTAACTTTTAGCTGCTTTTAACACATAAAGCATCCAAACACCCATGTTAAAAGGGGTGTGTTAAATTTTAACACATTTGAAATCTTCAACTGGTCGTGGGGTGTTAAAACTTGGTAAAAGTTGCTAAAAGGTTGTTTGGACAGGAAAAAACCTTAGTAACCTTATTTATTGCCCTCTTATCCTCTCCCTCTATAATGCTAAAGTGGCATTAACGAGGGGCAATGAAGTCTTTTATACACCTCTTACTAAATGGGGTGTTAAACTTTAACACGGCTTCAAACAAGTGGGGTGATAAACTTTAACACATCACTTTTTTTTCTAGTGTTAAACTTCAACAGTAGGAATCAAAACAAGGCCTAAAGAGAGGTGTAGGACGACCCAAACAGACTTAAGAAGAGTCGGTTAAGAGATATTAAGGAGTAGAATACCCCCCAAAAAGTAGCTATGCATAGGAGCGTTTGAAGACTAGCAATCAATATACTTGAAACACAACATTTGTTTATTTTCTGTTTACTACCTTCTGTCTTATATTTTTTTTTTGTGTTTTTCTTATCCTTTCTCTTGTGAGTTTTATTTCTAGCCCACCCCACTTGGAATAAAATGATATATTGTTATTGTTGCTATAGCTTTTGGCTCACCTTAAAATTTTATCCTAGGCCTGCCACTAAAAACACAATGAAACAGAGCAAGGGCGACATCAACCACCCTCCGCAGTCCATATGCATATTCTAAAAACAATGGCCGATCAGTAAGAACTTTTTTAAATTTTGAAACCTCAAACTAGTCATCAACCTTATTACAAACGATGAACCAAAAAAAGAAAAAAGAAGAAGAACGGGCACGTGTGCGCTAAACAACCACCTCCGGCGGGAATACCCATGTCGTCCATTCTGATCTAAACAATTTTCTCTGCCACGGAATTGTAAATGGCATAGCCGTCCATAGTCTAGTATCGAATACCTCGTCTGCATCCTCAAAATACATAAAACCTGGCTTCATGTCCCCAAATACCTGGCAACACTTGGAGAAGGCTCGACTAAGGAAGAGTGCCTCGTCTTGGGCGAGCGGATCGTGGTCGACGGGAACCCACTTGCCTATGTCCACGTCCGCCTTGAACACCTTGACCTCGCGTGTGAAAGAACGGGTAAATGGAGGTTCTTGCATTAGGCGCCTCACCATGAGCAGCTCCCCACCTTGTGACACCACTAATTTCCGGGTGGTAATAGCATGGCCTTGATAGGGCGCTTCGGTATATGGTCCTATGTCCTCACCGTCCGAGACCAAGTTATCTCCTTTAAATCTATCACCTTCTTCATCATCTTGGTCTGGTGCATCGTCATCGTCGCCGCCGCCATCACCGTTGTCATTACCGTCATTGTCACTGCCATTACCGTTGTCATTACCGTCATTGTCTACACCATCACCGTTGCCATTACCGGCATTGTCGTCCATCCAGCTCCAAGGATCTTTCTCACCATCAGCCAATGGGTGCTTGATCACACGCCCACCGTTGACAACAATGGGCCTGTCGCCATCATCGTCATCCTCATCACCATCGAGCTCGAAGATGAGAAGGTCTTCGTGCGCGGTGATCCCGTAAAGGCAATCTCCAAGAAACGCAACGTCACATATACCAAAGTAGGGCAGTATCTCTACACCCTTGCCGGGGTGGCACAGGATGACATTGCAGTAGCAGCTATTGGTCATGACGGCGATGACGTCATCGGCCGGAGCCGACGGCGACCGCATCAGCACCTTGCGGACCTCGAACTTATCGGAGACATGGCCGATGACGTCGTCGAGCTCGGGGAGCGGCACGGTCTCGCCGGAGAAGGGGTTGTGCAGGAGGTACGAGTGCCTGTGGTTGACGTCGCGGCGAGGGTACACGCCGGGGATGAACCTGGTGCGCCGGTACGCGTCGTCGGTGCGGTCGACGGCGAGCCAGGCGCCGGTGGAGCCGACGATGGTGGCGTCTTCGGGGAGGCCGGGGATGTTGCCGCGCCGGAAGAAGAAGGACGTGCAGCCGTCGTCTCCATCGGCTGCGATGGTGCAGAAGGAGGCGTCCGGGAGGACGAGCCATGGGAGCTGCCGGACGTGGCGGCGCGCGGCGGAGCGCCACCCGCGGCAGACGGCGCGGAGGCGCGCGCGGTCGCCGGGGAACGGGAGGTAGGCGATGATGTGGCCGAGGAGCTCCGGCAGGAGGTCGGACCACGGGCGAAGAAGCGACGCCGACGGTGAGACGACAGCCATCGTTGTTGACGTCGATCGATTTGCCCTTGAGCGCGCGGTTGGATAGGATCTTGGGTGCTGGAACGATCGATCCATCGATGTATGTATATATAAGCTGGGTCGGGATCTGGTCGGTGTCGAGACGATCTCTGCCACGACTTCTCTTCTTGGAAGACTCGCGGCAGCCGCATGCATGTAGATATACCTTCAGATCTGACAAGTGGAGCGGATATGTTGACTGGGTTGACCAAGTGTTCGGATTCAGAGTTTGTTACTGATGACGCAAAACTGGTGCCTTGCATTGCATGCGTTGCTTGCTAGTTTTATTTGAAGTCTGTGTGTAGAGTAGAGGTGAGTGTCTGAGTGATGATTTTACAAATCATCACTCACCTCTACTCACAGACTCTTTGCACTTCTGACGAACTGATGTATGTGGAAAACTCTTTGCACGATGCTCTATATGCAGTCGCTGCATAACATATGCACTTCTGACGAACTGATGCTCTGGTCTGAGCCAAATCAATGTTTTAAGAGTGAGACGCGAACGAAACAAGGGCAACGAGAAATTCTCTTAAACATAATATGTCGATAACATGATCATGGAACCACATATCCTGATAAAAGTGCATTGGCCTTCAGGATGCATTTTCACCCGTCTTCTTCATGCTTTGATCCCGTCTAGCTTAGTTTGGGCCAAGCATGCCTGCAATGTGCAGTCGATGATGCAAATGGATCGAAGAGAGAACTGAAGAAACAGCAGCAACGAGAAAACATGTACATATATTTTTTGTCGCTCTATTCATTGCTTTTAGAAAGATGGAGAGCATTTTACATGCTAGCATACTATATGATACAGGATCAGAAAAGACAGAGTGGACCAGCGTTTTATTGCTTCTTTCATATTATCAGGATTAGCATATATTGAACTGACATAGACCTCATTCTCCCTATACTCCCATTGCACCGCTTGACCATCATTTACACTTAGCCTCGAAAAGTCGTACCCGTCCCAGTTCTGCGGGACACAATAATCACCTTCATGTCTAAAGATGAATCATCCACTGCATGCTCTTCACCCTCATCAGCCTCGCCAGTTGCTTGACGAAGTTCTTTTGAGGCATCTCCATCTTCAGCTGGTTCATGCATCGCATCCGGATCTTCATCAGCTTGTTCATGCATCGTCTCCGGATCTTCTGATATTGTATCTCCCTGGCCTCCATATTCGTTAGCTGCTTCAGTACTAATTGTAGCCTTTTCGAACGCTTGCACAAATAATACCAGAGGTAAACCCTGACTAGTGGTTAGATTCACATAGTTCCTCTAGTTTTGGATGCCTTGAAGTGGCAATAGCTCTCAAAATACCAGTTCCCTCCGATTCACCACGGCCATGACCCAGATCTCATGTTGGTCTCGATTCAGTCCGAAAGTTTTAAATAGCCAATTGCAGATTGAAACCCAAGTCCTCTCTCTTGCTCGAGGTACTTCCTTTATGAAGGAACTAAAGTCTGACAAATCTACCTCTTCAGGACCATATCTAACATCCCCAGACCCATAGAACACTTGAAAAGATAAACTTTCTGACATGCCTGCCAACACAATTAACACCAATTTCTCAAACTTAGATATTTAATATGGGCCAAAAATGTTTCTATTCAAATAAGTTTCCACCTACTTAATATTTTCTAAAGAATCCTAATATCACTACACAAACTAAACTAATATTTCTATTTAAAAAATTCACTGACTAATACTTCTATGTAGATATTCCTAATAAACTACTATGTTTCTAATTTTAACTACTATTTCTATTCAAATATTTTTTTCTATAAAAAAATTAAATGCATAATATTTCTAATTTTATTGACTACTATTTCTATCAAAACTATATTTTCTATCGATCTAAACTGTTTTTTTAATCTAAAAAATTTAACATTTCTTGACAAGGCAATATGCCTAAATTATTTATTGACTAGGATTTCTATCTAAACTACCATTTCTATATAAAACATTTAACTTCCAAATATTTCTAAACAACCTTTTCGAAACATTTAACTAGGCTAAAATTTGTAATTGTACTGGACTAGTCTATCTATCTAAATTATTTTCCCTATCTATCTAAAATATTATTTCTATGTAAATAACTAGCTAATATTTATATATACAAAGGCATAGAAATTTGAATCTATAAAGATATAGAGATTTGAAAAACTACCTGAACCGAAGGTAGATCCGACAGAGCACCACCCCACCCTACCCCTTCCCTCCCCTCTCCTCTCCTCTCCTCTCTCTTCTTCTTCTTCTTCTTCTTCTTCTTCTTCTTCTTCTTCTTCTCTCTGGTCCCCCAGCGCGTACGAGCAGCCGTGGGAGAGGCCGGCTCGGCGATTTAAACCACCTGGGCACCTTCCGCCGTTTCATCCCGCGGTAGGGCCACCAAACGCCGATTCAAACGGCGCTAAGCTGTGGGCCCCCCCGATGGTTCATCCGGTGGCTTTCAACTGGGCCCCGCGGCGCATCTGCCTACCGCTGGATGAACCGGCGATCACTCCTGGCCCATGGAGGCCCACCACCTATCGTCGTTTCATATGACGAGTTGTTTTTCCGCCATTCCAAACGGCGATTTCTTCTCTTATCGCTGTTTCCTGCGGCGATATGATCTTAACGCCGGACCAAACAGCGGTAGGCTGACAAATTTAAAAAAAGATTGGCAAGTTACATATATTTCTGATAAAACATAAAATAAAAAAATTTCAGTATGCTATACTCCCCTTAGAAAAAATCAGTATGCTACACGCAGAAAGAAAAACAACGCCGCCGCCTACGACGCCTCCGCCGGGTGTCGCTCGTCGGCGTCGACGCCGTCCACCATCTCTCCGTGCCGCTCGTTGCCGTCGACCATCTCCCGTGCCGTTCGTCGTCGTTCCCCATCGGCTCGCCCCATCCTGGCAGTCGGCCTAGTGTTCCGATGACAGTGCTGTGGCCGCCGCCGAGCTTAGCCACGCCAGGTGCCGCACTACCATGGAGGAGGCCGAGAGGGCAACCGGTGCTTCCAACCTGCAGGGTTGCAAGAGGAAGAGCAAGCGCATGAACTTCTGCAGGACAGCAATAACAAGTTCAGTGTATCCACTTCATCTGGTGGCTTGTTGGCCTCTTGGGCGTTAGCCCCTTCTTCCATGTCAGTATACTAATTCAATGGCATGCTTCTTCCATTGGAAAAGGGGGAGGTTGAGCAAGTTGAGAGAACTGACGGAACATTTGGATCACTTGAAGAGAAGATTAATTCAGTAGAAGAGGAAGCTACTGTGACTTACGCACGAGATCGTAGGCAGAAAGATTTTGCCTTGTCCAGCGAGGGGGCGAAGCGACACTCACCTTCTGCTCCCGCCCTGTTCGGTCGGTCTCGCGCCGTTTCGCCGTAGTGGAGTCTATCTCGCGCTTTTTCTTCCCTCCCTGATCCCTAGTATACACGTATCTGAACTCTATACCACACACACTCACACAACACCCACACACACCCCTGTAACTACAACCCATACACAACTCACGTCCTTCTACATATCACTAAAGTCTCGCCGACTTCGTAGACGACGCGCATGTCATAGTTCCATTGTCGCGCATTTTCTTCCCTCCCGTTTCTCTCTGCAAATGGACCGGCTTATATCTGGGCCTAACGATAAAAATACAATTTGTGGGATTAAACGACACAGCGGCTCCAACCTCTGAGGTAGCGGCAGCAACTTCAGAGGATCACGGGATCCTCTGAAGTTGTTGGCGCTACCTTAGAGGGAAGTAAAACGTGGTTGGCCCTTCATTCAGCATCCGACGGCTCAACAAGATTCAACAGAAACAAGAAGTCAGGCCCGTATTCACCGCACGGCCCAGCCCATACATCAGGAGAATAGAGAACTTTTCGCTGCACACGGGAAAAAAAAGAGCGTCGTCGCCTACGATGACGCCTCCACTGGGTGCCGCTCGTCGGCGTCCAACGTCTCCCAGCTCTCGTACATCCATGACCGCAGAGCGCTCTGCCGCCGCCGCCGGCTCCGCCTTCCGAAGACATCTTCCACCGCCGCCGTCGGTAGAGTCGTCGCCTTCCGTCTGCGGCTCAGCGGCGGCGGCGGCCTCGCGTGGAATCGCGGGCGCATCTGCAGGCTGTCGACGACGACGCGGTCGTTGTGTTTCTGGTGTTCGGCGAGGCCACGACTGCGTTGGGAGGCGGCCTGGTGACGATGGAGCGCAACTTGAGGTCTGGCATGGCTTTGAAGCGGTCGTCCCGGCGGCGTGCGACGACGAGTTGAAGACGATGTCACTCGCCTGTGGGCTGCAAGGGAAGTGGGTGTCCCGGAGCCTGGGGTAGTCCTCGCCGGCGAGGGCGGGGGCGCGGTCGTCGTCGTCGTCTGGATCGCCGCCCCTGTCTGGACGGCGACGAGTGGCAGTGGGAGATGGTGGACACAGGCCTGACCTGATGTATGGGCTGCTAGGTTGTATGGGCCGTGCGGTGAATACGGGCCTGACCCGAGGTACCTCTTGTTTCCGTTGAATCTTGTTGTCGCAGTCGGATGCTGATCCAAGGGCCAACCGCATTTTACTGCTCTCTGAGGTAGCGGCAACAACTTCAGACGATCTCGTTCCAGAGGACGGTGTGGTGGGTCAAGTGACGTAAAAGGCCCAGCACAGCAGGTCAGGGCGTCAGACCTCCTTCCTTTTTCCACTTTCCCCTCCTCGTACTACCAGTTCGAACCCTAGCCGCCACCGCCGGCCTGCCTCGTGGAGGCACTGCAGAGCAGCTGGAGGCGGCCGAGTCTGAAGCCGGCTCGGTGGTGGAGGAGGTTGTCGCCGATGCTATTAAAATGGAACTGAATCTTTTTGGCCTGCAGATCTGGGCAGTCGGATGAGATGACGATTGCACGGCAGTACGCCCGATGAAGGTAACCTTAGATGTCGCTCCATGATTTGGTAATTGGTACTAGCTTTGATATTGTTTCCTCTTGATTCATCTCTTTGCCCGATCTCGAGAGGCGCAGATCCTTTCACCCCGTTTTTTTCTTCCCCCCGCTCGCGGTGTTCCAACTTCCCCTGATAAGCCACGCGCATAGGTGTACAGGCCTTTTCCTACTTTATTTTCATTAGATTTCATATATGATGTCTTTCGATCCCCTTTATTGCTTTAAGTTCATTTTATTAAAACCTTATGTTTATCGAAACCTTATATTTCTAATCTTTAGTAAATGATTTGGATGTGTAAAATTTTAATTTGATCTATTAGGTTCGACCCTGATGCTGCCGCCCGGCTGACTCCGGCAACGGTGCTCCCTGCTAAAACCAGTACCTAATCATGCTACGCCAGTACCTAACCATGCTACGCCTGCCCTCCCTTCTGAACAAGGGAATGAAAGATTCAGATTGATTTGCCATCCAATTTTTCAGCATGCTGAATCAAATTTCTATAGGATTCAGTAAACCGTCTGTCTAATGTTGATTTTGTTTGTAAAAGTTTACATACATGGTGAGGACAACATTTGTATAGTTAGATAGTTTGTGTAAGCCACCTCCCACTCTTCTCTTTGTGTAACCACAAAACCAGAACTGTTATGCACTATTTGTTCAGCATTTATTCATAAGAGAAGTCTTCCAATTACCTAGGGGCATGATTCCTGTGGTGTCTTCTATAATTTTTTATTTATTCATTCTGTTCCATCTGATGTACAAATTGTTGGATAAAAGCTGGGCCAAGGACTGTACAAGATGGCGAGCTGGCCAACCTTTTTATCACAGAGCACTTCTATATTCTAGGATTCATTTGAATGCCTGCATGAGCATCTGTGTGCGAGCCACATCTGTAAGTTCTTCCATGGGTGCTTGGAAAGATATGCACATTGAATCACTGTGCCATCTGACGTCTCTCTCTCTCCTTTTTTCTTACCTTTATTTTATCACTCTTTCTTAGATGTGTGGCCATATGAATGAGGTATTGAATTCTAAGGATTATTTCATTGGTTTCGTCTGTTGGTCGCACACACAGCTCACCAGATAACTTGAGAGGAACAGCAATGCCTTGTCTTCAGATCTGTCTTTTACCAGTGCCACCTATGATGATGAGTATGTTATCTACATGTTATTATATCTTCTAATTTGCTTTCATGATCATTTGACAATGCAGTAGCCATCTGACATGGTATTTTACAGTAGTTACATAAATAAGTAGAACCAGAACTGTTGCTTGTTTACATTGGAAAATAAAAAGATACCTTTAAGAATGAGGTTATCACTCTTTCTTAGCTGTGTCTGCCATATGAATGAGGTATTCAATTCTAATGATTATCTCATTGGTTTCGTCTATTGGTTGCACACACAGCTCACCATATAACTTGAGAGGAACAACAATGCCTTGTCTTCATATCTGTCTGTCACCAGCGGCACCTATGATGATGAGTATGTTATCTACATGTTATTGTATCTTTTCATTTCCTTTCATGATCATTTTGGCGATGCAGTAGCCATTTGACATGTTATTTTACAGTAGTTACATAAATAACAACTGTTGTTTGTTTACATTGGAAAAAAAAAGCATTTCCCTAAATGCTTGTCTCTCAAACCCAAGCAGATTTGTTACCTAGGCATGATGTAGGCTTTACGAGTACTTTGGCTATTTCTTATAGGAGACCAACAACTTTCTCTCAATTATTAAGGGTGTAAATGGTTGGTGTAAAAATAATCTGAAATAAGCACCCCTTGGGTATGATAATCTGAAATAAACACCCATTGGCTTATGGGATTATACAATCTAGACAATTATCTAAGTTGTTTGTTGCTTATAACAGACTGTCACAAATTACACAATGAATTGATTAATATTCTTTGGGGGAACTCTAGTGTGAGATATGATCTCATAAGAGCCAAGTAGAGTCGTGTTCTCAACTTCTCATACTAACCTAATATTCTAAGAGTGTCAAAGATTTGTCTTTTTGGGTGTTTGTGTTTTTCTTCTTAATTTATCCTGATAGCTTATATGAGTTTTTTCCTTGATTCTATGTTCACTTATGATTTTTTTAAAAAAATTATGGTGTTCGTATAGTGCTATTTAATTATTTCTATTTTTAAAAGCACATTTGTCGTTGAAGCCTGTTTATGCAGCTGGCGTGAAGGAATGACTCAGTTTTGCCTGTTTATGCAGCTGGCGTGAAGGAATGACTCAGCTAGTAAACGGGTTATCCTTAAGTTGTTTAACTCATAAAGATTGACAATGCTCGGAGTTTTAGCCTATTCTATTATAATTAAAATACTCGTTCATATTCAGATATATAGCTTTGACTTATTTTTTTTGGCGGAATAGCCAATCTCATCCCTGAATGATTGAAGGCTCAATTTTGTCTCTAAACTACTAAAACGGCCGTTTTGGTCCTTGGAACTTTCAAGATCGGCTCGTTTTGGTCCCTGATCCCACGTGGCATGCCATGCTGGCTCGCCACATCAGCCAACCCAAGCAAGGAAAGACAAGGGAACAAGGCTGCGCCCGCGACTGCGAGACGCCGGCACTGCCGCGTACCAGCTCCGTTCGGGGCTGCCTCTGTTGTTGCTGGTGGTGGTCCGCGGCCGCCGTTGGGGAGCTTATGGAGCTCGAGTAGTTTGAGCAGTTGGTGGAGTTGGACGAGCCGTCCGCGGAGCAATAGGGCGATGACATCATTGGCGTTGTGCCGCCACCATCCCTATCAGCAGCAGGGGAAGAAGAGGGGAAGAAGAGAAGGTTGAGCCTGGCGCAGTCGTCGTAGAGCGCCCTAGAGACGACGTCGTAGGCATGGGCAGCGTCGAGCGCGGTGGCGAAGGTGTCGAGCTAGAGGTGGCCTCACGGTTGGGCTCTCGGATCTCGGCCACCGATTTGCCCCACTTCCGCTGTTGCTGATGCGTCTGCGGCTGCAGGCTCTGCTGCTGGTGCAAGGTCTGGTTGTGAAACACCGGCGGCAGCGGCAGCAGCCCTGGCCGCGGAGCTCGAGGAGGAGTCCTATGCATCGTCGAGGAGGAGGCGGGCTCCTATGCATCGTCGATGAGGAGGAGGAGGACGCTCGACGCGCGAGGCTGAGTAGCACGGACATGGCGTCGAGGAGGAGGCGGGCTCCTATGCATCGTCGATGAGGAGGAGGACGCTCGACGCGCGAGGCTGAGTAGCACGGACATGGCATGCCATGTATGCTTCCGTGGCCGAATCGAAGACCAAATCATCGTCGAGGCCTCGTGCTGTGGCCCGCAACCGCCGGTGGAGGGAGCGAAGTGGTGTGGGCGAGCTAGAGCTCCGCCTCCACGCCATCGGGGTCCTGCTCTGCCTCACGAGGCCCGCCATTGGGGGTCTTGCTCCTTCGCCTCGCCAGGGATGCGCAGAGCTTGGCGCGCGGTGGCGAGGCAGGGACACGACGCGCAGGCGGGGCAGGAGCTTGGTGAGGAGCCGCCGCCACCGGCCGAACAGAGAGCGAGATGGGGACGGAGGATAGCGAGAGAGATGGAGATCGAGAAATATCTAGAGCAGGCAGCCCTGAGCGGAGCTGGTACACGACGGTGCCGGCGTCTTGCGCAGTCGCGGGCGCGCCTTTGTTTCCCTTTCTTCCCCTGCTTGGTGGCATGTATACATGTCCAACGGGACGTGCCGGCCCGGCACAACGGCCCACCGCGCCGGGCCGGGCCGCAGCCCGTCTTGCCTGGCTGTGCCGTCTTGCCGGCCGTGCCGCGGCCTCGGCCCACGGCTCGGCCCATGGGCCGATTGACCGTGCCGTGCACAGCGGGCTTTTCTCATGCCGTGCCGGCCCATGACCCATCAACATTCAAACTTTCAAAGATTCACAAATTACAACTACATAATCACATCAAAGTTCCATTCAAGTATTCAACATTCAAGATTTCAAGCAAGAATACAAGATTTTAGAATCACATATTCACATTCAGACATTCATAGTATCACATATTCTGATATTCACATAATCACGTTGGGAGGCACCGAGCCGTTACCGGGCCGTGCCCGTGCCCGTGCCGTGCCACGGGCCGAGGTGGCGGCCCATGGCCCGCACGACGGCTTGGGCCAGGCCCACCCAGGCCCGCTGCCGCCGTGCCGTGCCATGGGCCGGGCCAGCGGGCCTCGGGCTGCATGGCCAACTCTAGCATGTCACGTAGGACCAGGGACCAAAACGAGCCGATCTTGAAAGTTCAAGGACTAAATTGACCGTTTTAGTAGTTCAGGGACAAAATTGAGCCTTCAATGATAGTTCAGGGATGAGATTGGCTATTCCTCCTATTTTTTTTTTATCATACTCATAATTCTATTAAATAGTACCCCTACCAAAATAATCTGATTTATAGTTTTGTCCTAATTAAAAACTTGTACCAATGCTATGACTCTGAATTAGTATTGTAAATGAGAGTGAAACATTACTTTAAAATCCTATAAATTTAATTAAGCTGGTCCAAGCAATCAGAAGGCCCAATTACTAGAAAAAAGATAGTTACAATGCCTAAATGATTAACTGTTATGTGGTAAGAAGCAAACTTGTAATGATTACTTGTATCATTAGGGAGCCCCTTTCAAGAGAATAATTTAAGGAAGGATTCCATTTCATTTCCCTCCTAGTTATTGTGTGCAGAGCTAAAACAAAAAGCCTGACCTTGCCTAGGCATAATTATATAATAATTTATAAAGAGTAATTTGATAATTCTTATGTTATAAAAAAGACAAATTGAGGAAAATTCATAGCCTTGCACTGAGTTGTCCGCCTAGAATAAACATCACATAGTAGCTGAAATAAGAAACCACAGACGATGTGCACGCATTAATCCGCTGAATCATAAACGAGTTGATCAAGGACACATATAGGGTACTACCTAAAGTTCGGTAATAGTAACAGTAATAAAACCAGATTGATATAAAAGGCCACCCTTCTATTGAACATTTCTTCAGGTGAGGTAGAGGAGTCTGCACGCAACAAACCTGCAATTTTGAGTACAAATCAATGGTTAGAGCATTGATATAATGATATCACATTGAAGTTATGAAAACCACTATACATCTTATCAGGTTTCTTAAAAACTGTAGTGGTGGTGGTTGTTGGTTGCAGGGCACGCTGCTGAAGCACAAGCCAGCGGTAGCCGTGCCCAGTAGGGCAAATGGTGGTGGTTAAAGCAAACAGGGACCGAGTGGTATGTAATTCCCAGTTTCCCTATTGCTCTACTTATTTCTCTAATATCTACATGACGAATCCTGTGGACCATTTGGTGGACATAA
The DNA here is from genome assembly GCA_015342445.1 of Digitaria exilis. NCBI lineage: Eukaryota > Viridiplantae > Streptophyta > Magnoliopsida > Poales > Poaceae > Digitaria > Digitaria exilis. Next base: position 1,942,408 of record JACEFO010002082.1, on the reverse strand, counting down.
GGTGATATAATAAGCGAATCCTGTGGACCATTTGTATAAGGTGATATAATACCGATAATTGGCTGGTAAAAACAGAATCTGTTTCAAGTTAAAAAAAGAAACTGTTGTAATTTGCTTCTCCCACGTTCATTCTCAGCAAACATTGATTCATTCAAGTTAATTTACGTAATAGTCATCACGAAATAAACAATTACTCTATCGTTTATAGCAAAAAAAAAAAGGCCTAAACCACCAACAACACAAGAAATTGTGGTAATTTGCTTCTCACGCTTTCATTTTCAGCAAACATGATGTAACGTAATATAACCATTACTCTATCGTTTATAGAAAAAAAAAATACGGCCTGAACTACGAACCACACAAGAAATTGTGAATTTGCTTCTCACACGTTCATTCGGCAAACATTGAGGCATAAAGTCAATTTCCCTAATAGTTTTCACGACATAAACAATTACTCTAACGTTTCCATCAAAAAAAAATTGTTGCACTGACAATTACGCATGTAGATCTACGATCATGCTTAAAGATGTCCACCTGGAATGTCTGTGGTTTGTCGCCGTGCGAGACCCCATCTCAACGCTTCTTCGATTTGCTCCTCCTGTCGACGTGGTCAACCCAATTCTTCTTGCCCTTGGTGCCAGCCGCGTTGGCCCGGCGTTCCTGCGCCTGGCGGTCCCGCTCGGCCGCGGCAGCCGCCTCCCTGCGCTGGTGATCCCTCCCGTGACGAGTGATGAAGCTCTCCTTGTAGAGCCCGGGGCGAAGGCGGCACGGCCTGCATTCCCACACGACGAGCGGATCGACCTACGGGGTAGGGGCCGCCACCCGATCGCCGCCATCGTCCGCATCCCTCCCCGCGCCCCGCGCGCCGTCACTCGCTCTCTCCGCCGCCGCCCTCGCTGGAGATTTTTTTATTTTTATATTTTTTATTTTACGTTTTTTCAAAAATATATAGCTGGTCAATATTTTTGCAAATCTGTCATCCCGTCGCCATTTGGTCCGGCGGTAATAAGCTACCGCCATTTGAAACGGCGAAATGTAGGCTGGGCCGTGGCCCATGGCACTTTCCGCCGGATGAAACGGTTATAACCGTTTCATCCGGCGATAAGTACTACCGCCGTGAGTTGGGCGGCTATAGCCTTATCAACAGGCGGTTAACGATATCGCCAGCGGAATGTGACGTGGGACATATCGCCGGATGATCTGGCGATAGCCAAATGAATTGGCGATAAGCGTGTATTTTTTCATAAAAATACATGCTTTTGTTATATAATGGATTATACTGTTATGAATTTGATTGTTGGTCTTTAATAAATTGTTCAGATAGTCCCATGACCTCGTAATTATTTGTCTATAAAGCGCACTTCATTGTTGTTAGTTGAATCAAAATTTAAATTCCTTTTTTATCTTTTCTTTAGAAAAAAGAGAATATTTGTATAGTGTAAATAATAGTGTATTTAGTGGTTAATATATAAAGAGAATAATATTTGTATAGTGTAAAAGAGATTTCTAGGCAAAGTATTTGCATGAAATAAATTTGTATATACTTCCGAAATGCTCTAGTTGTCTTTTGAGAACAATAGTTGCATTACCATTATTTCATGTGACATTAAATAAATTAGACATCCTCAACTTTAAAATATACTAAAAATACATCTCTGGTAGTTTTTTTTTTCACTCTACTTGTTGCATATACTACGGTATTATATGCAACATAGTGAAACAAAGAATCTTTGAATTACAAAAAGATATGCGAGCAAAGCAGTGGCATGTACGACGACATATCGCTGCGACAAGAGCATTGCTTTGCTCTGTGCTTGGACATGGACTTGTCTTGTCCATCTGAAAAGGCTAGTTTTCAGTGTTTGATTTAAAGACAAAGACACGCATACAAACAGTGTGAGAGACAGGGAGGGAGAGAGATCAGTACAATGGCATGAGCGGTACCTCTAATTAATAACCTATAGGTTACCGTGCCTACAGATAACATGCCTTAGGTAACGTAAAATGACAATAGACAACGAACAATCTACTGGGTGAAGCGAAGAAATTTTCCCTTCTTGTTCCTTTCATCGGTTGTGGAAGATTGTGCAGGCTCCTTGTACCGATTCTTCTGTTCCTCCGCTTCCCTTTTAAACTGTGCTTCACGAGCTTGGAATTGTTCCTCTTGAATCTTGAGGGCCGCCTCTCTCTGACCTAACTTAGCTCGCCGTCTCTTTAGCTCATCTTCTTTACCCTTTAAACGGATCTGTTGTTGTCGAACTCGCCTTTCTTGTTCCTCTCTTGCAAGACGTGCTTCCTCCCGAGCCTGAGTGTGCCTTGCATAGTATTGTCCTTTGGTTTCAACTTCGTTCAACGAAACCCTTCCTAGTGGACGTGTGTCGATCCATTGCATGAATGTGCAAGCCTGAATATAAATTAATGTTTACTTGAATTAGTTAAGGGAAGAAAAAAGACTACAAAAGATATTAGAAATGGAAGTACCTTGAAATCATCATCTATGTCAGGACACTTGAAGAACCTACACCCTTTCTTGCCTTGAGGTAATGGGTCAGTCCAAACTTGCAGCCATGTACGGAAGCCGCAATGGCATTTGGGCCGCTCATTCCATGGAGGAATCGCATTCGGGTCATCCCTCCATGTCGACATAGATATGGTTGTTCAATGCGCACTGGGTGCATTCATCGTTGGTGGTAGTGTGTGTTATATAGAGCTCGACCGTTTTGGTCCATGGACTACGTCTATCGTGCTAGTTTAGTGAAAGCTGCATAGTCCAAGGAATCCGATGTTGTTGTCCCCGCAGTGGATGGCAGCTGTAAGTCATTATTAATGTAGCTTGGGTGCATTCAATGCTACTTTATTTAGCCTTTTCAGTCTACGACCTTTATAGAGTGTACGGGGTGCAGTCACGTTTATAGGAATCGCATGATGTGATGGATCAAAGGACCAACGTTCAACGTAGATGAAACCACAATTATTAAAAACAGTTGCATGTACGAAGTAGCCATGCATACAAAAGACTAAAGCACGGTGTTCATAATGACTAGATGCGCCCACGCTTTGGCGCCCCTCTCCTGGCACGTCTCCCCGCAGCCTGTGCCGCTCTGGTATGGTGCCGCGGGTACGTCAGTGGGTCCGGGGGAACTATGTCACGACCTGGCCGACGACCTGCCTCAGGAAGTGGTGTCAGATCCTCCTGCGTGGCCCCCTGCGTCGGTACTGGTGCACCACTAAGCTGTGAAGGACCAACAACGTCATGTTGGCCACTGCCGTAGTACTGCTGAACCCACTCCTGGTTGTCGAACTGGCCCATGTTCTCGTCTGCGTCGTCGTCGTCGTCTGTCCCACCAATGTCTCGGTACTCTGCTTAGACAAATAAATGTCAAATATCTTACATAATAGATGCTTGCTATCGTAGTTGTGACACGTTGTTTGATACATACCTAAGTTTGTCATGGGTCGTAGGCGAGACGTAGATCCGGCCCCGTATGCACCCATAGGAGAAAAAGACGACGAGCCTGCAAGTACACCAACAAGGGTTGCGCTTTGCATATTTAGTTTGAAATTGTATTGATATTATAAGTAAGAAAACAATCTAGTATGGTGTACCTGGATGGTGCGTGTACATGGGTGGAGGAGGACGAGGTGACGTGGTCGTGGTAACAAAGGGTGCCGGAGGAGGCGCACCCCATGCCGTGGCGGAGCTGTCCTGTCGTGTACGCGTACCTCCATACGCTCCCGGACGTGGACCACGAGGTGGAAGGGTGGTGTCGTCACTACGACAAGTGACGGCTCGGCGAAACCGACTGCAAAGGTCAGCAATCTTCCTGTACGCGCTTAGGTGTTGCGCGTGCGTCATGTCGGAGCAATGGGCAAGGCTCGACGCAGCCTCTGCCTCAATCCCTTGTATGACATCGTACTACAGAGAATAAATAATGTGAAAAGTTAGATATAAGAACTCAAAGGAAATATAAGTTCAAGTAAGAAAACATACCGCTACCGCGAAGTTCTGGTCCCTCACAAGGGGGTACGTGTCAGACAGCGACGCCATAGCCATAGGCGCCTCTGGAGGAACATGCACCATGCGCGTGCGCGTCCTCGGAAGGTACCACGATAGGTACCGAGAGAACGCCTCGTCCGTGTGTGGACGGTTCTCAAAGACCAAGTCGTCCAAGGCCTGGTCCCAGGACTGAACGAACGGGAGGACCTTTGCCGCCCATAGTGACCCTGGAGGCTGACCCTGACGTGTCCACCTGGAATAATACAAATATGACAGGCTATATGTACTGTTCTTTTATAGAAGATATTACAAGTAACATACAGATCCATACCTGTGCACGTGTGCCGGAACTGAGTGTGTCACGGGAACGGGAAAGTCCTGGTGGAGGCCGAACTGTCTCATGACTCGGTGCACGTGGTACTCCTCAATGTGGATGTCGTAGATGACTGGCTTCCTCGTCATCCAGTACTGCTGGTCACGTAGGCACAAAGAAGAAAGGCCGTTCGGTGCTCGTGCAGCAACATCAGCAGGACTGTACGGTGTCCACCTCACGTCAGTGTCCACAAGGGCGTCGAACTGACCAACAAAGTCAGGGTATGACTTCTTCGTCTGCACGCTAACCCAAATAGGCTGCAAAAAAGAAAATAATTGCCGTGAGCATTTTACTATACAAATTGACAGTATAAATTGACAGTTAAAATAACTAAATCAACATCACATACCTTCCTGAGGCACCACAACGAACCCATTGTAGGCATGTCGACCTCATCGTGGTCTGGGGACAGATCAATGTACGGGTCCAAGTTTATCAGAGGCCGGCCCACGGGGAACCGCTCGTAGGACTAGAGCTGTAGGAGCATGGGGCACCCAACAAAGATGGGCTCGTCTGCTGAAACCTTCATGACACACTTGCAGAGGCCCCTGTACGTCGCGGCCAACACAGCAGAACCCCAGCTGTACTGTGGCAGATCGTCAAGTGGGGCATCTGCTATCGCCCTCGCCACTGGTAGGAGGTGCTTCGGACACGAGTCGCCCTGAGAGCTACAAAACATGACCCAGCCAAACAGCCACAGTAAGTAGGCCTCAAAGTGCCTAGCGAGTGTAGCGTCGTCTGCGTCGTCTCTCATGTACTCTGCCTGCATTAATATATCACTTAGTTAGTCCAAGAACTAAACAATATCTCACATAACATATTCAATTCACTATTACGTACACTGAACTGCAGTAGCCACCTCTTCGTCGGCCCGTGCGTGGAAACGAAGGTCCGATACGGTGGGGCGCGGGCGTTTCGCTGAACCCCCGCAAAGCGAGCCAGAAGCTCGTCACGCCACGAAGCTGGCACGTCGTGTGCGCCCACAGCTCGGCCCGCACAAGGCAGCCCTAAAAGCATAGCCACGTCCTGTAGGGTAGGAGCCATCTCACCTACCGTGAAGTGGAACGTATGCGTCTCCGGACGCCAACGGTCGAGAAGTGCCGCGATCAGGGACATGTCGAACTGAAACCGTGTGGCCTTGTCCTTGGGACGACGGTCGGGATCGACCATGTCTCCCTCAACCAGCCGCGCGATCGGCAGAAGACCTGAAGCTCGTAACCTGCATCGTGAAATATATATCAGATTGCAATATAAGAGTGACTAAACCATTACAGTGACTGCTGAAATAACCCTTACCTTGGAAGCCAGCGAGGGTCTATCGGCATCGTCGCCATGGGAACACGTGCCCGAAACTTAGTCTGGCTAAGGCCACGGACAGCAGCCACATACGATCGGTGCTGCATGTCGACCTGAGCGTCAAGCAGCTCAGGAGTCGCCATCCCTACGAGATTAAATTATTAGAAAGCAACATAATAGAGTATAATATGTTATAAAAAGGCATCACATAAGAAAGCATAACAAAGTATAATATGTAAAAACACTTAGTTCGTACAACATAGTTCTTAACACTTAATAGTTACAACATAGTTCTTACCACTTAATAGTTACAACATCGTTCTTCACATTACATAATAATCCAAACACTTAACATACATAATTATAGATACGCCAATGTTCAGTATTAAATTGTACATAGCTTCTTAACATTACATGAGCCCATCATTAGTCACATGACGACCACGACGACTTGTAGTCTGCGTTGAAGGACCTGAAGCACTTCCACTTGGACCGGCCTGATTTATGGCGGCACCGTAGGTTAAAGCCGTGCAATTCTTGTAGTTGTGACCCGTCTCATGGCACTTTGAACAGATGCGCACTGCAGGACCTGCTTCAGATCGATCCATGTTGTTTCGGATGCGTTTTTTCTGGCGACGCCCAATACCTTGAATCATTTCTGGATCCGGGTCTGGAATATAAGTTGCATTATGTCCAGGATCAGTTATGAAGTCTCCCAGTATACGGAATCCATAAATCTCACGCCGCCAAGTGTTCCAAATTGTTTCCTTCATGAAGTAATTTGAAACAAACATACGAGGTTGCAAACCCCCTGCCTCGAAACATGCAGCAATAACATGTGTGCATGGTAGGTGATATAGCCTTGGCTTTTGACATGAGCAAACACAACCATCATTGCTGAGAACACACTCATGTGTGTGCTTCTCACGCCTACCTCCCATTCGACCTTTGTCCCTGCATGTAATCTCATAGCGACGTTCCACTACACCAACTGGACAAACCCGGTGCAGATAAGCCTTTTTAAATGCTTTCTCCATGTACTCAGTAATCTTGTAGCCATAAGTTATCTGACTATTGCGCATATCTTTATCTGCCACCGCGAATCGGTCCATAAAATACTTGCAGGTGCGATATAAAAAGAACTCCACAATCCCCACAAGGGGTAGTCCTCTTACACCACGCAATACCCAATTATAGACCTCGGCTAGATTTGTAGTTATTATACCATAACGAGCCCCTCCTTCATCATATAGTAAAGCCCATTTCTCTTTGGGCTCGTGTTCAATCCACTGCGAGAATGTCTTAATTTGCCTTCTTCCTTTCCTCCTGACAGTTGGGCCATCCAAGCCCACGTCTTCAAGGGAGATGAGGTCGTCCTCCTCCGTATTGTTAGCTATCTTCGCTAGCTCAGCTGTTTGCTTCTTTGTGAGCTCATCTAGTTTCCTCCACAACAAGTTGAATTTCCTCTCCTGATTCTGGCTGCATAATCGCTTAAATAGGGTCATAAGGGTCTTGTTTTTGAATTGGCTGTGAAAGTTTGCTCCCATATGCCTCATGCACCACCTGCTCTTTACGTCCGGCCATTGTGGAACCCTACGACGCTCTTGGTTACCATTCTGCATGTCGTCGATTGCTTGTAAGATGCCCTTATGCCGATCATGAATCAGACAAACATTGGCTACATCTCTGACAACCATTTGCTTCACCCTTTCTAGAAACCAATACCAACTATCTCCAGATTCTTTCTCAACAAAAGCAATTGCCAAAGGCAACAACTGCCTATTACCATCACATCTAATGGCTGTGAGAATGGTGCCTTTATACCTTCCTGTTAAAAATGTCCCATCTATGCAGATTACTGGTCGGCAGTACGGAAACGCCTCAATACAAGCACCCAAGGCTAAGAATGACCGTTGGAGCACCTGTTTCCCAGGTTTCTGGATGCAAGGATATGTTTTCAAGTCATAGAAGCTTCCTACATTTCGAAGGCATATAGTCTGCAACAACGCCGGCAAGTTATGATATGAAGCTTCATACGTGCCCCACCGCATCTCAAGCGCCTTTTGCTTTGCTCTGTAAGCTTTGTTATAGCTAATTTTATATTTGAACTCCTCCTCAACGGCACAAATAATTGACTTCGGCTCGTACCTAGGATTCTCCACGATCTGAGGGTACATGTAGTTAGCAATAAAGGCAGCCGTCAGGTTACGGTGCCTTGATGTTAATTGCTCAAGCTCGCATGTGTGATCTACCACAATCTTGACCTCCCAGAAATCCTGCCACTTGCCCTTAGACGCGTACACCCTGAACGGGCATTCGCTTCTCACACAACGAATATCATATGTTTGCGGACTGCTCTTGAGCACTTTGAACTGTCTTTGCAAAGATAGAGTGGACCAACGTTTTATTGCTTCTTTCATATTATCAGGATTAGCATACAATGAACCGACGCAGACCTCATTCTCCCTATACTCCCATTGCACCGCTTCACCATCATTTACACTTAGCATCGATAAGTCGTACCCGTCCCAGTTCTGCGGGACACAATAATCATCTTCATCGTCTGAAGATGAATCATCCACTGTATGCTCTTCACCCTCCCTCTGAAACTCATTGACTATGCGGGGATTGTCTTCCCCCTCATCAGCCTCGCCAGTTGCTTCACGAGGTTCTTCTGAGGCATCTCCATCTTCAGCTGGTTCATGCATCGTATCCGGATCTTCATCAGCTTGTCCATGCATCGTCTCCGAATCTTCTAATACTGTATCCCCCTGGCCTCCATCTTCGTCAGCTGCTTCAGTACTAATTGTAGCCTTTTCGAACGCTTGCACAAATAATACCAGAGGTAAACTCCGACTAGTGGTTAGATTCACATAGTTCCTCCAGTTTTGGGTGCCTCGAAGTGGCAATAGCTCCCAAAATACCGGTTCCCTCCGATTCACAATGGCCATGACCGAAATCTCATGTTGCTCTCCATTAAGTCCGAAAGCTTTAAATAGCCAATTACAGATTGAAACCCAAGTCCTCTCTCTTGCTCGGGGTACTTCCTTTATGAAGGAACTAAAGTCTGACAAATCTACCCCTTCAGGACCATATCTAACATCCCCAGACCCATAGAACACTTGAAAAGGTAATCTTTCTGACATGCCTGCCAACATACACGACATTTCTCATACATTTCTAAAAAATTAATTAGCTAATTATTCGAAGTCTAACTAACTAATAATCCTAAAAAATTAACATCACAATATTTGTGAACTACTATTTCAATCTAAAAAATGAATAGGCTAATAATCCTAACTGTAACTAGCTAATATTCCTAAAACAATTAACAACACAATAATTGTAAACTAGTTTTTCAATATAAAAAATTATTTAGCTAGTAATCCTAAGTGTAACTAGCTACTAATCCTATAGGTAAAGCTATTATTCTAAAAAAATTAACAGCATAATATTTCTAAATCTAACTTTTTAATATTTCTAAAAAAATTAACAGCATAATTTCTAAATCTAACTAGCTAATATTTCTAAAAAAAATTAACAGCATAATATTTGTAAATCTAACTAGCTAATAGTCCTAAAAAAATTAACAGCATAATATTTCTAAATCTAAATCTACCTAATAATAGTTCTATCTATCTAAACTAGGCAGCTAATATTTCTACCTAAAACATTGACATTACTTCTAAATTGCTATTTCTATCTAAACTATTTTTCCTATCTAAGTAAGTGTACAAAACAGCTCTAAAAAAATACCTACGGAGATCCGAAAGAGCTGCTGCTCCTCTTCCTCCCTCTCCTTTCCTCTTCCCTCTCTTCTCCTCTCTGCTCTCCTCCTCCCCACGCTCCTCCCTCTCCTTTCCTCTTCCCTCTCTTCTCCTTCTCTCGTCTGCTCTCCTCCCCACGCGACGCGGCTAGGAGAGAATGCGGCCGGGAGAGGAATGGTGCTGCGTTTTGTGCGGTGAGTGGGGCTTTCCGCCGATTCAAATGGCGAGAGGGGCACCTTCCGCCATTTCATATGGCGACAACAGGGGGTACCGCCGTTTCAAACGGCGTTAAGGCCTATCGCCAATTCAAATGGCGAGAGCGCCACGGACCCCTGGCGCCGACAACTTCTCGCCAGTTCAAACGGTGGCTTCCTTCGTGGGCCCGCGCTGAGGCCTCTTATCGCCAACTGAAACGGCGGTAGCCTCCAGGCCCACCAACGGCCCAACCTCGAAAGGATATATCGCCAATTCAAACGGTTTAAAGTCATACCGCCGGTTCAAACGGCGATTTCTTATGATCTCGCCGTTTCAAATGGCGGTAGCTTATTACCGCCGGACCAAATGGCGACGGGATGACAGATTTGCAAAAATATTGACCAGCTATATATTTTTGAAAAAACGTAAAATAAAAAATATAAAAATAAAAAAATCTCCCCTCGCTGGGAGTCGTGCAGTGGGGTTGCAGTGAGGGTTTCTTGCCCGTGGGGAAAGAACTTACGCTGGGCCTATGGGCCTCATTTACTGCACACTCGGCCCATGTAACAAGGCCGGCGAGCCAACCATCCACGTGTCAGCCTCCGACAACACCCCGCGCATCCGACGGCCGTCTGGATCGACGGCGCGTGGCGCCCGACCGATGCGGCGATGCATAAAACTTATTCAATCTGGCCCTTTTCCCGTAAGAATTATTTCAATTTAGCTCTTTTATCGTCAGAATAGAATATTCGTCCTCGTCCTCATTCCCCGCGTGCGCCCTCTTGCCTCCTCCTCATCCTCGCTTCTCCTCCGTTTCCTCCTCCCCCTCTCCACCCCGCTCGCGAGCGTCGCCAAGGCTCCGATTCGGCCGCGCATGGCGCTGCCGCCGCGCTGATCCCTGCTGCCCAGGCGCGCCATCCCCCTCTTTCTCTCTCCTTCCCTTGGGTGAGTGAAATCCTCCTCGCTCTGTTTGTTTCTGTTTTCCCTTTCTGTCGTGCGTTGCTGCTTGGCTCTGTCCCCGCGCGTTGTTGTCCGGACTCGATCGATCCCACTCCGGCGGAGCTGGGGCGCCATTCCTAGCTCTTGATCTGCGTTATCCTAGTCGGAATTCCATGCTCTGCACCTGCGATTTGGTACCAGCAATTTGCTCTGTTTGCTTCCAGTTGCTAGTTATAGGCTAATTTTTAGCATGGAGATTAGCAATTAGCTTATGATTGTAGCACAGAGGCGGTTCTAGAGCGTGGGAGCTGATTCCCAGCATCACGTGGTGGCGGCGTGCGTTGGATGATGAATGGCAGTCGCTGACTAGCGAATGAAATTACCAAATGCTTGATGATGAGAGCTGCTTTGTGCAGAATAAACATGTTTGTTGAGGCCAAATTGCAGAGGTGGGTTGACCGAGCATTGATAATGCTTCGTTGTCAAAAAAAATGCTGTGATTCATGAAGCATGCCATTTATTTGCATTTAGCACTTACTGCCACATCTAGCTGGTGCATCCTTACAGTGGTTGGAACTCTGTGCTCCTTTCTGAATCGATGTACCAAAATTTTTAGATTTCAGCATGCTTCCATTTAATGTACTCGTTGGTGGTAGCAACTGCAGGACCTGATTGTGATGCAATGGATACTTGTATACTAAGTTAACTCTTTTCATTTTCTTAGTAGAAAATGGCAATGATGGTGGATCCTCCAAATGGAATTGGAAGCCAAGGAAAACACTACTACACCATGTGGCAAACGTTATTTGAGATTGACACCAAATATGTGCCGATCAAGCCCATAGGGCGAGGAGCTTATGGAATAGTTTGTTCATCCATGAATCGTGAGACAAATGAGAAAGTTGCAATAAAGAAGATACACAATGTTTTCGATAACCGTGTAGATGCACTAAGAACTTTACGGGAGTTGAAACTTCTTCGCCATCTCCGTCACGAAAATGTCATTGCTTTGAAGGACATAATGATGCCAACACATCGGAGAAGCTTTAAGGATGTGTACTTGGTCTATGAGCTCATGGATACTGATTTGCACCAAATAATTAAATCACCTCAGGGGCTTTCCAATGACCATTGCCAATATTTTCTTTTTCAGGTAAATATTATTTCATATCTATGTTCAACAAATGAAACTAAAATATGTGTTTCATAGTGTTTTCTAGCTGGTAGTTATCTACATAGGTGATGTTGTTTAGTGCACATAGCTCCATTGCAGTTTGCATCGTAGGAATATCATTAACATGAGTAATAATTTGGGCTTGATTTTATTGGAAAGCTGATCCAGTATGGGTATCTATGCACTCCTAATCTCGAAATTAATCTAAGCACTGTTGTATGGTCTCTGAAAACATCTTTTCTGATTGTTGTTTTCCCATAAGGAATATCATTATCATGAGTATTAATTGGGTTTCATTTTGTTGGAAAGTTGATCAAGTACGGGTATCTATGCACTCCTGATCTCGAAATTAATCTAAGCCCTGTTGTACTGTTCTCTGAAAACGCCTTTTCTGATAGTTGTTTTCACATAAAATTATCATAGTGCTTCTTCACAAAGAATATTATGAAATTCAGATACAATATGAAAGGTAATAAGAAAGAATCACATTCAAAAGAGCATGGTCTCCTGAGCAATTCTGGCTGTTTTCACAGATGCTTGCACTTAATTACTAGGGTTTGATGGAACTTACAATAAGTCAATAACTGGCCAGTTATCCTCTCCATTGAAGCTCGGATTACTCTATGAGTGTATAGGCAACTTCGAAACTTATGATGTGGAGCTTTCTATTTATTTTTAGCTTAAAAGGAGAACCCTACATTTTGGGTTATTCAATCCATAGAATAATCCATATGTGATATGCAGTTCTTTTACCCTGCAAGTCCACATCAACAGCCAGTGGAACATCCTGTATATGTTAGTAGCTGTCACCATGACTGCGGTCTTTGACAAATTTTGAATTTCTCAAGTTTGATTGTTTAAACTGATCTGCCTATGTTGTTATGGGCTCTTAAATCCAGTCATTCTCTTATTGGCTTATGCATACATTAGCATAGCCACATACTTATTTAGCCTTAGACTAACACCTTCTCTTTAGATATTTGCGAATTACAGCGTACTTTACTGGCTTGTTCGAGCCAGTTCCCCCGTTCCAGTTGATGTATTGAGTAAGGCAGAACTTTACTTGATCAGACTTCATGTTCCAAATCAAACAGCAGCTTTATTTTATTGAAATAGGCTTATCTGCTAAACCTGAACAGTAGCAATTCTTTCAGGTGGATTGCATATTTACAAGAATCTACACAGTAGATAACTGCTTAGGGGCTTCTGAAATGACAAAAAGTAGAGCTTATCCCCTACATGAAGTAAAGAGAAGGGTTGATGAATTTCTTGTTCCCTGTACCCTTAAGCAATTCAGTTTTATAAATAGTTTGAGAACCTTTGAATTTTTTGTGCTTTGTGCCATTTCATTCTTGATGTTTGCTACCTACTTTCTCACTGATAATCCGAGACTTTTTTTTTTCTTGATTGTAGTTGCTCCGAGGACTGAAATATCTCCATTCAGCAGAAATACTCCACAGAGACCTGAAACCTGGAAACCTGCTGGTGAATGCTAACTGTGATCTGAAGATATGTGATTTTGGTCTTGCACGTACAAACAGTAGCAAAGGCCAGTTTATGACCGAATATGTCGTCACTCGCTGGTACAGAGCTCCTGAGTTACTCCTCTGCTGTGACAACTATGGCACATCAATAGATGTTTGGTCTGTTGGGTGCATCTTCGCTGAACTCCTCGGCCGCAAACCAATATTTCCTGGAACCGAGTGCCTAAACCAGCTGAAGCTCATAGTTAATGTCCTCGGCACCATGAGTGAGTCTGACCTGGAGTTCATCGACAACCCGAAAGCTCGGAGATACATCAAGTCCCTTCCCTACACTCCTGGTGTTCCCCTCACAACTATGTACCCACATGCGCACCCACTTGCCATCGATCTACTGCAGAAGATGCTCATCTTCGACCCCACCAAGAGGATTAGCGTCACTGAAGCCCTTGAGCACCCTTACATGTCCCCTCTGTATGATCCAAGCGCGAACCCTCCTGCCCAGGTGCCCATCGATCTCGACATTGACGAAAACATCAGTTCAGAGATGATCAGAGAAATGATGTGGCAGGAGATGCTGCACTACCACCCCGTCACAGCAATAAGCATGTCATGATCTTCCTCTCCCCAGGAACTCATGCAGGGCTCACCCTTTTTGATAAAAGCCTACTGCGGTCAGCCGATTACGGCACCTAGCTGTTGTAGCACCCTTAATGTCTGTTTGGATACTTCACTGTGTAAATATGTGCCCAATAGGAGCGGCGTATGGATGGATAGCTTTCGTGATCATGGACCATTGCTTGGTGTATGTATATGTACCGTTTATCTGTCTTGACTGTTGTGATGTTGTATGAGTTCATGGAGCTCTGTTAAAGTGGATTGGATTCAGTAATCCCATAAGCACTTTTCGTTCAGTTTGTATATCTCCAGCCTCCCTACTGTTTATGGGTTGAGTTTCATATATCAACTTCTTGCTTTTCTTGGTGATAATCTAATGTGATCTGCTGTTAGTACAACACTAAGAAGTGTAGTACATTTCTGGGAGGAAATTCTTGAATGCCAAAATGGAGACCTCAGATCTGAATTTGGACAAGCAGACTCCTATGGACAAGGCAAAGAAGACACATCTGTTCTCAGTCAAGTACAGGAGGCTGGGACGAAAACGAAGAAGATGCTCAGCAAACCACCAGCTATCATCAGAAAGCATCCATGCCTGCCTGTTCCTCGGCTCCTCGCAGGTAGCTGACGCTCCCTACCCCGCGGCCGCAGGAGCTCAAGATGCAGGCGCGACCTCACGGTGGCCGCCGGTGTGCGCCGCCGTCTCTTGGTGGTAGCGGATGGAGCCGAGGGTTGCTTCGCGGCGGCCGGGGGCGGCGGCGGCGGGCCGTGATCTCGGCGGCCCGGATGTTTTTCGTTTAACCCCCCGGCTTGGATCCGTGTTTTACAAAAAGGACCCTTATTTGGATCACGATTAATAGTCGCGATCCAAATATTTACACATAACCCTCTAAATTGGGTCGCGGTTAATACTCACGATCCGAATATTTACACATGGCCCTCTAATCTGGATCGCGATTAATAGTCGCGATCCAATTTTTTACATAAAACCACCTGATTTGTACAAATAAGACCCTGCTTTCTCTGAGTAAAGCTGGTCCTTCTCCTACCTCGGCGCCAGCGGACGGCCGCGGCAGCTTCCGCCCGGCGCAAGCGTAAGGCCCTCTTCCGAAGCTTTATTCGCGGGAAAATGGTGTTCCTCTTTCCCCACCTCCCGCGGCGTCACTTGAACCAGATCGAGGAGGTGGTCAGTGGGATCTCTCCAGGTCACCAGACACTCCGATCCGTGCAGCGGTGCAGGTCACCATCTCCAATCAGTCCATCAGCTACGGATTGCAGAGCACAGAGCAGGATGCACAGGGATCGAAACAGGAAGGAGGCCATCGATCCACGAGCCGTCATCTCACGAGCTTTTCATGCCGTTGGAATTTTGTTGCGGCAGGTGTGGATAAGTGAACAGGGCTCTGCGCGCCCAATCATCTCCCTCTTTTGTCTGAAGCTCTTCTAGTTTTTATTTTAAAAAACGATACCATCTCAGAGCTTCACGCAGCCACGTGCTGCTTTATTTACTGTTTCAGGTGATGGTGATTGGTAAAGTTTCAACTTTCAAGAAGATCTGTAGTTTTTTTTTCCTTTGATGTTTTAATTTGCTAAGTATGTGGTTGGATGACTGCTGGTAATGACAAGCATAATTGATTAATATCAGATGTTGTGGAATGGCATTACACGGCCCATGTTTGCAGAGGATGTTTCAGAATTCAGAGCAATGTGGCATTTGTTTGACTTAATCTTGTTGTTTTACTATTTGTGTGAGTCGTCAGTCGTGTCAGGTGTGTGCGCGATTTGTTTAGATTAGTGCAGGGTTGTGATCTGCGTGTAGGTGCTTGCATGTAGGAGTGCATGTTGGCTTGGAGAGTGCCGAGTCAAGTGGAGGAGGCCCTTGGCATGAGGAGTGGTGATCTGCATGCTTGAATTAGTTAGCGACATGCAGGCGGAAGTGGCTTGCATGTAGTCCAGGGAGATAGATGCTGGTTGAGTCATGCGGCCAGATCGCTGTGCTTATCTTGCATGTAGATGCTTTAGTGGAGATTAGCTTGTGAGTTGCCCGGTTCTTACGGCGAGACGTGCAGGTCGTGTGAGCCATGGCCACTAGCTAGCCTGTGTGCGTGTGTGCTTTAAATAGCTGGTCATGTAATCAGTTTGAGTAGTGTGGTGGTGAAAGAGAAAACGGTGCTGATGTGCAGTGCCACAAAAGACTACTCGTGTGCTTCTGTGTTTGTACGTTTGGACTAGCTTCTTCTTCTCCAAATAGCCTGAGTGTTGTGAGCTGTGAGAGTTGAGCCAAAAAGAGAGTGTGTGAGGTGCGCTGATCATCTTGATAAGTCCCAACAAGTGGTATTCAGAGCCTCGTTCGAGAGATGGGGAAGGTCGGCGACGGCAGCAAGGGTCCTGCCGGCGGCGACGACGACGACAACAAGATGGTGGTGCAGCAGGTGAAGGAGGCGGGGGTGACACTACGTTACCCCATGCTTTCGGAGAACAACTACGGCGTGTGGGCTGTGAAGATGAAGATCTTCATGCGTGCCCAAGGCGTGTGGGCTGCCGTGGTGAGCAAGAAGAGTGTTAATGAGAAGATGGACCAAATGGCTCTCGCCATTGTCCAAGCGGTGCCGGAGGCCGTGGTGATGGCCATCTCTGAGAAGGAAACAACCAAGGAGGCGTGGGATGCTCTGGAGGAGATGAACATGGGTGAAGAACGCGTGAAGAAGGCCCGAGTACAAACTCTCAAGAGGGAGCTTGATGGTATGTACATGGGTGATTCCGAGAAAATTAATGATTTTGCTTTGAAGGTTACCACGATCGTGAACGAGATTCGCTCTGTCGGCACGAAAGTGGAGGAGACCGTGGTCGTCGAGAAGCTCCTGTTTTCGGTCCCCGACAAATTCCGACCCCTCATTAGCACCATCGAGCAATGGGGGATGTGTCGGAAATGACGGTGGCGGAGACGATCGGGCGCTTGAGGGCGTTCGAGGAGTCTTCAAAGGGGCGGCGTCATGACAAGGAGGGTGAGCCACAGCTGCTGCTCACGAACGGCGAGACACGACTCACACGTGCCGAGTGGGAGGCCAAGGTTGCTGAAGAGAAGAGGAGCGGAGGTGGCTCCACCAGCAGCGGCGTCGACGAGAAGAAGTACCGCGGCAAGTTCGACAAGTCCAAGATCGACTGCCGCAAGTGTGGTGAGTTCGGACACTTCACCGATGAATGTCCTGCTATGAAGAAAGTGGTGAAAGGCATGGCGCAACTCGCCGTGGCGGACGACGAGCCCACGCTTTTGTGAAGTCCAGCGAGGAGGTGCAAAATAAAGCCATCAAGATTAGGGGGTGATTGTTAGACTTAATCTTGTTGTGTTTACTATTTGTGTGAGTCGTCAGTCGTGTCAGGTGTGTGCGTGATTGGTTTAGATTAGTGTAGGGTTGTGATCTGCGTGTAGGTGCTTGCATGTAGGAGTGCATGTTGGCTTGGAGAGTGCCAAGTCAAGTGGAGGAGGCCCTTGGCATGAGAAGTGGTGATCTGCATGCTTGAATTAGTTAGCGACATGCAGGTGGAAGTGGCTTGCATGTAGTCCAGGGAGATAGATGCTGGTTGAGTCGTGCGGCCAGATCGCCTTGCTTATCTTGCATGTAGATGCTTTAGTGGAGATTAGCTTGTGAGTTGCCCGGTTCTTACGGCGAGACGTGCAGGTCGTGTGAGCCATGGCCACTAGCTAGCCTGTGTGCGTGTGTGCTTTAAATAGCTGGTCATGTAATCAGTTTGAGTAGTGTGGTGGTGAAAGAGAAAACGGTGCTGGTGTGCAGTGCCACAAAAGACTACTCGTGTGCTTCTGTGTTTGTACGTTTGTACTAGCTTCTTCTTCTCCAAATAGCCTGAGTGTTGTGAGCTGTGAGAGTTGAGCCAAAAAGAGAGTGTGTGAGGTGCGCTGATCATCTTGATAAGTCCCAACAGCATTCAGTTGGTAATTCTGGAGCAGTGAAGGTAAATAAATAAAAACCCATCATCTGTGCTGCTTGCTATATGACTGTATATTCTAACATCACTTTATTTCCTTCCTTCCTTTACCTCACAATTGTAAACCTGAGACAAACTATGTGGCCACTAGACCATGATGACAATCCACTCTAAAGGCATCCTATCCTCTCCAGAGCAAAACTCCGAAAAAACCGGGGGGAAATCCTCACTCACATCTCTTAGCTAATGAGAAACTAAAAGGACACACAAAAAAAAAAAGATGCTGATAAAAAAGGCTAGCAAGTATCACTGTCTAGCTCTCTTCCTCCAGGGCTTGCTGAAGAAGAGATGGGCTCCTAACAAACCTTCCCTGCAGGGGGACAAACAGAAGATAGAAACATGTCAGTATTTCAGGCACTATGCTATGGGTAACTGCATCTGCAGGTTGAACACATGGTATTCTTGGTGTGATTGAACAGTGAGTTTTTGCAGTTTTTGCCTTACGAACAGATCTTTTATGCTTTCTAATCAGTTCTAGTGCTTGCCTTCATCCGAGGCCGGCAGTCAGCGTTCACCTTGCGCACTTGGTACCGGATCTTCTTTGAGAACAGCCGGGTGCGCCTCTTCTCCTTGTACCGCAAGACTCTAGCTTCCCTGATGCCACTACCAGCTCCATTATCTGGGAACAGATCGATGTCTGCAAGTTTAGCCTGCAACAAAGGAAAGATCTTCATCAGTAAGACTGTAAAGAGAGCCCCAGTTTTCACTTCAGAGTCCATGGAGACAGTTGGGTATTCACAGGTTTGCATTGCCTCTGAAAAGTCACTCATGGTAGAACGTGCATGTCATGATATGTCCATATTACAAATACTGGACGTATCTATGATAATGATTCTTGTCATTTCTGACAGCTACAAGTATTGGCATCTGCCAGAGCAAATTGCAGAAAAGCCAACTGAATTGGGGCTGAAGTTTGTTGCAATTGCTCTATCATTGGCCCAAAGGGCACCAAATTTGAGCCCAAATGACCCTTTGCAAAAAGACAGACATGTAATCTTTTGCATAAGATCTCCAGGTTATATTGTCTGTGGTCCACTGTTGGATAATCGAGTTTAATGAACCATAACCGGACATGTTGGACTTCACCCATGAGTTTAACAGAATTTGAATAATTCATGAAGATCTGAAAGTTCTGCGTGCTAAAAACCTGAAACCTAAATTTCTAAGATTCAGTGTCCTGTATTTTCTCCCCCAAAGAAAAACTTAAGATTTTTTCTGAGTAATTTTATTTTACGTGTTACTGCAGTACCACTGATATTCTGAAAAGACGTGTACTCGCAGATATGTAGCAGTGCAGTACTACATAGTACTTTGTGTTAGGGACCATCCATTTGGATAAACAGTTCCTAGTCTAGAGACTTGTAATGTGGTTTTACTTGTGAGTGCCCATTTTTATATTGTTTGAAGGAAGAAATTGTCTAATTGACAATTCCGTTCTTCCTTATAAATTTTAAAACGAATTCTTTCTTAAACAATTCATATAATTCTCTCTATAAACAAAACATATTCAGAGTTTCAGAACTATACCCAATTAATCTGCATAAAATGTATTTAAGAGGCAAAATTCAGCTATGAAACGCCAAAATCTTACTATTTGATCCAAAAGACGACCAATCTCAAGTGGAAAAATTCAGTCACTAACAAAACATCAAAATTATGCTCTACTTTTCTGTCCTGCAAGAACCTTCTGATAAACATGGTAAAATTCAGATGGTAACTAAAATTTAGGTGAAGCAGCAAGACTGATGAAGAATGGAAATAAAGACGTAAACACAAGATGGTACTCAATTACTTACCCTCACGTCGGCGGCCGACGTCGGCGACTCCGGCCCGCCGCCCTCGGTGAACATGGACCCTTTGTCGGACCACGCCTTGAGCACCTCGTCGGCGTCCAGCTTCAGCCCCAACCCTGTCTTGGGCGCCTTCGTCGGCACGCCATCGCCGTCGCCGTCGCCATTAGCAGCCTCGACTGAGCCATCAGGTTCTTCCTTGCATTTCGTGGTGGGCATCTCCTCCTTCCCCTTGGCCATAATCTTCTCCACCTTCACTACCTTCTTCTTCTTGCTCTTCTTCTTCTCCGGCGCCGGCGGCGCAGCCATTGCAGTGTCCGTCGCTGCCGGTGCTGCGGCGGGCGGTGTCGGTGGCGCGACCGTCAAGTCCTTCACCGGCACGGCCGGCCACATCCACCATGCGCCGTCGTCGTCCCGGCGCTTGAGGGCGCGGTTGAGGTTGGGGCGAGCGCCATGGCGGAATCCGAGGCCAAGCTCGAACCTTCCGGCGAGGCCGACCACCATGAGGCTCCTGAGGTAAGGGTGTATGCCGGAGCTGGATAGGATGGAGTCGTCGGACGTGGTGGCGGCGGTGGCCGCCGTGTTGCTCTCGACGGTGAGGCTCCCCATGATTCCGTCGAGGCCCTCGGCCGCGCCGGCGGTGGCCTCGTCGACGTCGAGGATCGACTCGGCGTCGAATCCGTCGTCGTCGTCGAAGTCGATCTCGCCGAGCTCGTCGACATCGACGGTGTCGGGGCTCGCCGGCGACGGCGCCGGGTCGCGGAATTCCCGGAACACGCTGCTCACCGGCGCCGGCGAGGAGCAGTTCTTGGCGCCCCCCGACGGGCTCCGCGGCGACGGCGAAGGCATGTCGCGGAGCAGGAATGCGGAGTCGCCTAGGACGGGGAGCGGCGGGAGGAGGTCGGAGGAGGTGTCGAACGCGGCGGCGAGGCCGCCGGAGAGCTGCCTCGCCGGCGGCGGGCGCGTCGCCGTCTTGGGGCTCTTCTTGACGGGGAAGACGGAGGGGTGGATGGAGGCGAGCAGCGCGGCGGCCTCGTTGTACGCCTGGTTCGGACGCTTCCTCGGCGCCCGTGCTCGCTTCAGCGACACTGACGTCGCCGACGACGACGAGTTCGAGGCCTCCGAGAGCGTCGACGACGGCGACGAGTGCGCCGGGCGAAGCGGCGACGAGTGCGCGCCGCCCGGCGACGCCGCCGCCTTCACCATGTCCAGGTCCAGCCGAAGGCCGGTTGGTATGCAGGAAGACGACATTGATTGCAGCGCCTCAACAGCAGCAACAACCACTGCTCAAATGATCACTTCGTCTTCTCGGAAGGTGAAAGGAACAGCTCCAGCTATTCTTGGATTAGTTCCACAACCATCAATCCAAGAACACAGGGGAAGAAATGGCTAAACCTAATCAAGGGCAAAAACTAGTCAAGAATCCACACACTGCTGGATTCCTTTGTGGAAAGAAAAGGAGAAGAAAGCAGAGCAGAGAGGCAGCAAGAGCAGAAGCAGGGGAATTCTCTGAGCTGGGCAGAGAAGCTGTGTTGTGATTGGAGATTGATGAAGAGAGAAGCTAGAGTTGTACTTCTTGGATCCTTTGTTGGAGAGAAATAGAGAAAGAGATTGTAGAGGAAGAGAGGGGGTGTGGGGAATTGCAGCTGCTGGGGGGAGGAGGAAGAAAGGGTTCAAGAGAAGGGGGTACAGGGTGGGGTTTTAGAGGACAAGCCACACTCGGCTCTCATCAGGTCCCTTTCTCTCCTGCTGCCTGTGGGACCCATGGCATTTGCATGGCCCACACAGAGACTCAAACTCATTTGAGCCTTTTATTCCAAGGCTCTAGGTTGTACATATGTTGGGATTTGTTTGGGTCATGGGATTTGCAATGGCTAAAATGAGACCATTTTGCCCTAGCTTATAGGGCTCTCAAATCAATTACAATCATCAGTGTTTTGTTTCCACAACAAACTCACTAGATAACTATTTGTTCCAGATT
Organism: Digitaria exilis; assembly: GCA_015342445.1. NCBI lineage: Eukaryota > Viridiplantae > Streptophyta > Magnoliopsida > Poales > Poaceae > Digitaria > Digitaria exilis. The sequence goes on along the minus strand of JACEFO010002082.1, from coordinate 1,920,792 downwards.
TAGTGAAGCCTTTAAAAGGCAACTGTATACTGAAAGTTTTTATCTCATAAGTGTGCCTGCTGCAAGAAATCAGATCAATAATATTTCTTCTGGAAGACGGCAGATGCCAATGAAACATGGGAGTATAAGCATTACTTAATGACATCCTCTTTTGGACTAATACAGCTTGTCGCCATGCCCCTTGTGCCATATGAAAAGCAAAACTTTGAAGGTTTCCTCACATATTTTTTTGGTGAAATGACAAGTGCCATTTTTTGTGTTGTCCTGATGCATACTACATCCATGTCTGTGTATGTGCAGATGTTAAATATACTGGTATGTTAATTAAGCGTCTCATAGGAATAATCGTATATTATTTATATTTTTTGTGTTGTGAACTTTATCTAGTGGACTGGTAGCATTTATTTAAGCCAGTTTGTTGTTATTTAGTATGAAGTATATACATGATTTTGGTCGATTGTGTCGATAGATTCAGCACTGAGTAGGATCCACCAAGTGCTGCCATTAGCGAAATGTAGGTGCAGGAAATGAGATTCAAGATTCTGATTGTATCCTACATGTATGGATTCTCATACTAGGGGGGTATCTAAATTATATTTCCATTTATCAAGAAATGCACCAAGTTTTTAAAATGATATTGGTCCCTGTTGTCACGGCAGGGGGTTCAAAGTATTGGTCCTTTGAAGAAGACAGGAGTACAGATATTTGTATGTCATAAGAGCTTGGTTGTCACCTGAAAACTGGCAATATATTTGCGAAAGAAATATTTACATTATCACAATATTATTTGATCTCGGTAATTTTTATTGAGAGAGAGTTGTGCTTATCTTACCATGAATTTTGAAGATTGTATCGAACGATTGATAAATCAAACCAAAAATAGTGATAAGTTTGTTGCCATCACACATCAATTCAGATGTATTAATATTTTTTTAGAAACAAATTGATCCTTAACTTATGATGCCCAGAACATCTTGTTCATATGCAGGATATCCTACCTAAAACCATAAGCATCTCCTTGTGAGTTGTAAGTTGTAACCACTAAAGGCAAACCAGAGGGCATTTTAGTAAACAGCCGAGCTTGGGCACTTTTTTAAGCTCTTGATTGCCCATCCCATCCATCCCAACGGGAAAGGTCCCATGATTTTCTCTTATCCGCTGACATGGCGTGCTCCCATTGGCCGCGCCGGATTCTCAGGCCTACGTGGAGCGCTTTTTTATCGGCCCGGCAACCTTTTCACGTGAAGCTAAGCGTGGGGTCCGCAGGATCTTGGAAGCTTGTTTGCGTGCATGGCTGATGGTGATTGGTCCAGTACAAGGAGCAACAGTGCTACGCGCACACAAGCATGAAAGCCTCTTGGCCCTTGCAGCTTCATTCCCCATTTCATGCAAGAGTTTTGCGTTGTGTTAAATGTTTTGGTCCATCTTAATTTGGATAAGCTTTGCATATTGAAAGTTTGCATCACAACATTCGACTACGAATGGGCCACGAGTTGCATAAGCTGCCCGCTGGTGTCGTGATTTTGTCAGTGAAAGTCAGGAGTTCCGGTGCTATTTTTGTCAGCGACAGCGGGCGACGTGAGCAGGGTTTTCTCTGTATGCGCATAGCACCTCGCTTCTTACTTTTTGGACTTTTGCCTTATATTTGTGAATTAGGATGTGTGGTTGCGATGGCTCATACGTTGTGTCTCCTAGGTTCAATCACTAATGATAGAGGAGGGGGGCCAATTGAGCCATTTCCAGCCAACCAAATTAATCTTGGCTATTTGTTTAGGATGAGGTTTTTCCTTTGTCCCTGGTAGGGCCAGTCTACCTGCAGGATCTTTTTTTGCAAGATATTTTAGTTTTACATCAAAAGCGTCTCTTTGTGGTTGGTGTCTCATTTTTTTAAGAAAATTTCAGTCACTGAATATTGTGGAATCAGCACATGCAGTTCTTTTTTCATTATATAATCGATAACTGATAACACATGCACAATAACAAGAGGGACACTGATTAGAAATGGATAAACAATGTTTTCTGTATTATGAACATAATTTGATTTGCAAATAACTTGATCCTGCAGACTACCCCTTGGTGATAATCTAAAAGGCCTTTTTATTTACCTTTTGAGATATTTGTGTGGCGCCAAATAAATATCTCTTTAGCTGTTGCCACCAAAATTCCAACACAACACGCAGTCTTCCACATTCTGAATGGTCAGGAGGTATCAGCCAATCGTGTACACGGTCCACAAAGGGATTCAGATAGGCTCATCATCCATCAAGCTGCTAAGTGTCTAGAACAGCTAGAACCTACTGTCTAACAGATGTGTGTTGCATTTGTGACCAGCTATTTTGAGAGATTTTGTCTGCTTGTAGTGGTCGTATACTAGGCTTGTTTTACGGCTCTCCTTTGTTGTCGACGTATGTGCAAACATCTTCTCGAAGCGCCACAAAATTTAAATGGATAGGAGAAAGGGATACAACATTTTTTTTCATGTATATAACAAAATATTACATATATATTTTTTTGAGGAAATATTACATATATATTGTGTATCCAATTATCCATATACAGGTAGACTTGCACATCATATATATACTCATAGAAGGGTACTTGTATTTGAAAAGGGACTAGCTCAGCATCTACTAACAACATCTATCTCCAGTAAATTTGCTTCAAGCCACTGTATTTTTATTACGATTAACAAATGCATTCCACACCATTATTGTCCTTGCAAAACAACAAATTAATTAAATTACAGGAAACACGAAATCGATGTAGTATTTGAAGGCCGTAGTGATGTCCAATAATGGTGCGCATATGAAAGAGGAAAAATGAAAAGAATGCGCTCACGCATCTAGAGTGAGTCGTAGTACGATACTTATCCGAAGGACGACAATATGTACTTGTGCACATTCACTAGCAGCATCGGACCATCTAGACATTGGATATTTTTCAAGCTAGAAGATTTCATAGATGCACGAAAACAAATATATCATGGCTATATGCATGCATTGGCGGTTTTAAGTGTTGTCGCTATAGTGCCAAATGAATTAAGGTCCATGGCATGGCGTAACGGTGTAAGGTGTATGGCGGCACGAGCCCTTGCCCAATGGTGGTACCACGAGTGCACGATGGATGGATGAGGGGCCATAAGAGAACAAGCGGGAAATGTGGCCATATCTGTGGGGTGGAAATGTTCAGATTTGGGTTTGCCAGTGGCAGCCTGCAGACAAAGAAAACAGGAGTGCTTGAGCCTGAGCAGAAAAGAGCCAGAGACGACCACCCTAATAATAACAACAAAACACCTGTGTGTGCAGAGAACTATATCGATGAATTATTTATGTAGATCTTTTGGTGAAATAAACAAGCAAGAAGAAAAGGAAATAATTTTTTTTGTAGAATAAGCAAAGGAAATTAAATTGCAGTGCCATATATGAGCCGTGGGTTATAGCCAGTTAACTCTGTATTTTGAGATGCTGTTTTTTTACCACATGATGACTGCTTTGTGTACCATTTTTTCTTCCAAAAAAAAAACTTCCGTAGTAGAGTTTGGTACACAAGATCTAGCTCGTGAAGCAGTAGTGGACTAGTGGTCATGCTGCAGCGGCGATGCAATATATGCACGCAATGCTGCCTGCTGGAGTGTGGTAGCTTTTTGACGACGACGCTGCCTTGCTTTGCTGCATTTGCCGTTGCGACGCGAACGCCAATGCCAATGCAAACTAGGGCTCTGCTGCCTATTTCTTTCTCCTTTGCGGTTCGTTGCAGCAGACGACCTGCCTGCTGTTTGTTGCTGGGGCTATATGGCAGTGTTATCCTTTTCTGCGGGGCTGTCGCGAAACCAAAAGGGAAGGGAGAAAAAAAAAAAGGCACCAGCCAGCCGTGGCTGCATGATCGATGCATGGGGGCGACCACCTTTCCATCCATCATCCATCCTTGCCGAAAATGTCAAAGTACCTTTGCAGCAGCTACCATGCATTTGTTACGGTACAGACCACAGAGAGAAAAGTGATCGACTGGCCTTGGGGTGTGTTTAGGGTGTGTTTAGATTGGAAAAGATTCCTCAGAAAAACACTGTAGATTAAAAAAACACTGTAGATGAATAGTGTTCTGTGAGTGGGAGGGGTGGGATGAATAGGGAAAAGTTGGATGAATAGTGTTTTTTCGGGAATCTTTTGTTATCTAAACGGAGCCTTAGTTAGGAGGGGAGAAAAAGATCTTTTTCTGAGAAGCGTGTTCTGTGAGAGGGATGAATAGAAAAGTTGAAAGGAGTTAAATGAGAACTTTTCTAGAAAGCGTGTTTTCTGAGAGAGATAAATAGTAGAGTCCAAAAGATGTTCTGAAACTAAACACGGCCCAGCTTGGCATGAACCAGCAACCTTCTCTACTGCAACGACAGTACTGCTATAGCTGCATGGGCTTACTTGGGTTCATAGGCATTTTTATATTTTCCCACCAAATGACAACTCTTTAGACTTGGATGGAATGGGGTGAGATTAGAGAGAAGGTTGTTGGAAACAAAAAAATCCAGATGGACAGGCTCATGTGTATGAAGATTAAAGAAAGACTGAAAGAGGCTGCTGCTTGTTTTGTTGGCGGCACTCTATTGTGCCAAGGTGGATGATTTGGGGTCATGAGGCAAGGACATAGCCAGAATATACATTAGGTCATTAGGGATAATCCTCTAAGCTAGCTATATGTCTATTTATATAAAGAATTTGAATTATCAAAGAGGTAATTTTAGAATTTTCCAAATATTATCATGCTCAGCTGAGCTAGTGGAGGCATATAGCTCCATCGATTTAGGTAAGAGGAGGCTAGCGTCTTTGGGGACATTTGGTGTGAGTAGATGGGGGAAGATCTAGATTTTTGGTGTGATACTAGATTTGCCATGTTTTGATTTCTATCCAACAACTCAAAATGTGAATAAGAATCACCTCATTCCTCGGTCATTACAATGTCGCGCATCATAGTAATCGTCATGTATATGGACTACTACTAAAATGTGTTCACAATGTCATGCATGTATCTCAGGACAGAGCTAGCTAGTTTTTTTTTTTTTAAAAAAAAAGTAAATCTGAGCAGGGACGACAAGAGTCTTCTAGTTGCAAGCAGAGTGCGTCGCAGTAGTGCAGTACCGAATGAGCGTTCGTTCGTGCTGAATGCCTGAATCACGAGAACAGTAAGACAGAGGGTGTGTTTGGTTTGTTGGCTTAGATCTAGCCTGGCTAGGAACTAAGCCAAACCAACATAAACCTGTGTAGCTCAGTACAAGAGGCTCATGTTTGGTTCGCTGTATAACATAAGCCTGGCTTTGCTTCTCCTTTGTTTGGTTGCTTGGATGGCTAGAGTCCTATCACCTTTCTTATAACATGGTGAGTTTAACTCTCGTCACCCATTCTTTGCTAAGAATGTATCAGCTTCAGAATTAACCGGCGAAGCTACCATTGTAATATATTCACGCTAGAGAAAAAGGAAGGCTGCCCACGAAGAATCGATCAAAATCTGAGTAGCAAAAAAGGAAGGATGCCCACATCGAATTGATTAAAATCGACAGTAGCAAAAAAGATAGGTAGAAAAATTGATGGAGGCATGTGCCTTTTCCTTATACTCCACATCTACGAAGATGAATGAATCAAATGAGAAAAAGAGAAGCAAATTGCAACTATAGCAGCCGAGCAGTAGACAAAGGAGAAGCAAACGACAATTTTAGCACAGCTCATCCGACTTGGGATGCGACCCTTCAATCCCGGGCACTGCGGCACAGCAGATCCAACTTGGGACGCTACCTTTCAATCTCGTGCGCTGCGGCGTTGAATCGAGACAAATAAAGATCCACCGCTCGCGAATCTTGAGCTGGATGGCAGGGACGGGTGGAGCGCGGGGCCGTGAGCTCCACTGGCGAGCTGAAGCTCGCGTCGGGCTTGCGCCGCCGCCGCGAGAAGGCCTTGTGGTTGCGCAATGACGGATTAAGCTCCACCACCTGCAAATCCCCTCCAAATCTTGCTCAACAACAAACGGGTTGAGATCTTGCCTGGCCAAATCGGGAGTAGGAGAAGCATGCGGGGCGGTGGAGGTGGCGGGGAGCGCGACTGAAGGAGAGCGGAAGGAGGAGGAGGAGGCGACGGACGAGAAGAAGACGAGGTGTCATGCCACTGGCTGCCGACGAGGAAGGCAAGCGTGACGGCGAAGGCGAGGACAGCGGCGCGGAGGAGGTGCGAGCCGCGGAGGAGGCCGGCAGAAACACGACGACGACGACTGACCTTGCAGGTGGTGGTGGCGGCGGCGGAAGACATGGATGGTGGTAGCGAAGGAGCGATGACGCGATTCGGTTTCTGGCGGGCTCCATCGCTAGCGCAAGCCTGCATCGGCGGATGCGAGCCTCCCTTGCGTTCCCAGGAAGCCAGGCCAAAGGCCTCCTTTTGCACTATCCAGGCCTGGCTTAGAACCCTCTTCAGGCATCCAAACATGAGCTGGTTGTATTAGGGAAGCCTGGGTAATCCCTAAGCCACCCAACCAAACAGCCCCTAAGAAATTTATTGCATGCACTGGGAGGAGGAGACTCAGAGTCCACCCACGTACTATTTGCAGGTTGCCATTTACCGGAAAGATCCAAATGGTACGTGAAGATGATATCGGAAGGGGATCAAGATCGACCAGCTGTGAGTCGTCTGTGAGTGACCGTTCGATTCGATATTTCGATGGACGATGGGATAGAGCAGCAAGGCTGAGACGGCTGCTTGCTTTTTTTTTTTTTTTTTGCCTTTTTGGGTGGTATTGGATACTCGGGCGGGGCGTGGACATGTTGAGGCCGATCGATGCGTGGCTTATTCGGTGATACAGATACAGCCAAGGACGTGTGTACATACTGCTCCCTGATGCAACCAAAAGCTCTCTCGCTGCCGATCGATGCATGTGACCAGCGAGCTAGAGAGAGAGAGCGTATGAGCAACACTGCAACAGGGCGTGCTGTGCATGATCGCCGCACAGGAAAAGACCCAGAGAGAGAGAGAGTCGGCACCACCAGTGTGCCGCGGCAGCTTGGTCGCATGCATGGTCCATACCACTACGTACGCATGCATGATGCAGCCTATGCTGCCGACTCGTGTTAGCTTTCTGACCCGTGGGTCCCACTGGGAGGTAACACCGCGTGCACAACGAGCACCACCGCCGTAGAGGGAGTTACCTTACTTCTGCATGTCATCTCTCTTGCCTAGGGCATTTTCACAGTCTCTGCTGGCAGGTAATACCATAACGGTGGATCTAATTATGTACTTTCTGTTCCAAATTGGAACTGTAAGTCTTTTGACATATTTAGATAAGCCCAAAGGCCACAACAAAATCATAGTAAATACGAAATAGACCTACACATAAGAGTATCATGTAAAGAACAGATGATAAGGAGCTGAATTTCAGTATAAATTGCCACAGAATAACAAGGATACTTTAGCTTTAGCTCAACCTAGGCCGAATCGCAGAAAAGGTGCCCTCTCTACCCGCTCATGGTATTCTCACGCCGTCAATCATCCTTTTAGAAAACAGAATTTTCTTGGCTGTCAACATCAAATAGAAACGTTTAGATATTTATACAGCCAAAATGGCTTTGTTCAAATATTTATATTCATCAAAGAAATGCATAATCAATTGGCCGTTTATCCGCTAGGAACTATTTCTTATTCATAAAACAGGCTATCTGATGTCTCTAGTATTCTACTATTCTTGATGGTCAAACCGCCAAAGGGGGAAAAAAAACTTTGAGGGTTAGCTCCAAGGTAACTAAATGTGTCATGCGTTCTGTATTTCTTGGTGAATTTGATACTTTCTTGGTGGTCCACTCTCTGGCGGCCGAGGAAATTTTATTTCTGGTAGGGCGCATTCAGGACTTTTTTTTTCTTTACAAAATAGCCATTTGTATTGTTGGGCCGGCGCGGCGCTTAGCCATCCACGTCCCTGCCTCGAGCGAGCGAGTCTGTACCATTTCTTTCTGAATTGCCGCAGGAATGTGGTGTTGTCGACGTGCTCGATCGTTTCTGACCAAACACCAGAGCGACTCCTGTTTGCTCCATGGATTTGCTGCACCTGCAAGGCTTCAATCCCAACACGTACAGTGTTGTATTTTTCTTTTACCTCTTAACTCATTTATACGTCTGGGCACTTTTACCCGCTGTTATAATCTCTGGGCTCCTATAGGACCTGCGGCGGCTCTCCTGTCAGTCTGCCTGAGCTGGAGCTGAAGCTATACCGTGAGAGAGAGAGAGAAAAATACGGCTGGTATGTTCACACGACACACGGTGTAGAACGGAACGGTGTCACTCGTAGGGCGAAACGTTGTGACACGATAAGCAAGCAGAGCAGAGCACCACCAGACGACCAGAGCGCAAGGCTCCAAGCCAGCATATCTGCCGTCCCCATCGGCCACAACACCCATGACCTGCCCATCTTATCCCGATCACCCTGTCAGCTGCCTGCTGCACACACACAGAGTTTTGCATGGTTCGCGGCGGGGACACTTGGACCCTTAAACCATCCTCCGTTCCTCCGGATAACGCGTTGATGCAGCTTGCCTCGTCTTCTAGCCAGGGCTTTCTCGTCTCAGAGTGTGATGGTATGGCAACATCAACAGGATACGGTTCAAAAAAGAAAAATCAGCACAGGGGAGAAACATGCATGTTAAGTTCTTTCTCTAAAGATCAAATAAAGAGTTGGGATCAGAAAAAAAAAATCAGCACACAAGAGAAACATGCATGTTAAGTTCTTTCTCTAAAGATCAAATGAAGAGTTGGGATCAGTTTGCCTGTTACAGCCATTACTCAATATAGGCACAATTCTAGTATAGGTTCACACTCTGATCTAAAACATATAAACTTCCAAGTTACCAAAGGTATGTTCCTGGCTCATTTAAGACCACCAGACGCCTATCACTAACGTCGAGGCCCCAGAGACACTCTGACACTATGCTATGTAAACTGGCACTTGTCTAGTAGTTGTCTGTTTTCTTGTTCCTTTTTTTTCTTGCTTCTCTATACAGTTATCTGATATATAAAACCTATGGGCAATATGCCCAAATAAAAGCACCATGCTATGCTTTTTCCTTGAGCTCCGCGGATGGCACGAGCACCACAGCTTGGTTTTTCATGTCACTCCCACTTTTAGCACACCCCTCTGCTCCTGATGACAGCATGTTCTTCTTCAGCCTCTGCAGCCTACACTCGAGTCCGCACATCTCATCAATCACATCCAGGAAAGGTTGATAATCTGCGGCCCCAATATCCACACAGGGGGCAGCTTCCTCTTCAGCGTAGGCACCAGAATCCATCTGACAAGCAGCTTGTTCTTCAGAGAACTGAGAAGCAGCTTGCTCTTCAGCACGGACTTCATTATTTGTTTCATGGCTCAAATCCGTCCGCAAATAAGACTTGCTTGTATGTGGCGTAGTCTCCTGCAAAAACGTTGCAGATACACGATTAGTTCTTTCAATGAATCAAACAGAAGTAGACCCTTCTTCAAGTCCTCTGGTACTCGAGATTAGGTCTACATAACAATCAGCTTTGTGTAGTTTACCTTGACTTGGCCTGTTGGAGAACAGGCTCCTTTATTGTGTGGCCTCACAGTGCTGTTAGTTGATTCCATCTTCTTTTTCTCAATATTTCGTTGCAATCGTGTAGGCACATTGATGATTTCAGACAAGGGAACAGAGCATGAATTGTCTCCTAAATCAACCATGCCTGAGATATCAGCCTTTTCTTCATTTGTCCGCAAGTTATTGGAGGGAGCAGCAATCTGACCATTTCTTTCAGCCTGCAGGACATAAGGGACGTTAACAAAAACAGTTTGTTGAATGAAATACCCATAAGATAAAAATGAAATAAATATTTGAACCTAGAATTAGTCTTAAAAATTTTGTACAAATGGAACCAAAATATTTCAGCATAATAAAAGAATTTAATACTAAATACACTCCCCTTTGTAATATTCCTACAAATGAAATAATCTGCAAAGATGATGTGTGGAGTTACAGACACCAAAGATTCAAGTATTGAATAAACACTATGACTATCCTTTTAGGGGCATAATTATAACTGCCATAATCAACATGAATACACAACTGAGAATCAAACACGACTTTAGAAAAAAAGAAAGTACTATTTGTCTGCCGAATCAACCTTGCCTGAAATTCCAGTCTGCCCTTTACTTCTTGAGCTTTTGCTGGGAGCGCTACTATGACTGATCCCTTCAGCCTGAAAGATAGAAGAAAAAAAAATAGAAGTTGGTTTTGTGTATACTGCAATAAATTTACAAATGGAATTAAAGCATATGAATAGTAGCCTGTACGCTTATAAAACTACAGATTCATTGGAATTGATGCATTGACATCATTATTTTTCAGAATTTGATTATGAGCCTCACAGCAAATGCTTTACACGAAGAAAACATAAGTTATGGAGTAGAGAAGAAACCAAATAAAAAAAGAAAACACTTGAGACAACTTCAAATGCAAGTACTACTTATTCCATGAAATTAAATACACTATGAATAGCCATGAGTCAGAAATCCATGCCTTACGATCTCTGAGAGCTGCACACCGCGTATTTTTGAACCATTTGTCAATCTGCAAATGGATGACAAACATTGGTTACTGGTGCTGCAGACATTTTCAGAAAAAGCAAGGTGACAACTGACAACTGTGATATGGACTTGAGTATCGGACTTAAATTATGAGTGGCATTTATAGCATCGCTTATAACAGAAGTGTGGAACATAATCAGGTAACACAGTAATTCAACAGCAGAAAGCAATTTTCAGGTGAATAAACACATATGAGTAAGTAACACAGAGCCACCAAAACTGGTCTAGTCAAAACCTACGTACCTTTTCAAACGAAATGTCCAATTCCCTTGAGAGATTTTCTTTGACATCTCGGGGTGGGAGCTCATTTTCAGCAAAAGATTTGCGAAGCACCTAATTTAGCAAGGTGGAGGACAGAGGATATTAATGACACACAAGCGCTAACAAGACAAAAATGGCAGGAACAATAAACCAGTTTAAAATTCAATTACAGCAATTATTGTCTTGCATCACAGCCTGTACAAATGTTAATCATAACATGCATATATAAAGAGATTTTAGCAATTAATAAAGGCCATTTATAAACTTTGAAATACCTCGACTGCTGCAGGAGGAATCCTAAAGAGTTTTCTCCCTTTTTTCTGGGTCTGTTCATCTGATGTAACATTCGAGAAACCTTCAACAGAATTATCCCGGACACAGCCTGCACGTGTTCTTCTTTTCTTTCTTCCGCCATGACCCCAATCTTCATCCTCACTCTGTTCTTCATTCTCAATTATTTTTCCAAACATTTCCTGAGCAGGGTAAAAAATAATCAACATTCCAGTTTTATGGACTAACATAACGCCATAAATCAAAACTTACTTGGTGAAAGTGTGACTTGTACACAATATTTCCATGAAAAATATTTCAAATTGCAGAACTGGTAGTAATAAGTTTAATGGTGAAACAAACCTCGTTAAGTCTTCTATAATCAACATCTCTCCTTGGCCTTTGGTAGGTAAGGATCTGTGCACAATCGTCCCCAGAATCAATACTTAAGTCTAAATTAGCTTGACAGAACCCTTCAACTTCATTGAAATCCGCAGATATGAAGTCCGGAATATCATCATTTGGAGAATACAGTGGACTTCCAGAACCATTGGAATCATCAGACATTTCATCCCCACTGTTCATGCAGCTGTTGCTGGCCTCATTTTCTTCAGGATCGTAGTCCTCATCGCCTGAATACTCAGAAAGCCAATCCTCATCCAGTGCATCCTCAGAGTCTATTTGTTCAGTTGCTTCCTTGAACACATCCTATAGAAAAGCAAGTAGGGTTGACAAATGACAGAAATATGATATAATTGCTAAAGTAAATTGATCGTAACATAGGAGCAGAAATGATAGGCACTCACTTCAAAAGGGCACTTCACCGTAAAACTTGTTCCTAGATGTGCATTAATAGCTTCTAGAATTTTCACCTTGCACAAACAAGATTTGCAAAGCCAACCGTGGCTACTTGCTGGAAGATCTGAGGAAAAGCACAAGACAGATATACACATTAATGGTAACCTGTTACCTGTTTTAAAAAATAACAATTCTCTATGTGTATTTCAGATGAGGAGTAGAAACTACAGCTGGCTGCAGGCAACGAAACAATAACAACACCATCAGAGCAGAATCTGTATTTTTTATGCATGCCACTGCGACCTAGATTATATGACCAGGCATTCAATTACATCACTTTTCTATTTCATCCAGAGGAAGGTGAACAAGATTTTAGGTACATATCCGCTCATGCTCAAATAGTATTGATAAGCTAAAAGTCGAAAAGTTCTGTGAATAGAATGGCTCGCTTATTTTGATGTGTCGGAGTGAAACATTTACCCGCGTAGTGGGTTTTAAATCGAAAAGTTAGCCTTCTAAGTTTTACCCATAACACAAAATACAGACTGTTTTGCCATAAATGTGCAACTATTTTATCACACTAAGTACAAAAAAAAAACATGATAGGCATGTAAAAAGCATGGAGCTGCATATATGGAAGAAAAAACAAAAAAAATTACCACTTCTTTCTGGAGGTTCCGAGCATTTCTCATGATATGCCCTTTTGCAGGCCCCTTCACAGAAGATAATTTTATTGCTGGGAAACGATTCATGAGACTTGCATGTTGAACACATGATCTAGCAAAACAAATATTGATAATGTATCAGTTTAGTGATCATGAGGAAGTAGAGCATCTGACATCACTTGATCCTATACATAGTTACATACATGTTCGGGATTGGTAGGCTCATCTGAAGGCATCGCTGGGTCATCAATGCTCCCAGAGGAAGTACACACATCAAGCTGGCGAATAACATCACGTATAGCAATTTTGCATTTTATGATCTGTTTCTTGGCACGCTGCAGTTCCTTCTCTGGTTTTATTTTCTCTCGGCTGTTTGGAAAGGTGCACTAAATTAGCATACTATTTACTATCATACCTTATTAACACGATATATACAACTGAGCAACTGAGCAAGGAAATTATACAACTGAGCAACTGAGCAAGGAAATTATATAACAGCAACGTGGCAGGGCTGATTGAAGGCAGCAAATATGACATGTTAACATGATTCTATGCAAACAATAGATACCAAAAAAAGGTAGACCCTGCCAACAAAAGTTACTGTACTGCACTTTCATCTTATAAAACAAACTTCATTAGTTCATTCGCATCAGTCCAAAAGTCTACTTCCGACAAATTTGGCAGACCAGACTATTCCTAGACTTAAAATGCAGCAGCCAGTGAACTTGTAAAATAACTATTTAATTGACTAAAAGCGTGTCTTTGTCGTATTGTCCACATGCAGCTATTTGTCATGGGTGGTCATAAATCTCATAAATATTAGTTATTACAGACAAATTGGAATCTTGTTTAAAAGTCTAAGCTACATTACATTTACATTAGCTTTCCCTTCTAGAAAAATCCAATCAAACGCGATAATATTATTCATGTTCCTGTTTTAAATAAAAAAAATGCAATTACTCTAGCTGGATACATAGATTTGAAAATCTTCTTTCACCAGTAGGTCACAGCAGTTAGAGTGCAGTGTGCACCTTTGCCCATTCCATCCATCTCCAGAGTAAGCCTCTAGTAAATTCTGCTCCAATTTTATCTTGATTAGAAAATATCTCGCTCGTCGTTCCAAGCGAGTTGCTTCATCAATATTTTGCCTTTTTCTTTTCTTCTTCCTTCTCGCAACGAGTCCTGTTACATTTTTTGCAGCAACAGAATCCAAACCCCTCCGTCGTTTCAGAGGACTACAGTGATATTTATTCTTTATGCTTTTTGCCAAAGTAGCATTCCTAACTTTCCTTGGTGACCTCTTCAGAGGAGAACTAGTTTTACATTGGCGGGAAGCATTACGCCGACTTGGTCTGTTTGATACAGGAACAGACTCCGACAAGGTCTCTTTGCTCCTTTTTGATGATCGTCCAGAGTTGGAGCATACTGCTTTATTTTCTGAAGAGCGCATCACTCCTGATCGCAATTACCACAGGAGATTAAGACCTAACACAATAAAAGATGTGTTAAATACAAGACAGGCACGGTAAAAAAGCAGCAGAACAAATTTAGTAGTAAGAAGACGACAATAGGATAAGTAGATGGTGTTAAAAACAGATAGGTGTGATTTATCACAAAGCTATGCTGATCTGAACCGCTTGTGGACATAAGCACTATTACGTCAGGTTCGACGGGACTAATTTATACAGAGGTGCACTGGAACATTTAAACAAACTTTGACACAATCATAATACACTACAGTGCCAGACGATGTACTGTACTCTAGTACTTCTTCCCGATCCTGTGCAAACAACTATCACAAGGAGGACAGGCGACCTCAGCATGTTAACCCAGGTGGGCAGTCCAAAGCGCAGAGCAGTGGTAATTTTAAGCTGGCTGATTCCAAGCTATAACAGTCGAAATGGGGGTTGGCTGTATGGAGGAGCGACACTGGGAACTCTAAATCCACTCGCGGCAGTAGATCTAGACACCACAACACAGAACAAAACCAAACCAAACGAAAACTACCCAATCGATCCCCTCTTCCAAAACACCAACCAGGTACACAGCAACCAACGCACCGAATCCCAGAGCAGAGAAGCCGCGATCCCGCGAAGCTAGTTGGGAGCGGAGAGGGGCGGGGATGTGGAGTGAATGCGAAGCGGGGGGGCGTCAAGACAGCGTACCCTTGGCGCGCACAAGCGCAATGGCACCGGCGACGCAGAGCTGCAGGACCGGCAGCTCGCCCCCGCCCAGATGCGGGGAGCGCCGAGCGCGGCCGGCCACCGGAGAGCAGCCCGCGGAGGTCAGGGCGACGAAGTCCGCGCTAGGGCATGTCGTCGTCGTCGTCGGCGGCGGCGGCGGCGGAGGAAGAGAGGGCGGAGAGCGCAGCGGCGGGTGTGAACAGGAAGGCGGAGGCGGCGGCGCTTGCTGCTGCTGCTGCGAGAGACTGCGAATTGAAGGGGACACGGAAACGGAGGAGGCGGAGAGGGGTGGGGCCAGGGATGACGCGTCGCCTCGATCTCGCTGCGCCTGCGGTGGAAGCCCGGGGGAGGGATGGACGGCTGGGATGGCCGGGAGTGGGTGATCGGAGGGTGAGGGCAACCTTGGACGCCGCGACAATTATTGCTCCGTCCTTCTACCCACGTCAGTCAGTCAATGGCAGACGGGGATGGATTCCAAGAACTTATTCTGAATTTTTAAATTAAAAAAACATTTATGTTCGTTTGGGGGTGAAATCGTTGGTGGTTTGAAGTAAATTTACCAAATCGTGGAAGATATGCAGTGAAGTCGGACAGTTTTTAGTTTTTTCCTTTTTTTACCGGGTGAGAGAAATCGGCACTCGGTTAACTAACTGGAAAGTACCAGGTTCGAGTGTACTAACATTTATTTCAATTAACAAACTAACTCGGTCCCGGTTCGACATTTAAAAAATAAAACTCCGCAATTTGGATTTGTTATACAGGCTGCACCTTCTCAACAACAAGCTAAAACTCTACGTGGAAATGAGGACACAGATCTCCTAGACTACAGAACAATATGACAGTATCGTCTTCGTAATTTTACATATTTCTCTTTTTTTCCTCTCTAAAAGTATTACACTGATGAACTCAGATCACACGTATGGATGGGTTCTGCAGGAACTCTTTGTCCAGAGTGAATTCTAGCCGCCAGCTATCTCAAACTCTCAACAGCCTTCTTTGGCAAACAAATAAACATGTTTCATTTCTTCGCCTTCCTAGTTCTCTTCGCAGGCTGGGTTTTCCTTGTACCCTTTTTAGGGGCCTTCGCTGCAACCTTCGCCTTCTTCGTTGCCTTCCCCTGCATGTCACAGGAATCAGTTAGGACTTCCATCAGGAACAATTGAATGTGGAGTTGCACATTACTAAATGTAAGGAAGGTTTTATATTTTCCATAACATCTGCTTGCAAGGGCTGATCGATGAGAATAACAGCACACTAGAACCAAGATAAACAAGAAGAACCAAGAGTTTATGCCATCTTTCCTTATCCAGAATTATCGCAAACTTGCTGCTAGCACATTCTCTACATCTTTGGTAATGCTTCTGTGAAATTGCTACTTCGTAGAACATGGGACATCATCTCATCAAGGAAACAGGATGGCCAGTGCTAAAGGCTCGTGCAATTTCCAGATAATAACCCATATAAAGCAGCCGTGCAAAGGACATAATAGCAAGAAATGCACAAGGCAGGACTCGGGATTCATATCTTTTTTGCACTAATGGAGGACATGAATTCTGGGCAAATTATCTATGTTACAGTCTATTAAAAGGACTTCTAATAAGAAATCATGTTAACAATTTAGACTTCAAGTGCGCCTTTTAAAATTGCAGTCCGAAACTAAACACCTCCAATTCGGAAATTCTCAATCACTACCATCTCTTGAACACTTCAAGGTAATCTTCTGTACATAAAAATTCCAGAAACTAGCTACACATAATTGGATTTTCTTTTTCGAACACTCACAAAAACCAAAATTGGATTATAACACGAAAGTTATCAACTAAAGTAGAGTCAAGAAAACACACCACTTGTTTCTCAGCTTTTCTTTTGGTTTTCGCCTTAGGTTGACCGTCATCTTCATTATTCTGATCATTTTGATAAGGCTGTGATTCAGGGATCTTGTCACCCTCCTCATCTGAATCAAATGTGAATCCATCAAGAGTACCTATGCAGATGATAGATATAACATTAGAGAAGTAATATTGCAATATGGGCTGTCATCACATAAATAAAGGGTCCACAATTTCATCCAGATTGGTTTTCCCTCGCATGAGCACACTAAAACACAAGAGCTACGCTAAAATTCAGAAGCACTGATAAATAGCTCAATCAGAATGCACGTGGTGTTAAATTGCATGGCAGCTTTGTTCATCAAAGATGATTCGATTTAACATGTACATTAAGCTAACCTTCCATCATAGTCTCTGCTTCAAATAAATTGGACTTTGGTTCCAGTTGAATGAAGTCATTCATTATAGCCTCTATCTGCACAGTACAGGGCATGAATTGTTATGGTAAACACTTGCATCACAATGAAAGTGACCTAAAAACATGGAATAAATTAAAAAATGGTACAGTTGGAAATAACACATTAGACCATCTAATTTATGAATTATGACATGTGAAATTGATATGTTGGATGACACTAATATGCTTATAAATTTATTTAATGGTTTACGGACCTTTGCTTCTGATTGCCCCACACTCACCTGAAAGAGGAAATCGACCAAGGATTAAAGACCAACTCTAGATAATAATAATAATAATAATAATAATAATAATAATAATAATAATAATAACTGTACTTGAGTTTGATATATAACTTACAACACAAAATGTCCTGGATGGAACTATAGTTGTTTTGTATATTGTTCCTGTTTCAATACGGAAAGAGGAAATAATAAGCTAACCCTTTGAATATGAATGTATCAACATAAAACAGAGTTGGTTTCCAAATGCTCTAGCAGAGCTTTACTACAGTAATATTGCCTGGTATCTCCTACGATAGATTAGAATTCATAAATCTAATGGAGTATCTAAAGTGAAAGTTACTCGGTTGTACCTTTCAGGTCCAGTAACAAATCCTGACTTCCAGTAGGACCATTTGAAACTACTATCCTCCCAACAGCACCTATATCTCCGCTCAAATCTATCGAGTCACCATCACATTCAATCAGTGCCTAGAAAAATAACAGAATCAAATTAACTAAAGTAAAAATTAATATAATATTTTTTTTATAATACAGTTAGGACTTGGAAGCTATTTTACAGAAGTCAATTCAGCTCTACGACGTAGTCAGATGCATACAATTCATAAACTTTAACCAAACTCATGCTCTCATATTTGCTACAAGTGGACACATATACAGTATCATGAAAAAAGTGACAGGTCACTATTTCTTCTAATAGTTGATCATACCTTTGAACGTTGAACTTTATCGGGAAATATCAATGGTAGCCTCTGGGAGACCTGGCATTTAAAAAACATATACTCAATCCAAAAGCTGCACAAAAGTAATTCGGAATAATCACACAGAAAGGTTGGGGCTGGTTTTTTCCTTGTACTCTTTTCTCTTTGGTAAAAGCCCCTGAAGTTTATCATCCAAAATATGAGGGGGCGAAAATGAATAGATATAGATAGGGTCAGTAGATGTCTTACAGAGTTTCCTGTAAGTTTATCTTGCATTTCATCCTCGGCAACTCCCTCTTGATGTTCCAATGTGTCTATGTTGGACCATGAAACAGTAAGCACATTTTATTCACAAGTCTGACTTTTGAGTTTTCAGCTGGTAGCTAAAATGGCAGCCATACAAAAATGCCTTACCAACTATTTGGTCTGGATCAGATTTTGTTTCTGCAACCTTGGCTTTTTTCTTATTAGTTTGCTGAACACCTTTTCTCCTGGGAGTGGTCAGTGAATCCTCTTCATGATTAGCATCACCAGCCCTTGAAGGACTGTTTCCAGGAGAAGCATCAGAACCAGATGAAAGTGTAACCATATCCTTCTTTGGAGTCTATAAAAAACAGGTACAGAAATTAACTGCAAAACTACAGCACTAGTGTCTGCACCAATATGTGATAATGACCTTAAATTAAACATAAGAGTTGAAGATAGGGAATTCAAAACAATATTTAAATCCATACCGAGCACCTAGTAGTGCTATCTTGTTTTCCATCTGTGGTTGGTCCTGCTGCAAGTTTGACAAAAGAATCTATAAGCAATTATGTCGAATAAATGGATCAAAATTTTAGTGAGAAGCATTCATTGCTTCATAATTTCATCAAACTAAGAAGTACACAGGTCGACCAGATCTACCTTTTTTACTACTAAGGGTTTTTCTTCTAGTAAATGTCAGAGTTTTGCCCTTGTTTTGCGCAGGGTCCTCTCTATCACCAGCATGATCTGAACTAGCCTGCTTTTCTCCATCTCCTTGTTCTCTAGATGGAGTGGTCCTAGCAGGACTAGCTTCAGGTGAAGCATCAGAATCAGACCCAGAAGAAAGCATCACCGGCGCTGTACTTGGTGCCTATACCAAAAAAGAAGAAGAAAAGTTCAAATCCATCTGGTATGTTTATTGCGAGATAGTAAACTTATATAGTTATATGAGAGTTGATTCGGAACGAAAACAGTTCTGTAGAGAAGATACAAAGACAAAACTAGGAGCAGCCAATGAATACTGCAAGAACAAGGTGATGAGAATGGCAAGAATGACATTTGGCACCATTGATAAGGTTCTCACATTTATCGATCGAAGGTTCTACAAGCTCCCCTTTCGAAACATCAACCTACCTCCCTAGACCTATACTATGGATCTGGAAATCAAATTGCAACAAGCTAAAGGTTTTCATATGGCTTTTATGCATTGACAGACTCAATACCAGTAATTTGCCTCGAAGGGGATAAATGTACAGTATGAACAAGAACAACAGTAATTTGCCTCGAAGGGCAAATATTATTTTTTTTAAATATCAATATTGAATAATTCAGCCAGCCTCCATCTGTAGGCTTGTATGTTCGGTATTAGATGCTGCAACTACACTGATAATTTGGACACAGAGCTAAATTTCTTCGCATATGCTGGTCAAAGGGAAAATGATTTTCAGAAACCCTTCTTCAAGTAAATTGTCACAATTACAGCTTGGTATATTTGGAAACAAAGAAATGAAGTAATCTTTGAAGGACGTCAGAAACATTTTTATGTCTGGAAGAAGAGCTTCAAGGATGAAATCGTCTGCCAATCACACAGTACAAAAGTGAGCCTTAGGTGTTCCCTCGTTTCTTGGGTGGACTCTCTTGTGTAAATGTATTCTAATAGATGGTTAGTTTTCTTCCTTCTGTTTTTCTCATGTTTATTTTTCTCTGTACAGTCCTATTTAATTGTATCTGTAATAATCTAGCACGTAGCACGGTAGGGTCTCCCCTACTGTATTTCTATCAAAAAGGAAAATAAAAAAAAGTGTAGACTACATCATAGCCAATGTCACAACTTTGTAACATTGAAACAACCATAGCACGGTAGCACCCACCACTCATGACATTGTTTGGTGGTAATGCTGTATCACAGGTCGTCTACTACTGTTTAACGGTTGTGTTTTGCTGATACAAATACACAAATAGTCAAATAGCAATCTGACGCCTAAACGAGCTACAGCTCAATCCTACGAGGAACAGCAAGACAAAGAACTTTGAGGAGGACATGGATCATTTATGGCACGGGAAGTGACGATTTGGCAGCACGGCACAGAACAATCGCTAGTTCCATACACTAGCTCGCTTACTTTTAAGAACGGCGGCACGAGTGACTAAACAAGAGCTTGGCACCCAGAGGAGGAAAACTCATTTCAACCATCGGGGTTCAGGCCTAATTCGCAAGGAGTTCAAACTTCACAAGCAATCGTGGGACACGGAGGCGAAAGGTAATCCAGAACCGCGGTCTCCATCCTCCAGCTATAAGGGTAGAAGAGAGGCTCCAAAGCGAGATGGTACCTGAAACGCGGTGAGCCAATCGGGGTCCTCGTCTTGCTCCCCCATTCTAACCGCTCGGGTGCGCCCAGTACCTTCAGGGGGAGATCACGGCCGCGCCGCCGCTGGTCGGCTATAGCTGGACGGAAGCTTCGCTGCGGCGGGGGGAGGCGGGGGTTCGTCGAGGAGGACGGAGCGAGAGGGGAAAGAGGAAGGAAACAAGCCGATCAGATAATGAGCCCGGCCCATTGGCAGCCCAAAAGGCCAGTAATGACTTTCCTTTTTCTTTTTGTTCTTTCTGAAAAACGTTTTTGTTTAAAATTTTATTTCAAACAAAAAATTTCGTTTCGTTGAAGCGCGCTTAGAACAGAGAAGGGTAGGTCCTGGATGATACCGAGAGAAAATTAGGATCCACAGGTCACAGGTGGTCCTGAATGATACCGCGAGAAAATTAAGGATACACAGGCGGCGATGGAAAGGTTAAGATAACTCGACGAAAGAATATACATTTGTCGCGCTGTCAACGCAAATTGAAAACTTAGGACTTGTTTTGTTTAGTTATCTAGATGAAAACTTTACCACCCATCACATTAATTGCTTCAAGCATATGGCCTTCTCCAACAAGGCACTATTTGCTAGCTCTTAAATTGTTTAATATAGTGTCAAAATAATTGTTTAATATAGTGTCAAAATAGTTCAGACAGTATATTGGATTAGCTCTTTGCTAGCTCATAGCATTTTATATTCATTAAATAGTGCATTTTTTTATGTTGCCAGCCCTTGAACACATCACTTTTACACTCTTCCATGAATATGAGATGGCTAAGAGCTAGCAAAGAGTCAACCCACTTCTGTACTGTTTTGACACTATTCATCGATTAAACAATTTAAGAGCTAGCAATGAGTCAATGTACAGTTAGCAATGAGTCGCAATGGGTCGATGAACAGTCACCATTGGATAAATGTCATCCAATAGTAGGCGCGGAAACACAGTTCACAGAATAACAGAGCAACAACAGTTCACAGAATAACAGAGCAACGTTCGAGGACGACGCAACAGAACTGCTATAGTAATGGGAAACCAAGCCAAAAAAAATGCTAATGCACCACCTTATCCAGTCAGTTCTAGATAGGTCCTCAGTAATTCCGATACATAGATACAAATAAGCTGGTGGTTCTAAACTGCCCCGGTCTGCATACCCAAGGGGTATGCCATCACACAACTAAATATGCAATTCAGTTAGCTTACAACTCTGGTGTGGAAAGCTACAACCCCCTCCTCTATTTGATGAACCACCATGTCCCGAAAGGCATAACAACGGACCATTTAAGGACCCTTGTCTTCAGCTTATGATGTTGCAGGCTAGCCGTGAGTCCTGATCATATCAGTTGTCTCACTCCTCGTGGTATTCCGGGTTTTTCTTGAGAATTACAAAGCCTTCCAGCACGGGTGTCAGCGGAATGTATCTGCACAGCACAATCACAAACCAATAATAATTAGCTTTCCTGGGGCGAACCAAATACAGGTTTCCAAGACTATATAAGTTCAAAACTGGAATATTACTTTTCGGTGGCTAGTTCAGCACGCTCCCCAGCAGCAAGCAAGACAGGTGTGGAATGTGTCTGGAAGCCCGTAATTGTTTTGGGCCTTCCTGCCTGACCAACAACATCGACAGCTTGCCCAACCCGGACTGGAACAGACAGGGGCTTCAGATCCTCATCCACCGTCAAAAGCATCCTAGGCTGTATAAGCAAAATAGAGGTCAGCCCCAGTATACAACAGCTCTGTGTTGCATTTTCATGTAGTGGCAATTGACTATTGAAACATACCTGCATTGCCAGGACAATAATGTAAAGGATGTAGTGATATTTCCCCAGGATGGTGGACTTCATATCAAGGCAGGCATGAAGAACTGTTACAAGCCCCCCAAGCGCCATCCTAGAAAGACAAGGGAAAATAGAAATAAGATGGAAGTGTAATCCAGTGACATTCAAATGTGAACTGGTTGTTCAGCGATAGTCACTTACGGGGAAAGAAGAAATCGGTCAGAATGGTATGGGGAAAGGGTCAACAAGCCTTTTCCAAGGTGAACAAGACCCTGAGCAATTCTTACCTGATGAACACAGAAAAAATAATCAGCTTACGCAACAGCCAAGAAACCATTGTGCCACATGGAGCGAGGAAGGATGCCAAAAGATCATAGTGGAAAAAAAACTATATACTTACACAAAACAGGTGTGCAGCTTCTTTGTAGTAATAACTTGAAAGGTTGCGAAGCATGCCAGCTATTCTGGCGTTATTTGTCCCAGCACCAATCAAACCCAGTGAGATGATTGCAGCCTGGAGAAAAATTAATTAGAATTTAAGATATAAAATAATAAAGGAATGGATTGGTACAAAAAATATTGAAAATACAAACCATTGAAACATCAGCATCTGCGTCATGACTCAATCTGCTCAGTGTGTCCATCACATTTACCTGAGAAAGCAAGTATCAGAAATGTGATCAGAATGCCCGATGGCCACAGGTTTGCGACTTTATGCAACCTATTTGAATGTCAATGAACAGCCACTCAAACCTTAGATATTTTAGTGGTACGGAAGAAGAATATGCAAAACTAAACTGAGAAATCCAGAATTAATAGAATTGCAAAGGCATATATGATGGAGAGCACAATTTATTTAATGGTTTGCTTATAAGCCAGTCTTTGCTATACACAGGTTCTATCGTCACATTTTTTTTCTGAAAAAAATATCAATAATTTATTGATATTGTGAGCATATGTTCTTTCTTGTGTGCACTGGTCCAGGTGCATCAAATAGTTAATCATTTCCATTCAGTAACTCCATTTAGATGGTCTCATTAGATTGATTACAGTTCTACATGAAATCCATATACTTTTAACACTTAACTGGTCCGGCATGATGATTCGAGCACTAGTTTGATTCAACATTTCTGAGATATTTAGTATGCAAGACAAACTTATCCACATACCTTGGGATTAGATATGCACAGTATACCAAGAGCAAGAGGAACTGCTCGTCTAATATTTTGCTCGCCATACTGCAAAAGACGCTCAAGTGAACGTACAGCCATTTCAGCTCCTAATTCTTCAGCCATAGCAATAAGAGCAATTCCAAGGACAGCTGGCCCTTGGTGTGTTTCGCCTTTCTCTAGATGCTGTGAGCAAATGCCAAGAAGTTTCTGAACCTGCAAAGGTTGGAAACATTTATTCAAACCAATCAGTTGAAAATTTTGTAAGTTCGGACCCGCTAGAAACCTCGTTTATAAAAATATATATGAAATACCTTAAGCACATTTCCTGTCCCTGCATATGCCAATGACATAAGAGTTACATCACAATACTTCCCTATCTTCTCATCAAATGTTTTAGAGACCTCTGCAGTAGCCTCTACATTCTCCTGAAACAGGAATCAGCTATAAGTTTTCAGTGATAGCTAATCACATCCTTGAAAGTCATTAAAGTGACATGTAAAAGAGCCAGGGCATCTAGACTACATTCGGAAAGTGGGATGCTGCAACAGGACAAAAAGAAAGTAGTAACAATAAACACCAGAAGTGTTTTCCGTTTTTATTGAATCCAGCAGGTAGAGTCCACAAAAGGAAAAAGCTATTTAATTAACAGTAACTAAAACTGAGAAGGAACAAATAGTACTCTACATGGATATGCTTAATCCTGGCAGCAACTTATTTGATAGTTAACATATTCAACGAAATTTCGAAGTCTGGAATCAGAAGTATCTATCCAGATTGCTAAAAATTACCTGTTTTCCAAGATATAGAAGGCCCAGAGCAACTGGAAGCAACCGTATAATGGGTTCTGCCAACTCGGCCTCACTACGCTCCATCAAGGCAAATATGATAGACTGTGCAATCTCTTCGTTGCAAGAACCGACAAACACCAATCCCAAGGCAATGGCTGAGAAGACCAAGACCTCAAGAGGTGATTGGGAGTCTCCCAGTACAGCAGATAGATGCATTTTAAGCTGAAATTTAAGAAACAATATTAATAGGAGACATCAATCTACGGGCCAGTAAGACAATATCAGCACTAATTTCGACCTCTTCTTTCTGGGAACCAGCGTATGCAATTCCGAGACCCAATATTGCCCCAATACGAATGTTTGAGTCCTCCTTGCCAATATACTCCATGAGAATAGCAAGTGCCTGGCAGAAAGGTTAGGGTATTAGGGATAGAAAGATGCAAGGAGGGAGGAATGGAGCAAAGCTAATGAAGTCGGCACATACAGGATCACAGTCATTCTTCACGCCACAAGTGACAATTCCAATACCTAACAAAGCTCCAGCAACAACATGAGTGTCATTACTGTGCAAATACTTGTCAAGTTGAGCAAGCCCAGAATCAGTATCCCACAGGAGAATCATTCCCTGGAGACAAAATGTCATTCAACTATTATGCAATAGTTCAAAGAAAACCCGATTAAGTTTAAAAACATAAAGAAAACTAATATACCAGACTAGCTGCTGCGCTGGCTTTTCCGTGTTCCTTGTTCTTGAATAACCAGTTACCAGAAGAACTACTGCTGGACGAATCAGATGGAGCGGTCATCAGTTTGTCCTGCATAAAACAAAACAAAATTATAAGATGCACAAATTTCCCACAAGGAGTACCACTGTTACTAGTTTGTGCCAAAAGCTAACCTGGCCAAACCCAGCATTCACAAATGCATTGACAAATGTTGCAGCCAAATTCTGTCTTGCAGAATCTAGACTTGAGCTGGCACCACGGCCCTCAATCAAATGGACCTACAAATTGTAGAGCACAACCAAAATTATTGTGGATGACTGAATTGTGGCACCACAAATATGGTAAGCAATAAAACATGCATCACCTTGTATATATCCTCAGGAGATTTTGGCTCCATGACCTCAATATCCCGAGCGAGAGTAAGGTATCCCTCACTCAGCTTAGTGTTATTAACTATTTCTTGCAAAATTTCCTTGTCATTGTCATCAGCAGCTATCTCGTCATCAATCTCCATTGCCAAACCCTTCAGAAGAGGAGAAATGATGGTTCAAGACCAGGGGAAAAACAAGATCATCATGAGGTATCTCAGGGTTTTGTGCATGGATAAACATGGAAGTCGCCATGACTATTAATATATGCATGAATAGTATCTGAAACACATAGAGGAGAATGACGGCAG
This sequence comes from Digitaria exilis, assembly GCA_015342445.1. Classification (NCBI taxonomy): domain Eukaryota; kingdom Viridiplantae; phylum Streptophyta; class Magnoliopsida; order Poales; family Poaceae; genus Digitaria; species Digitaria exilis. Next base: position 1,895,028 of record JACEFO010002082.1, on the reverse strand, counting down.
AGGGAGGCGTACATGGCGTGCGATGATGTATGCAAATTGTTTCTTGAGCAGAAGATCATCAGTTGAAGTGCAGACTTGCTTCACATATTGCATGTGCTACAAACATTAAACATGTGTTAGTTTGATTTTGGCTATTAAAAAAGTGGTATGGAAGGAGATAATCGCTACTCACTTTGTCAAGTTGAAGGGCAATTCTCAAAGCGCTCGCAAGGTCTCCAAACTTCATGTAGATGGTATATGCTATGTCAAGTGCCAACATATCATCTGGGGTAGGAAGATATCTGAAAGTTCCACATTCACGCAAAGACAAGTGTTAGTTTAATTTCCCTGAAATTCAATCAGCTATATCCAAGTTCCAAATCTGTTCCAAAATAGAGGAAGTAAGCAATACCACAAAAAAACATGCAATATTTCATAAAGAGATGCATGCTTACTTGGACGAACTAGAAAGGTACAAGCAAGCTCTTTTGTAGTTTGTAGCATCCACATGCTCAACTAGCAAATCAAGGTCTTCGACCTATAAAACAATAAAACTGCTGCATCAGTAACATATTCATTTGTCTAAAAAACTTTGGGAAAATGAAAGTAACATAAAGGATTGAAGGTACCTCCATCAGAAGATCTACAGCTTCAGGTTCAGCATTATGCTATTAAAAAACAAAAGATGAAAAAAAATTAGCATAAACAATACATTGTTCAAGATAAAGAGAATAAATAATCATTCAGCCATGAACTCTAACAAGAATATACCTTCATGTGAAATGAAATAATTTGCTGCACAAGCTCCATTAGGGCATCAATGGGCAAGTCATCATCCTAGAAACCATTAATACCACATTAGAGGTTTGAAAGCTAAGCAATGGAACAGAATAAACAGGGTCCACTAGGTAATTCCACTATTGTCCAGTAGCATGAAATGAAATAAAACAAGAAACCACAGTGGGGGCCTTCCCCGCTGTACAGTTAGAAAAAACAAGAACAATAAAGATTTTTGAAGCAATTTGCAATGCAATTGAATCATTGCTACCAGGTATATGGGACAAACAAAAAATGCTAGATAACAAGGGGGAATACATAAAATGAGATAGTAAGAAATGAAATGCAGCAATCAATTAGAAGCTCATGTGATTCATCAGAAATCTAAAATTCCCATGAGATGATAAGTTAAAACAGAAACAACCAAAAATCAAAGTTTAGAACATTAACAGGGCTTTAAATAGAAGAACCAGGCAAACTAGGTTGTAGATAACAATGTTACAAAATAATTCAAGAATTCTATTATAGCATGAGTGAGATGTCAACCTGACGCTTTTGGAACTCTTGTGCGATCTCACCAGCCAAATTTCTGTAAACGAGACAGCTATTCATTTAGAATACAACAAGTTTGAAAGAGAAAAAAAACGTGTAAACATTTTTTTAAAAAAAAATGAAGCAGGCAAGACTATAATACATTAAGATATTGAAATAGTCAACAACGACACTTCAGGACTATATGCAAATGGTTTCCTTCGAAATAAAGCTAATAACAAAAAAATCTCCATGCCTCATATTGCCGACTGCCGTGGATGTGACCAAGTAATTTAATGCTTATTTCAGTTTGGTTCATACCTGACATATTCATGGCCCCATGAACCGATGTCGCCTTCAGAGCCCAATAAACGGAACTTCAGGCTCTCCTGAACAACAAGGACATCAAATTTCAGCAGCTGGGCACAAGGAATTGCACGGGAACAACTGGACGTTTTTCCTCAAACAAAAAAGAAATAACTTGTCTACCACAGTTGGGGAGACAATTATCGATGCAGGCACATACCCTTTCTCCTTCAACAGACATTGTCAAAGCCAACACGGACAGTATGTCCGCCATGTACTTCTGCAGAACAGTAAGGCTGCATTAGCACCATATCAAACCAGTTTAAATCACAATACAACAGCGAAATCAACCATTCATGCATACCTTCAATTCTGATTCAGGCATGGTCTCAAAGTAGGACTTGAGAGTTCCGTAGTGTGGGCGGAGAAATTTCAGCGGCTTGGGGACCGACGTCATTGAGCTCGTGGCAGAACGAATCTCCTGCCTGAAACGGATCAGTTTAAGTGACAGCAAATGGAGCGACGCGAGCTGTTGGTTTGCACAAACTACAGTAGTAATACTCAATAAACCCTCTCTTAATCTAATTTAAGCCCATCGGGTAAAAGAAAGCATACGGCACACTGAATTCGACACACATCGCAAAATGATAAACTTAAAACTAGAACAATGAGCTCGCAGCACGAAAACTTTGGCATCAGGTGGAGGAGATGGTAAATTTAAACCCTAGCAGAATGAGCTCGCAGCACGAAAACTACGCCACTGGGGGTGGAAACGAAGCCCTAGAGCTGAGTCGGTCAGATTCGCGCGCGCCAGTACCTCATGCTCTCGAGGGCGAGCTTCTGAACGCCGGGATCCGCGTCCTGCGCCCGCACGACGTACAGCTCCAGCTGCTCCTTGAGCGCCAGATCCTCCTCCGACTGCAGCACCGACACGTGTCAGGCGAGGCGAAACCACCAGATCGAATCGGAGGGAAGCCGGAGATTTCCGCGCGGGGCTCACCAGATCGTCGTCGTCCTTCTTCTTCCCCTTCCCCTTGGCTGCCGCCGACGCGGCGGGCGGCGGGGGCTGCGAGTTCTCCGACGGCGCGGCGGGGGAGGGGTTCTCCGGCGGCGCCATGGCGGCGGGCGGCGGCTACTGGCGAGGGTTTGGGGGGTCTGGGTGACGCGACGCGAGGAGGAAGCAGAGAGGGGAGGAAAGGGATCGCCACGCCACCGCCTAGGCTGCTACTATTAGATGACTGCTTCTTACTTGCAGGCGAAGACGAACCCTCCTCTCTTGGATGGTGGTGACCCTCTACGCTCAGCCCAGTTCGGCCCACCATGGAGAGATGGAAGCCCATGCGATGTTTAGCTAGTTTTTCCTTTTCTTTTCTTTTCTGTTTCTCCTTTTTTTTAATTCTTTCTTGTTGCATTATAAAGCCATGTGCTTGTTCTGAATTTCTGATCGGCCCTCTCTCTACTCAACAAGGTGAAACACCTAAGTTAATTGGGTACAGCAGGGCTGCAAAGCGCTGTCTGTGCAGCCCTGCCCTCGATTGTTGCCGCGTGGATGTAGTGCGGATCAGACGTTAGCCTCCTGCCCTCGCTGGCTCACTCCTCTGCCTGCGGAACGGCCTGCGTGGCTCGGCTCCAAACATTCGGTTTCGTCGAATTCAATCCGTGTCGAGAATAACAAGAAATTTATGATAGGTAAACCTAGATACCAGAATTTATTTCTTGTCAAAAACTGATTTACTCATGATAGATACAACTAGAGACCCGAACAAGCCCTAAACCGGTTCCTTTCTCTCCAAAATCAATCACGGTCGTGGAGGATCCAGTATCAATCGCGGTCCACCTTTGAGGTCCTCCTGCTGTCCTGCTGTGAGACCTTGCTCATCCTCTCTACCTCCACCGCAATCAGAGATCTTTTTTTAAGCACTGTCATTCAAACTGCCTGATTTGATTTGCTGTAGCTCTGGAAGGAGCAACAACTCTTTCCAATTTACATGTGTATATAAGCCTTATTTAGATGGGAATATATCCGGTGGAAACCAACTTCTCATGGAAACTTCAATCTGGACCACACGATGTTGATCCAAGGGCTCGCCTAGATCAGGTGGAAGGGGTGATTTGCAAAACTCAGGGGAGGTGGGAGGGGGGATTTGCAAGACGTTTTTGCAAATCACCCCTCCCACCTGATCTGGTCGCACCCTTGGATCAACATCATCTGGCCCAGATTTTAGTTTCCATAGTTTCCACGGAGAGGTTAGTTTCTATAGGATACGTTGCCTATTTAGATCGCCAACTTTCGTCAACTTATATTTGCCAACTTATCACATCGAATGTTTGAACACTAATTAGGAGTATTAAACATAGGTGTAAAAAAAACTAATTACATAGATGAACTCCACATCGTGAGACGACTCTATTAAACCTAATTAATTCGTCATTAGACACTGTCATGCTACAGTAACCCGTCATTAAAATGCGTTAATGGCGGCACATATTAGGCTTAATAGATTCAACTTGCGATGTAGAGTCCATCTATGTAATTAGTCTATATTTAGTACTCCTAATTAGTGTCAAAAGAATGAATGTGATATTTCGCCAACTTTACCTCCTCCATCTAAACAAGCCCATAGTCCGACTGATATCAACCAACATAAGTATGAATTGCTGAGCACAAGGGAGATGGATTTCTTTTTTGTTGCGGGAAAGGCAGATGGGTCCGTTCCTATGATTGCAGAAACAAATGGAGCCGCAGGACATGATGAACCCTAGAGTGGTCTGCCAATTCGTATTACCTATCCTACCCAGCGCGTGCACGTACAGGTTCCTTAATCTGAAATTCTGATTACGGCCACCATGGAGGCAAGGCCATCCGCTGCAGCTGACGAGCACGCCTAGGCGTCGAGGAGAATATCAGGATTCGGCGAGGTCACGTCGGTCGAATGGCGGCGGCGGGGCTTCTAGGATGAGGACGGGCAGACGGAGCCGGGTGTGTTTAGATTGGGAAAAATTTCTCTGAAAAACACTACAGATAAAAAACATTGTACATAAATAGTGTCATGTGAGTGGGAGGGAGAAGATGAATAGAAAAAAATTAAATGAATAGTGTTTTTTGAGAGAGAGTGAATGAATCTAAACGCACTAGGTAGGAGTGCAGAACGAGGAGGGGAGCCAGAGCCGAGCGCAGAAGAGATGTTTTCTAGATGCATCTAGAGAGGTGTGCCGTTCGATTTTTTTGGACACATGTCATCAATCGGACCTAGGACTGCAAAGACGAGGCTTTACAGCCACCAAATTTTCTTCGCAGCAAATGTTTATACATCGCCATGTTACCATTTGTAACTTTTGCAACATTGCCGTGTTACCCTTTATAACTTTTTTTTTGACAATGTTACCCTTTATAACTTTTGGACAATGAGAGATACTCCCTTCGTCCTATAAAAAGAGTAGTTCTCGCTTTCTGAGAAAATAACTTTTTACAACTTTGAACAATTATATATAAAATAATATTAATATTTATAATACATTATTAGTATTATTAGAAAGATCTTTGAATCTAGTTTTTTAATAAATTTATTTAAAGATATAAATATTGTAAGTTTTTTCTATAGATTGAGTCAAAGATGAGAAAATAACACGTGCACGTATCTCATAACTACCTTCTTTTTAGGACGGAGGGAGTACAACACAAGCATTCTTGATAGAAAAGAGAAGTTATTGATACTCAATTAAACAAAGAAAGAAAACTAGAACAATCGCCCATGCATTATGTATCTTTTTATTATCTTGAGACGAGTTGCCGCTCGTAGATGTCTTTGTGGTTACCTGTAGCAATAGCATTTTAGGGCCTTGCATTGGCTAGCTGCTAGTGTAACCAAGGCCCCGGCAGCAATTGCCACTAGACCTGCACGTCCCTAGGCACCTCAGGTAGGGATAATCGGAAGCATCCGCTTGAGCTATCACCCGCATGATGTTCTGATTCTCTGCATCAACCACTGAGTTTAGATTGGGAAAGATTCTCCAAAAAACACTGTAGATCTGAAAAAACACTATAGATAAATAGTGTTTTATGAGTGAAAGATGTGTGATGAATAGAAAAAAGTTGGATGAATAGTGTTTTTTCGGGGAATCTTTTTTTAACTAAACGCACCCTATAGAGAAGGAGAGATAGAGGGTGTGGGACGTGCCCCCCCTATGGTTGGGCACGCACGACGGGCTAGCATGCAATGCGACACGCGGAGCGAGGAAAAAGGTACGGACAACGTTGGTTTCAGCGATGGAATGGCGGGAACACGGGAAATGGTTTGGGGATCAAAAGCTCAACGAAAAGATTTTGAAAATAGTTTTTAACACATGATTTAGAATTGATAGTTTTACGTATGTTACAGCAGTGTTGCGTGCCTAGTGGTAACGATATATAATCTCCTACTCACAAGTTTCTTAGATGTACGCGGTAGTTTATAATTGCTAGAGCTAGTATAGCCTACATGTTCCCTTCAATTATAACTTTTGGATGGGCGATGAGAGATACAACGCACGCGACCATGTTTGATAAAAAGAGAGTTTATTGATTCTCAATTAAACAAAGAAATATAGAACAATAATCACCCATACATTGATGCATCTTTTGCTAATGGCTATTGCATATCTCTTTGAGACGAGCGCCGCTCATAGACGTTTTTGTGGTTAGCTGCAATAGCATGTTAGGCCCTTGCATTCGCTCCCATAGAAACCAAGGTCCTCACAGCAGTTGCCGCAGGCGCCACTAGACTTGCACTTACCTATGCACTTCGAGTAGGGAAAACCGGCAGCATCCACTTGAGCTATCATCCCCATGTTCTGATCCTCTGCATCACAACTACTGAGTTAGATCGGGGCATAATTATTGCAATACATACATTGTAACCAACAAGGTAGAATGAAGGTCTATCGATGACATACGCGAGGTGATGAACATGACAACAAGCAGGATGATTGCCATCCTTCTAGTGCTTCCCATATTCATCGTCTCCATATACTCAACTTCCTCTCTCAGCAGATGCTATTGTGTTTGATGAGGGAACAACTGGGCAAGTGTGTTGGGTATCTACCAATTTATATACCTAGTGCATTTTTCAATAGCTACAGTGTGAAATGTTGGGATAAGATACATGAATTGCTTCAAAATAATTTGCCTGCTGCCAATTATGTAATTGCCTAGATTGCCATCTTCATAATTAATTGCCTAATATCTGTATGTATGAATTATCTTGTGATAATTACTTTCCTCACAAGCCTACTATGTTAATTACAATAAATTATTCAATAGAAATTAATGTGATATTATATAAAGATAAATGTACTTAGGTCTATATACCTTATGGTACACTACAAGACATGGAAAAGTATGCAACGAGGAACCTTTTGGCCTAAAGGACTATGTTGATAATTAATTAGAAGATATGAATGAATGACATCTAGAACTAGAAGATCTAATCATGTATCACTACTAGAATCCTAAGAATGGCCAACCATTATTAAACCCACATGCATTAATATATATCCTCGGTAAAATAATAGCCAAGCGTATACCGTATGCAATCTATGATAGAGATATTGTATAATAATAATACATATATTACTATATAATAATATTAGTTGTATAATAGTAATAGAGATATTGTAATCATGATTGAGGGTATTAAATGAGTAACAAGGCCCTAAGCGTGTGTGGCAGTTATTAACATCTAAACAGGAAAAATCATATTTAGAGATGAATCTAGGTCATTAAGAAATAATCATAGCAATCAAGGTGTGTGTGTTTCAACAATAAATCAATATATAATTTATAAAGAGTTAAATACACCAGTGGCCCTTGAACCTGTTTTTGTTCACAGCTCTTTGGTGCCGACCTCACCACTGGTGGTCATGATGGCGCTCAACATTCAGGCGGTACCAAGGATGACTTAACCTTTCTCAAGACATTTCAGAAAAGCGGTGTTTCCATGGAGGAAGCAATACCATATATAGCTTTAAGTGAGCTGACTGACTTCTTGTCTGACGTCTGAACAGCTCGGAGTTGACATCACCTACAATGAAGAGAGCCCTCGATTGGATACGAGTCCATTATTGATCAGACTATAATGTAAGCTTTTGTGGTTCTTCAAAATGTAGTACCCAGTTGTGGGCACACCTTTGAATACGCTATCAATGTTGTATCTTGACTTTGGCTTTGTTTCTTAGAAATAAAGCGCGGGAACCTCTTTTCTAAAAAGGTAAAAATTGTTTCCTAGAAATAAAGCACGGGAACCTCTTTTCTAAAAAAAAACTTACATTGTTTACTTTGAATCTGTCATGCGTAAACTGGGACTCTAGCTAGTCCCTTCCCTACGACTATATATGGCCAAACGGGCTCGGCCCGCTGGGCCGGCACTAGCACGGCCCGAAATGGCACGGCCCGAACACGACACGGCCCGATTGCCATCGTGCTAGTGCCTCCCGACCGTTGGATCCGATCGTTGGGAGGCGCCCTATATAAGCCGTCGGCCGTCGCTGCCCCCCTCTCGCAGCCCTAACCCTAATTCATTTCCCTCCCCTCTCTCGGCTCTCGCACGACTCGCTGCGGCGGCTGCGGCTCTCCGCTCTCATCCCTCTCCAGTCCTCTCTTCTCTAGATCTCCGGTGGCCTCGCGCCGCCGGTGGCCGGCACTGGCACACGGCACGGCCATCTACCACCCTGATCTCGATCTGTAACAGAAGATGTAGCTACATCCTTTCGTTGTCCTTGTCCTCGTCCTCGTCGCCGACGCCGTCCTGCTCACTCTCTGTCCCTGCTGGTGCTTCGGATCTAGATCCGTTGAGGGACCACTCGGCTTCCGGCCATCGTCATCGCCGCCGACGACTTTGGTGCTCCAGCTGCAAAGGTATGAACCCTAACCCTAGATCTGGTCTCTCTTCGCTTCTGTGTGGTACGAACTCTAATCCTAGATCTTGTTTCTTTGGCAGCCGTTGAGGGACCAAGTCATTGGCGGCTGACGATGTCGTCCGACGAGGAGACGGTCGAGATCGACATGAACGATGAGAGACGGGGGTGCGGGCTGGCCGGAGATGACGACGAGGATGACTTGTGCGAGGACCGGGAGTTTCTATTCGGCAGAGATGCTCGCATCATCGTCGACGCAGACGGCGATGATGAGCTACCTGAGCCTGAGCCTCTGCCGGACGGCGGCAACACCGGCAAACGCACACGTCCCTCCACCTCTCCTGTTTGGGATGATTTCGAGAAACTTTACACGATCGTCAATGGTAAGCGGGTAAGGACTGGTGCCAAATGCCTCCATTGCTCGAAGGTGTACTCTGGTTCTTCCAGAGGTGGTACTGGACACCTTTCTCGCCACATTGCTGCTTGTGTTAAGAGGCGTGAGAAGTGTCGCTTGACTCAATCTTAGATTACCTTTAATCCTGATGGTAGTGTTCGTGCTTAGGACTATTGTCCTCTGGTTGCTCGTACTCAGCTTGTTCATTTGATAGCTAGACTTGATGTCCCTATCTCTATGGGTGAATCTGCGGCTTTTGAAGAATACATTAAAATTGCTCATAACCCTAGATATGCTAAAGTTTCTAGGCAAACCACCACTAGAGATATAAGCAAGTACTTCAATGAGTGCAAGGCTAATCTGATTGAAACTTTGAAGTCCTCTGTTAATGCTGTGTGTTTGACATCTGATATTTGGTCTGGTAATGCCAAAGAGGATTATCTTAGTGTTGTTGCACACTATATTAATTCTGATTGGCAACTAGAGAAAAGGGTGCTTGGTCTAGTTCTTATTGATGTGTCCCATAGTGGACAAAACATTGCTGAACGTGTTACTTCTGTAATTGATGAGTATGGTTTGACTGAGAAGGTGTTTGTTGTTACACTAGATAATGCTTCATCTAATGTCTCTGCCATGCAAAAGATGAGACCAATCCTGTCTAAATACCTTGGCATTCAAGTTCCTGATAATGATGATTCTGAAGCTGCTAATAGTATGTTTTTGCATCAGCGTTGTGCATGTCATATCATTAATCTGATTGTTAAAGAGGCTCTCACTTCTCTTAAGCCTTTGATTGAAACATTTCGAACTGCTATATCATTCATCAATTCATCTAATCAAAGAATTGCTGCATATAAAAGCTACTGCATTGCAACTAATGCTACACCTAGAAAGTTTCAGCTTGATATGGATGTTAGGTGGAATTCTATCTATCTAATGCATTTGTTTCCTCATAAGGCCCCTTTCACTACTTTCATCCATGCTCAGTACCCTAGGGTTGAAGGTGAGGGCTTGCTGTTAACTGATGAGCATTGGTTGAGGGCACAGAAAGTTACTGCATTTCTTCAATTGTTTTATAATGCAACTGTTGACTTATCTGGTGTCTATTATCCCACATCACCACTTATGATTCATTATCTTATTAAGATAGCTCTCCACTTGCAAAACTATTCTAATGATGTGCACATCAGATCTGTTATTCAACCAATGATTGATAAATACATGAAATACTGGAGAGACATACCTGCGCTTTATTCTTTTGCATTCATCTTGGACCCTAGAGCTAAAATGAAAGGTTTTAATAGGGTGCTTAGAAGGTTGGGTGCTTTCACCAGTACAGATTATTCTACTTACCAAGTTGAAACTAGAGCTAGGTTGACTGATGTGTATAACAAATATGATGCTAAGTTTGGTGCAGTTAGGTTGAAGAGAAATGACCCTCCTCAGCCTCCTGGTAAGTCAAGGACTGCTTGGGATGAAATATATGATGATGATGCAGGTTCTGCTGTGTGTGGTAGCACTTCCTCTATCTCTGGTTCTTTTACCATGTCTAGAGATACATCTGCAACTTCTCTTTTGCATGCAGTGACCTCATCTGCTTCTGCTTCTAATGCTTCTGAACTTGTCTCATATTTAGACTGTGATACTGTCAACCATCTTTCTGATGACTTTAACATTCTGAATTGGTGGCATCAGCATAAACTTACTTATCCAGTCCTCTCTATCATGGCTAAAGACATCTTAACATGTCCTGTTTCTACTATATCATCAGAGTCTACCTTTAGCATGACTGGCAGGATCATCGAAGAGCGTCGAAGGAAGCTCAAGCCGGAGATGGTGGAGATGCTCACCTGCATCAAGGACTGGGAGGCTGCAGAGTTGAGGCTGCAACAATTTGTCGAGGACAGTGAGCTTGAAGATGCCTTCAAAGGCATTGAGCTTGATTCATGATCTATTTATGTAATGGTCTGTAATAATTAGAGTAGGCTTTGGACTTGGACTTTCTGCTCATGGAACATTGAATCATTGGTGTAATAAACTATATTAGAGCTTGGTTGTACTCTTTTCCTGTCTAGGGTTTCTCACAAGGGTGAGTTTTACCTAGATAGGTTTTAATGAGGCAGCCATTGCACTAAGCTCCATCTTTTGTTAAATCTGTGTCTCCTAGATAGGTTTTTCGTGCTAGTGCCGGCACGGGCACTATAGTGCCTCCTGGCACGGCACGGCACTATAGCATATCTGCCGTGTCGTGCTAGTGCCTGGGGTAAGGCACGGCGGCACTAAGGGGCACGGCACGGTTAGATGGCGGGCCGTTTAGTGCCGTGCCGTTTAGTGCCGTGCCAAATCGTGCCCGTGCCGTGCCGTGTCGTGCCGGCCCGTTTGACCATGTATACCTACGACTTGTTCTTGATCAGGAGTTCAGGACACATACGACAGACCAGTGCAAACCACTTCTTGTCCAGTAGTATCACTCTGACAAAGAAGACCTCCTGAGCGCAGTATCTCCAGTTAAAGTTCAGGGCCGTGTTTAGTTCCCAAAAGTACTTTTTACTTCCTATTCATCTCCCTCACAGAACACGCATCCCCAAAAATTCCTTTTTTCCCTTTCCTATTCATCCCCCTCACATAACACGCATCCCAGAGAAAAAGTACTTTTTCCCCACCACAACTAAACAGGCCCCAGCTGAATTCATCTCGAGTTTGTCACTCTGGCAAATACTATTAGACGGTCACCTAATTGATCAATAATGTTCTTAGTAAATTCAAATAAACTTTAAGTTTACCGCAACATTTACATTTCTAGCATACATAAACTTTTTTTTCTTGGACAAAAGGTACATAGGCAACTACAGTGGGGTGTGGAAGAAATGCAAGATATTTGCAGAAGATATTAGAAGCGCAACAAAGTCAAGGAACTCCTTGTCAGCTCGGCTACGAGAAATTCAACACAAGAGGAAGTGTCTGAATCCAAAGGGAATGAGGAACCCAAGTTGAAAGAACCTCTTCACAGGTACTGCCAAGGCGAAAAAATACAAATACGAACAAGGTTGACAAGTGGATAAAAAAAAATGTAAGGGCTCAGGATGATCTTGAGTAGAAGACACTCTGTTCATATCTACAATGAAAATGGTTATTGGTTGAATGCTTGCTTCTTTTGCCTGCCCATGCCCGTGTCCCATGGTCGCACTGCAGCGTGGCCGAGATGACGGGCGAGGTCTCTGTGGCTAGTGGCGGTGGTGGTGATGTCCACGACGCCAGGTCGGAGGTGGATGGTCGGGGAGTAGCCGAGTAGGCCTGCACGTAGAGCCTCCGTTCCAGACGAAGACGAGAGCAGAATCTTGCTGCTAGGTGTTGGATTCACTCCTCTATGTGTTAAGCACAAACACTACGCTCTCTTTCTACGGTGAACACACACACCAACAGATCAGAAGACGCAAGTAATTTTGGTTGGCTTCAGCACTCAGCTCTCGCCATTTTCTTCCACATATAGACTCGGTTACAAAAGATAAGAACTGACCAAAAGTCACATGGCCAGAACTCATGAGATACTCTACTCGAGCTCTTTTAGGATACACAATACTACCCTATACTAGTGATAGAAAAAGACTAGTATGTAAACATCAGACGGTTGAGATTAATTATATACTATTCAAAATTGTCCTAGTGGTATAAATAGTATATAAGAGTAGTACGAGTGGTATAAGGGTAATATAGGAAATAAATTTGAATGCCATTGAATCGTGTGGATGTGCGGCGTGGACGTGCGCCTGATGATGACAGTTGAGGCCATCTCCAATGGGCACGACGCTGGCGGCGGCCGCAAGCCTCGGCGAGTACCTGGAAACGCAGGCGGCCGCTATGTCAAGTCCAAGTTGCTGGCGGCGCTCGTCAGAGCAATCAATTTAATTTAATTTCTTTAATCTCATCTCATGTTCCTAATCTTGTGTGAACTCACGAACCACACATGAAGGACCGAGCCATCAGTCCATGCGTACCGCCACCGATTGCTAGCACAACCGGATGACCTAGACCTACCGTGCGAACTGCTGAATCCAGAGGATGCATGCCTGGATCAAGAAGGCCCGATAAAGAAGGAGCGCTGAAACGTAACCCAGATTAAGGAGAGCGAAATGTACTAATTTACCCAAAATCAATCAATGGCCAGATTTAATTTATACTATATACTACTGTTTAGTAGTATTGTGTATTGTATAAAGGCTCTACTCGAATTAACTCATGCGACGTGCAACTAACATGCATGCAAGTTAGTACTTCAACTACTTGAACGTGTTTAGTTGTTGGGAAAACGTGTTTTGAGGGTGGGATGAATCGGAAAGTTGAAGGGAGTTGAAGAAGAACTTTTCTGGGAAGCGTGTTTTCTGAGAGGGATGAATAAGAAAGTTGAAAAAATCTTTTGGAAGTAAACATGGCACTTGATTCTATCCTACACTGCTGACCATTTTATTTTGCAGCTGAACTTGATGTGTATCTTCCTTGTACGTCGTAGATATTGACACCTGTAGTACGTCCGGCCGTATCACACGGCTCGTCGGCCTGCACTTCGGCTTGTGCGCATCTCACGTTCTGCCGCATGCTTCTTTGAGTATCACACACTACTGACAAATACAAAGACCTATACAACATATTCTATCCGTGCATACGAATAAAGTAAACACGCAATGCTCTAATTGACAAGATTAAACTCTAACACTAGGGCGCTACTAGGCTACCTGCAGTGAGGCTGCACGCCGCGGAGGCACAGATCGTCTACTGCAGGGATCCCCACTGCTGTGTCCACCGTGAACAGTAGAAAGGGGAGGAAGGAGAAGGAGAGCAAGGTGCCTATGAAGTGGTCGATAAAATGTGTGAGAAGAATGAATAGAGGAAGGAGGGAGGAGACCTCGAGTCAGCGTGCCATGTCACTGCTAGCTGCCCGGATGGAGGGGCATAGACCTGCGGTGAACGACTTGAAAACTTTATATCTATACTTTTTTGTAATTAATTCATAGCTGTAAAAAATTATACTAAAGCATACCATATTATATATTTACTGCATAGGTCTACTCATGTAGAATCCAACAAAATTGAATTTTCCATTTTATGATTTTTTTTTATTTACTATGATTTTTCAAAGATTAAACCAAAATAAAAAAAGAAAAAGACAAAACCATGTTACTATAGCAAACCGCCGTCCAAAACCGCTATAGGGAGTATTTTGTTCAGTTTTAAAAATTTCAGGGGGCAAATTAGACTATTTCATAGTTCAGGGGGTGATGTAGTCGAACCCCCATAGTCCGTAGACATTTTCCAAATTTTGGCCGAGCTTGTCATACTGCCATTTACACTTTCGTGATCATGTCTCGTAGAATCGTGGTGATTGATGATCTGTTCGTGTGTGTTAATTTTCATGATCTGTCATCAAATTTGAAGTTTTTTTTACATGTGTTCTTTCATGGAAACCAGAAAGACTCATTCATTAGCAGTTGCGAGGACTGACAGCACAGTACAAAGTTCCAGTTGCATGTCCATCCATCGGTGAAGCAGCACCGGTCTCCGTCTCTGTCTCCATGCAAATGCAAAACCATGTGTGCCCAGTCCACCAGCCAAGACCACTCCTCGCCATGCCCTCCGCCCTCATATATCTGCCCGCGGGCCGCCCAGCTCGACCTTACCAGGCCTTCCAGATTTCAGAGGCTTCAATGAAGAAGAGATCGAGAAACAATTGGTGATCCATGGTCGGAGGACGAATAAACAACACTATAGTAGTCAGTGCCGCACGGGGAGTGATGGACACACGAGGGAGGTTGCATTACACAATGACGCTCCTGCACCGCCAAATGCTAAACATATTCGATGGGCGGAATAGCTAAATCCGTCCCTAAGCTATCCCTAAAAGCTCAGTTTTGTCCTTGAACTGTGAAAATGGCCGTCCTCGTCCTTGAACTTTCGCATCCGGCTCAATTTAGTCTCTGGTCCTAAGTGGAGAGCCACTGTGGCGTGCCACATCGTCGTCCAGTCAGCTTGGGGCAGTGAAATTATGTTTTTACCCCAAACCCTTCATATCTCTTTCTCAGCATCCCTCACGACGGCGAGAGACGTCATTTGCCACCTGAACGCTTTGTTTGCTGATGGAAGCTGAACGTTTATTTCGTATACAAAATCTGCCCAAACCTGTCATACTCTTTGGAGTCTTGGTCCAGCCATTTACACCTCCAAGTCCATGATCATGTCCAAGTTTAACTCTCTCGATCTACATTTGGTTCTTGTACTGGCAGCAGCCCAACAGCACCATGCGCTGGAGCTGCCCCTATCACAAGAGAATATGATCCGTTGGTCATAAGTTAGTTTTCATTTCAGCAGCCATTTTCCAATGGAACAGATTGATTCCCCAGCTGACTTACATTACAGGCCAACCAACAACGCATGAGGCATGAGCATGACCCATCGGACATGTCTCGCCAGATGATTCGGTGACAAGTTTAAACAACACACAAAAGTTAATCATGTGAGTTGCCAAGGCTAAAACCTTGGGTCACCCTTCTTGCTAAGGCCTTTTCGTTTTGGTATGGAATGACATAGAATGGGCTCCAAACCACATGGAATATCTTGGCATGGAATTAATCCTAATCTACCCAAAATGTTTGTTCAGTTAGGAATGAAAGGGTTTGAAACCCAGCATGGTTTGGTCTCATTCCATGCCAAAAAGACTTATTTCATTCCATGAGTATGACCTCATGGAACCAAACTCTATGGTTTGAGTGACATACATGGAACCACTCAAACCATGCATGGAACCATTCCACATTGGGAGCAATTCCTGGGTTGCCGAACGAGCGGCGAGGGGAAAAAATCAGTGGACGGATAGAAATCGTCCAAACACGAACGACATGTAACCTCAGGACGGCGAGAGATGTTGGACGACCTGATCACCTGATTTTTTTATTTTTTTATTTTTATTTTTTTGCTCTTTGCGAACCGGACATCATGACGTTTTCAGAGGAAGCAGCAAAAACATAGCACCAACGTTATCTCACATTTACCAACAGAAACAGACGCAACGAGAAGACAAAGCTGGCGAGGCCTTTTCAATTGGACAACACAGGTCAGAATCAGTGGCCATGGCTTTGTAGCAAAATGTTCTTTCCGAGGAAATCGCAGGAAAGATAATGCTGTGATAGTGTGATTAGACCAAAGCAAGTCAAAACCCAAGAGGCCGGTACAGCTTTGACACGCAGGACGCAGCACAGCAAATCGGTAACAAGGAAAGCAATAACTCATGACAAACATAGCTTAGCAGTTGATGATAGGGAAAATACTCCAGTAGTGTCTCAGCACCCAAGCTAGCCCAGGATGCGGCACACACCCCTACGCGCTACAAAATTTCTTTTTTCCAAACGTTGCATAGAAGAAAGGCTTAGAAAACCATCCTTAGCCACAATTCAAATAGCAAAGCCCGACATTACCACTCCTCCAGATGAGAGAAAAGTTGGCGATATTTAACTAAAACAGACTTCTTTATCCAGCACCTTAGCAGCCTTATCCTAGGACATAATCTAGAGAAGGTCAGCGACGTTGGCCGGAAGCTCTTCGATGGTCACATTGTAGAACTTCTGGATGTCGAACAGCATCCGCTCGTCATCACGCGTGACAAAGTTGATGGCAACACCTTTCCTCCCGAAACGACCACTACGACCAATACGGTGGAGGTAGTTCTCAGGCTGGGTTGGCAGGTCGTAGTTGATGACCAGGGAGACCTGCTGGACATCAATACCACGGGCCAGCAGGTCGGTGGTGATGAGCACACGCGAGGAACCAGACCTGAACTCCCTCATGATGATGTCCCTAGTGTTCTGATCCATGTCACCATGCGTGGCAGAGACAGTGTGATCCCTGCCCCTCATCTTGTCAGTGAGCCAGTCCACCTTGCGACGGGTGTTCACGAAGATGACACTCTGGGTGATGGCCAGAGTCTCATACAGGTCACAGAGAGTGTCGAGCTTCCAATCTTCCTTCTCCACATTGACATAGAACTGCTTGATACCCTCAAGGGTGAGCTCATCTCTCTTGACGAGAATCCTGACAGGCTTGTTCATGAACTTTCTGGTGATCTCAAGGGCCTCAGGGGGCATGGTAGCTGAGAAAACACCGACCTGGATCTTTGATGGAAGAAGCTGGAAGATATCATAGATCTGCAAATGGGCACATATGTCGTGTCAGTTGAAAGAACATGAACAGTTCAAAGATCGATTAGGAAGATTAGACTAAACACTGCAAGCTCAGGAACCAGTGCACATTAAAATCCAAATAAGCACAGAATGCCATGTAAAATTAACAGTCATACTAAGCTAGTAGGCATAGCATTAGTAATTCAGCTAGTAACGTTAACTTGATCAAGCACTGAATAAAATGTAAAAAGCTGCAAGCCTCCTAACCTACACATTTAATTTAATCAAGCAACTCAAAAATGTTTTGGGTCAAGTTCCCACATCAATTTAACTCTGATAACTCATATGGCAACAAGATAAACCACAATCTAACTTTGTGACAGTCAGCAGGTAACTAGATGAACCACAGCTACATGTATAACATAGCCTAAAAAACACTACTGACCGGTAGGCCAAAAGTGGCAGCATAACAACTTAACAAGTATCAAGCATGAATGACCATATCACCAATGCAACATAGAGAGTAGGAAACAAACCTGATCCTTGAAACCACGAGAGAGCATCTCATCAGCTTCATCCAACACAAACATCTTAATGTTGTCTGGGCGCAGGGACTGCCTACGCAGCATATCAAACACACGGCCTGGTGTGCCCACAACTACATGCACACCGCTAGCAAGAATCCTCTGGTCCTCACGGACAGAGGTTCCACCAACACAGGCATGCACTTTGACACCCAAGTAGTCCCCAAGGGCACGCATGACCTTCTCAATTTGCTGCGCAAGCTCACGGGTGGGAGCAAGAACCAATGCCTGGCACTCAACCAATCCATAGTCAAGCTGCTGCAAAATCCCAGAACAGAACGTAGCTGTCTTTCCTGTTCCAGACTGAGCTTGCTGGATCACATCAAGCCCCTTGCAGAAGGGAACAATTCCCCTTTGCTGAATGGCTGATGGCTTCTCAAAACCTGCAAAAGGAACACGTGCTCGTAAATAAAGCATATAAAAAAAATAATACCACTGAATGAACGACAGGATGTCTATATTTTGTACATACCATAGGCATAGATGCCTCTCAGAAGGTTCTCTTGGAGCCCCATGTTATCAAAACTCTCACAGACTTCATCATACGAAGTGAAGAAGTCTTCAGTGCTGGTACACAAGTTAAATTGTAAGTACGTAGTAGAACAGCATGGCAAGAGAAAACTAAGAGCTGAAATACATCGTCAAGTGACTAAATAAACAAAATTAACGTAAGACTACTTACAGCAGCTCCTGCATCTTGTTGTCATACTGCTTGCCATCAAACTGAGAACCCTCAGGTGCTAATCCTGCCATGGCTGCACGGTAAACAAAGGTAGAAGAACATCAGTCAGGCTATTGAAAAAGTACAAAGTTAACAGACCTCCAAGGGTGACCCAAACAAGGACCAAACCTTTACACAAATGAATCACAACATTGACACACAACGAACATAGATGGCTATAACACAGGAATGAGAACTAATGCACCTTATTTTCTCAAGCTTATCAGCGTCACTAACAGTTGATATAACCAAACTAACCAAACTTGAAGGTTAAGACGATATGAGGAGGTTCGCATCGCATATGAGACTGCAGCGTATACAGACTAAGACGAGATTAAATCTCCCTACCTAGCCACAACAGACGAAAAAAAAATCATTGAAAGCATGCTCAGAGTCGAAACGAAACCCGCGTGTGTTAAAAGCCTAAACGCCTCCTAAAATCCCCTGCCAAACAAACGTCTCTCCAAGCCAAATCACTCCCTCCCTCAAACCCCTCACACACACATAGAGAGGCCCCGCAAAGGCCACGGAAACCTCTTCCTCCGGATCGACCCAGATCCGGCGCCGCCGCCGCCATACACGCCCCCACCACGCACGGGAACAGGCAGGGACCAACGGCGCGCGCACGGATCGAGCGCCAGCGAGCGAGCGAGCGAGCGAGCGAGACGGAAACATAAGGGGAACGGCAGATCTCGGCGTTACCTGACGAGCTGGACGGGGGGAGGAGAGCGCGACGGCGACGAAGACGAAGAACGCTGGTGCGGCGGCGGCGGCGGCGAATCCGAGATCGGTGTCTCGGATTCGATTCGGAGGCGCGGGTGGCGGTGGAGGAGGAGGAACAAGGGAAGGGAGGGTTTGTGGGAGGAGAGGCGGCTTATATGGAGTCCCGACGGTGACGGGCCGCGGCTCGACTCTTTCCCGTTCCGTTCCCCCTCTCTCTCTCTCTTCGGGCGTTGTCGTGTGTGTGTGTGTGTGTGTGGCGGACGCCTCCCAGCAGCAGCAGGGAAAGCCCGGAACGGAACGGGAGCAGTAGGGTTTGTGACTTGTGTCGCTCGAGGATGCTCCTACGCGGTGGGCTGGCTTCTCGTTTCGGAATTGGGCCCCTGTGGACTGGGCCTTTTTTTTTTAGTAGTTTGATTTGATTTTCCTTGCTTTCCTTTTCACGACCGACTCCCAAGTCCCCCATGGCCCACCACGGCGCCGCCACCGCCCGTCAGCGCTGGCGTGTCCTGCGTGTCGATGACATGTGGGGCCAGCAGTAAGAGAGGGCGCCGTCTCGTTCGTTCGTTCGTTTCCTTCGGCGCGAAGGAGACCGTGGGCCAGCTGCACACACGATGCGAATGCGAGCTCGTGCCGACTACGTAACACAGCCATCGGGGCTTGGAGAGCCAAAAACGGCCTAGGCCATGTTCAGATTCGTTGAAAAGTACTTCTCCAACTAGTTTTTTTTATTTATCTCTCTCTTTCCAATGCACTATTCACAAAAGTACTTTTCACTCCTAATCTAAACGCAGCCCTAGCTCTGGGGCTTGGAACCAAAAACATCTTCCAGAATTCCATGTTCAAAAGTTCGAAAGGTCAAAGGTCTATCCAAATCGGACATGAAAGATGGGGGGTTTTAAGAGATCAAAATTCACGTGAAAATTTTGATACGTCATAACTTTTTATAAAATCTTTTCTTTATCAATGAAATCAAACACAATCTAGTGTCTATTAGTTCAAAAATAAATAATTTTTCATGGGACACCAAGGACAATAATATCGTGAATCGGATCAACCTGCTGATGCAAGTGACGAAAGATCCAAGCTTTTCCTGCCGGCCATGAATCCGTGCAGCAAGCTCCTCCGCCGCTCGACGCATATCGATGGCGGCAGCAGGACGACGACGACGACGTCCCGGCGGCCGGACTGGGCGTCACTAGACAAGGATCTAGTGGATCTAAACGGGTGGCGGGTACTCCCCACCTCCCTCCAAGACTACAACCGTTCCGTTTAGGGTGCGTTTAGTTCCCTAACTCCCATATTAAAATCACTATTCATCCAATTTTTCCCTATTCATCTCGTTCCTCCCACTCACAGAACACACTTCACAGCGCGACCTACAATGTTTTTCTACATCTTTGGTGTTTTTTCTCTCAATCTGAACTCACCTTTAGTCTGCACTCACTAGAACTCAAGCACCATCCCTGCCCACGGCCGGAGCATCCTCGACGCGCGCTTCCACCCTCGCCAATGGATGATGCTCCCGGAAGGCCACGGCCTGTACCTCGGCCACCCAGACCTCCACGGCTTCGCCCGCTTCTTCAACCTCTCGACGGGCGCCTTCGTCAGATCCCACCTCCCTCTCCTCGATTACCACGTCGTCCTCGACTCCATCGACGGGCTCCTCCTCCTCTGCCGCGACGGCGACGCCGCCGTCTGCCTCCTCCACCCCTTCACTGGCGACGTCGTCGATCTCACGCCGCTGGTGTCTCTCTTGCCGAAGATTGAGCTCCCTTACTGGTACATCGAGGAGGATTGGCACAACGAGCAGAGTAAGAGATCTGGACTGATGAGCGCCCGTGCCTCTGTTGCTGTTGTTGGATCTAGTGGGAAGAGGATCACCGCCATGCTGGCTTTTGATCTCCTCCACCGCGTGGCTTACGCCGCCACGGTGACAAGAAGTGTTCTTTTTTTGTTGGAAGATTCACCCTATGATTAAACCTGTGGCTTTCCAAGGCAAAATCTAGAGACTTTTACCCTTGTGCCATTAAAAAAGATGCCAGTTACATGTGTGCCACAAAAAAGTTCATAGACACTTGTGTGCCATGAGCTCATCTTTCTTTTACCTGTGTGCAGGCCCGTAGATTAGGCAGTGCAAACGGTCATTTTAAGGGGCCGCCAAAATTGAGCCGAAAAACATTAATCAACATGCTAATTACTCTAGACACCTAAAGCCCACTAAGCCACGCGCCAGCCCATGCAGAAAAAGAAGCGACGCCCGTCGTCACGTCCGTTCCGCGATGATCGAGGAGTCCGACTATTTCTTCCCTCCTCGACGGACCACCGCCGCAATCGCCCTACTGCTCTGCCTGCTGCCGCCAGTTGCAGATCGACGATTCGGCGAGACGGCATCGACGGGGGCAGCGCGGTGGCGGGCATCCAGCATTGCTGTCCTCTCTCCCTCCTCTGACGTGGCTATGTGATCAGAGCATCAGGTAAGGCAAATAGCCAAATAGGTGATCACTGATTAGGAATTTCGAATTCAAGATGATCTCGATTTGCATGGCTATTTTGTTTCTTGTTCACTTTCAATAAATTATGCTAATTGGATGACAAGAGCTTGTTGTCTGCTTCTGCTCATCTTGAGGTTGCACTCGAGAGTGGACATCATTCTGATATTGATGGCAAAGAGTTACATGTGGAGTTAAAGTTCATTCATTCATCTTAAAAAAGACATGGGCCCTCTTGATATTCTGAATTTTGTAAGATATAGATAAGGTTTTGCTCTTTCCTTTTATAGCATGAATTGTTATGTTAGAACATGATGATTTCGAAATACATTTCTGCTAATTTTTATCTTTTTCAACAATATAGGGCCCCATTTTAAGTTTTGCACCAGGGCCTCCTAAACGTAGGTACGGGCCTGCCTGTGTGCCATTTTGGATGGATGGAGTGGTAACGGTTGTTAACTTATGTGTAAAAAGACACTTCTGCCCTTGTGGCCAAATAAATGTGAATAAAATCGTAAAAGTATAAAATATTTTGTAAAAAGATTAAAAAATCAAAAAAGTTGAAAATAATTATAAAAACCCTTAAAAATACAGAAAAGTGGAAAATAATTTTTAAAAACCGTAAAAAAATTAGAAAAGTGGAAAATAATTTTTAAAAACCGTTAAAAATCAGAAAAGTGCAAAAAAAATTATGTAAATAGTAAAAAA
Organism: Digitaria exilis; assembly: GCA_015342445.1. NCBI lineage: Eukaryota > Viridiplantae > Streptophyta > Magnoliopsida > Poales > Poaceae > Digitaria > Digitaria exilis. Next base: position 1,872,760 of record JACEFO010002082.1, on the reverse strand, counting down.
CTTAAAAAAATTGCGAAAAATTTTGGTAGCTTAAAAAATACGACAAAAATTGAGAAAAATATGCGGAAAAATAAGGAGAAAAAAATTTAATTTTTTGAATGACCATTGCATACCAACATTTAGACAAACAAGTTCACATCAACATAGTAACAAATACACATCACACCAACATTTAAGCAAATATGTTCACCAACATCTAATGGCATACAAGTTCATATCACCAAATAGGTTCAACATCACCAACAGGTTCACATCACCAAATAGGTTCAACATCACCAACAGGTTCACTAGTTATATATTACATCAAAAGTAGTAATTTATTCTACTAATTTAGTCAAGCTTGAGTCTCTTCTTGCTTCTGGTATTAGAAGCCGGGCTTGCTGTATTGGCTATTTCAACTGGAGCCCTCCTTGGTGTACACTTCTTCATGATAGCTCGTTTCTTCGTTGGCGTCTGTACGGCATCTGGAGGGGCTTCATACAATCCTATGTCTTCATGAACAATTGGAGGATGCTCAATTTGGATAGGAAAGGTGTCATTGGATCCAGTTGCAGAACTTTGTGAAAGCAAAAAATTGAAGTGAGGTTAAAAATGACAAAGTGTGGAAAAGTGAAAGATCATACCTGCTAGTCACAGAATTGCCAAGACTTGTTGTAGGTGGTGTGGCCTTCTTTTTTGCGCCTTTTTTCACTCTCTTTTTCTGTTGTGTAGCATTGGACACTGCTTCATTGTGTGGGAATACCATCCTTGATGCAGGAGTGGCGACAACAATGCTAGTGACCATGTTACTGGAAGATGCTTTCTTTAGCTTTTTCTTTGGTGGACCCCTGAAATCAAGAATGGAAAAGTGTTGTTATGCATAGATAAACATGAAGTGATGTCATTAAGTAGCTATGTGTACAAAGTTTACCTCTCAGCCTCCATTGCAGCTATGTCTTCTGGATTGCCATTCTTACATGTGTACCAATGGTGCCCTAACTGGTGACATATTGGGCACTCATGTTGCCTCCTACCAGTTTCTCCCTCTGACTTCTTCCTACTACTACCTCCCTCCATAGCTGATTTCATCCTATTCTTCCTCCTTCCTCCCGCAGTTGCCTTAAGCAATGGAGGATGCATGAAAAAGCCATGGGTGGCTTTGGGCCACATGGACTTGTCAGGAATAAATGGCAGAGAACCTGCATATGCAACTTTGAATTTCTAAACTGAATAGTACTCATCCACATAGTCTTCAAGTTTTGCCCCACGAATTGATGTGATGTAGGCAATGGCGTGTTTGCATGGTATTCCTGACCCTTGCCAAGCCCTGCAGGAACATGTCCTCTCATTTAGGTTCACTACAAACTTGAAGGTACTAGCAGAACTCCCCTTAGCACAAACTTCAGCAATGCCATCAGGTGAGCTTGTGATGACTTCAATGCCAAGGTTATAGCTAGCTGCTGTTAACTTCTCCACTATATGAGGCAAGATCTTCCCTTCAAATTTCTCAGCAATCCTTTTTCTATTATTCCATTTAATCAAGATTATCTGTCTAATAGTATCCATCAAGTCATCTAGGTGCATGCCCTTAGCCTCCTTTACCTAGAAACACAACAATCCATTTTTTATTAAGCATGGAATACAAAGGAAATCAATGCAAAGAAAGTGTTAAACAATGCAAGCTTACCCATGAATTGAATGCCTCATCCAAGTTATTGGTAATATAATCCACCTTCGACAACGTGGAAAACTGGCTCCTGGTCCATAGTTTCTTGTGATTTTCCTGAAGATATTTCATAGCCTCTGGTTTGGCTGCTGCCATGGCTAGATAATGTTTCTCAAACATGTAAGGGCTCCAAGAATATGCAGATGCCCACAAGTGATCATAAAAAATCTGCCCACTATGTCTCTTCTTGAAATTCTGTACTAGATGATACATGCACTCTCTATGTTCAGCATATGGAAAAACTTCACTAAACCCATTCATCACTGCTTGCCCACAATCAGTGCTGAATGTAAGACCAACTGGGTTTCCTATAGCTTCCTTCAACCTCTCCATAAACCACACCCAATTCTCATTTGTTTCTGAGTCAATGACACCAACAGCAACTGGGTACATCAAGTTGTATCCAGTTGTGCCCATCAACAGCACAAGCTACACACAACTGGCCCCTAAACCTTCCAGTAAAAAATGTACTATCTACTGCAAGGTATGGTCTACAACCTTTTAGGAAACCATCAACACAACCTTTCATAGCAAAAAATAGCCTATTGAATCTTATTTTGTCGTTGATGGTATGGTGATTGATTACAACAACAGATCCAGGACTACATTGCTCTATTTGCGCCTTAAATCTGTACGGGTTGTCAAAACTTTTGTCCCAAGGTCCATAAAGTTTATCCATAGCACGCTTCTTACCTAGATACACTTTCCTGTGGGTCACATCAATTTTGTGACTCTCCTTCAACCTCCTTTTCAACTCTTTGACACCCAGTGTTCCATCTTCCTTCAACCAATCAATCACTTGTTCACACACCCAGAACTGTGTTATTCCTACACAAGAGCCTGTCCTCTTACTGCTCTGACAATACCTCGCATGTTTTTCTGGGTTTCTTGTGATCTGTCAATTTATACAAAAACAAATTATTAAGTATGGAATGCATGGTGTTACAAATTTTGATTAAGCATGGACCACATAGAGCGTTACAAAAATTTTACCCTCACTGTGACTTTATCACCCAAAGTAGAGGCATGAATTCTCCACTTGCACCCCCAATCCTCCTTGCCACTGCAATACACCCTGTACCGAGTTTTATCACTTTTTTTAATTTCATATTGGAACTCATGTTTGGTAGCATGTGTAGCTAAAGCCAACTTAAAAGCATTCACGTCTGAATACAAAGTGCCTACTGCCATAGGAGGATCATTCTTGTCATAGTTTGCATCAGGTTTCTGTGCAGACTCTCTATCATTAACAATGTCATCTTCCACTACTTCATCAGACAAAGATTCTGATTCAGATCCCTCTACTTCATCTCTCTCTACTTCAGATTGTCTAGAATGAATGGTAGTTGGTAGAGGTTGAGCACCAGTGTCAATATACAAGCATTCATCATCAATACCCGCATGTTCATTGGATGGGTTTGGGTTAGCCAGAGATTCATTATCTGCAGATTGAAGGCTAGTTTCAATGCTAGGTTCAGTTGAATGACCACCAATTTCCCATTGTGGAATATCAGGAGGATTGTCCATCCTACAGATGAACAACAATATAGGCTAATCACATATCTATTCATCTCTTCAGTAAGAAAAACAGAGAAGAAGAACAAGAAAAATACCTGCAGATGCAGCGCGCAGGGGCCTGGCGGCGTCCTCGAGCGCGCGCAGGGGCCTGGCGGCGTCCTCGAGCGCGCGCAGGGGCCTGGCGGCGCGGGGCCCAGGCAGCCCACGGGCCCACGCGGCCTGCTGTCGCGCTCACGGCTACGGCGTGGGGCCCACGCGGCCAGCGAGCAGGTGCAGGCGTGTCGCGCGCTCCTCTGCCCGCGCGTCCGCCCGCGCGTCCGAGCGCGCGCGCCTCGCGTCGCGGGCCTGGCGAGCGTCGGCAGTGGAGGCGCTGGGAGGAGCTGGCGGCGGCGTTGGAGGATTAGGGTTAGGGTTTCAGTGGAGAAGAAGAGAGGAAGAGAGATGAACTGAGCATACGAGAGAGGAGAGGAGAAGGGCAAAATGGACATTTCCATACGTGGGCTCCACATGTCAGGGCCATGAAACCGTTAAATCCTAACAGAATGTGGATGGAATGGCACACAGGTAAAAGAAAGATGAGCCCATGGCACACAGGTGTCTATGAACTTTTTTGTGGCACACAGGTAACTGGCATCTTTTTTAAGGGTTAATTGGATACACGCCATTACAACTTTCGCGTTTCTGGGTCACGCCACTACTTCTCGTCTAATAGGAGGGATGCCATTACAATTTCGCAACTATTTGAGGCATGCCATTATGTACGTCTTTGATGCCATTGCCGGTGAAGATTGCTGAGTGCCCAATGGAGAAATTGCTCTACACCATCTACTTTGCAGAGTGCTGCTCGGAGCTCTTGCTAGTTGCCTACAATGGTTCGTCTCGTTCGAAGCTGGTGGCCTACAGAGTTGATGACATTGTTAGTGGGACGTTCGAGCCTGTTCAGAGCATCGGAAACCATACCTTGTTTGTGGAGCATGAACTCTCGCCTGACAATGGGAGTAAGGAGTACCTTCATCCATGTCACCAAACTCTATCATCTGCTTGCGTGAAATTCCGCCCAGTTCTACTTGTTACGAATCGACTCGTTTTGAGCAATATGACCTGGGTACTGGTTATACATAAGGTCCTCTAGCCTAGTGGTTAGGGACCGGTGGTACAGTTGCACCAACCCAGGTTCAATTCCTCACAGAAGCGGATTTATGGGTTGGTTTTTCTATACTTGGAGAAGGTCTCCCTTTTTAATGAAAAACCATTGTCAGTATCCCGATACGTACCACCTAGTATCTAATTTTCATAGTATCCCGATCCTACTTTGTGGCTACACCCGATCCTACCTAAAATTTGGTAGTATCCCGATATTACGATCCTAAGATACTACATAACTAGTGGTATAAATAATTTTTTTAAATGATTTAGTCACAATAAATACTATTTAAATTAAGTTGCATTGAAAATAATGTTAATAAGACCAAGAAAATGTGTAAAAGGATAATTAAATTGACGAAACTCAATATTTTAGATTTTATTATACACAATATATTACAAATTTTGTATAAAATATATATTTTGTAGAATTTGATAGAATCTCGATACTACGATACGATCCTACGATCCAATACTGTCAAACGAAAAACGATACTACTTAATATCCCGATATTAACAACCTTGCTCCTATCTGGACTCCTGCCAGTGATGGAGACATTCTCCAAAGCCCGCCACCCAGCCCCCATACATTCGTCCATCGTATCTTTACCTGTTGCTTTCGCAATATCTGGTAAGTCGAGCAATCAACTGCCTTGTTTAATACTTGAAAATTGTATTTTTGTTAAATCCAGTCTAAATCCTTCTCTTCTTTGCCTGTAGGAATAAAGGACTCATGTTTTGTGCTGAGACAGAGGCTATCTGGTCGGTGAAACAAGAACTGCGGTATGGGGTAAGTATGTCGTTATCGTGATTGTAAATAATTTTGACTTTTACTGTTGCTGAAACCTCACCTGCAATAATGGTGACACGCTTGCTAGTCGCTATGTATTGGGTTTGGTGGTGCTGTTCTTTTCTCTTAATACAATGGTACATAGATCTCATGCGTATTGGAGCTAGGAAATAAAGGAAAAAACTATTGTATACTCTTTAATTTTTGTGCAAAGATGGTACAATGAGGATGAAACAGAAGATATCTGTCATGTTTTGGTAGGGTAACCGCCAAAGATGATCAAGCTGTTCGGTTGGTTGATCAGCCTGAAGAAGGCCAACACGCCCAGCCGCAGCTGGGAAACGGCCGCCCGGCTGCCGCATCCAGCCCAGCCAGGGCTGTCCCCATCCAACCGAATCATAGTTATTAGGATCAGACCGGTCATCGAACCGGTGATGTCTTCGGTTCAATGGTTCACTGGTCCAACCGTTAAGAACCGGTTGAACCACTGGTTCGATAATAATGAACCGTTGGATTGAACCGGTCACAAATACTACGAACCGGTACAATTTATAGCTGATAATTAAGATGCACTTGAGGATTTATTACTAAAAAAATCTCAGTTTTGAATTATCAATCTTCCAATGACAACTGAGGAGCGATATAGCTTGCAATCTCAGCTACTTTCTACAGGCCCAATAAGCTTATACGAACCAGAGAGTAATTAAAATTAGCAACCTTAAAAATTGCGGAAACAAATTAGGTATATAGACAGGTGGATCCAAAGTATGCAGCAATTAATCCGCTACCCAAGCACCTGATGAAATGAAAGTGTCCCAGATCTAATAAAATATAGAAGAGGGCAAATAGATAGGTGAACACTGAACACATCAGCTAGCAACGAATTAATTTTGGCAATCGCAAGCGCCATCTGGGCATAGTTATTAGGACCGGACTGGACCGGCGGTTCGACCACTAAAAGACCGAACCAGAGGCTTCAGCGGTCCGGTTTGCTTAAAAGATCGTTTGTGCAATCGAACCCTAAAAACCGGATGAACCGGCCGGTTTTTTACGGAACCGGTGAACCGGGCGGTTCTAGCCGAACCGGACGGTTTGTGTAGACAGCAAATATTTTCGCCCTGGGCTTGGGCTACCAAGCAGTGCGGGCGTGCGGCCCATCTATCTCCCACTAGGCTGCCTGTCCTGTCGTCTTCTTCCTCGGTGTCCCGCGCCGCTCTCTCTTCTTCCGTTGTTCTCTCTCCCAAAAAAGTCGACGGCTGGAATCCAGGTGGTGTGCAAACGGAGGGGCGATGTTGGTTTGAGTGCAGAGGGCCACGCTGCTCAATCCATCTGGACGCAGCTCGTGGCCACGGACATCGCTTGGCGCTAGCTGCTTCCATGGACTTGGACAGTGGCATGCAGCTTTGACCTACCACAAACAGGTAATCCCAGATGTATAGTTACTAGGACCAGACCGGTCATCATCCTGTGCGCCGTGTCGTTCATCATCCGGCGTATCGACGTGGCCAGCTTGGCTGCCACCACCAGCTTGCCCGTCGTCGTGTCGTCGACCACCACGACGGAGTCGGAGACGATGCCGTAGAATCTGCCGGCGAAGGGCATGGTGCGCATGGTGAAAAGATGATGACGACGACGATGATGATCACTGTTGAGTTTGACCACCACCCAGCGCTCGTCGCCGGGCTTAGCGAAGGCTACCATGTTGCAGTCGTGTTCATTGTCGTAGTGGTAGAGCATAACCTTATTACGGCCGCCGCCACCGCCGTCGTCGTCGACGAGGCCAGCGTTGTTTGGAGAGACCTGGCCGATATGGGCGTGACTGAAGTCCAGCCCCAGCCCATTAATAGGCGGGAGCTCAGCGACCTGGCGCGTGAGCGGGTTGAGCAGGCGGACGGTGGCGTCATCCTTGGACACGAGGAGGATGAGGCCGTCGGTGGATGAACGGAGCACGCCGTGGTCGTGGAGCTCCGGGATGTCCACGTGGACGCACTGGCCCGTGGACACGTTGAGGAAGCGGCGGCGGGTGCGGTGCGGCGCGCCAGCGGCCGTGAGCTTCTCATCGTCGTCTCCGACGAGCATGATCCATTGGCGAGGGTGGAGGCGGCAGTCGTCGAGGATGGGGTGCGTAAGGGGGGAGGGGCAGGAGACTCTCCATGAGCGGCAGATGACGCGGAAGCGGATGTAGTCGGCGACGTCGCCGTTGGTGAGGATGTGGGAGGCGATCAGGTTGGTTGGTCCATCGCTGAGATCCGACCAGTCCCTGCTGCTGCTGCTGTCTTGGGTTGAGGTGTCCTCCTGGTTCGACGTCTTCTTCCTCGGCGCAGTGGGCCGCGGTCGAAGCTTCGACCGCCGCGAGGAGGCCTTGGCTCGGATGGTTGGGGCTCGTCGCTTCCCCATGCTGTACGTACTACGTACGGACAATCCAGCTGCACCCTCTGGAGTCTGGAATATACGGGGTACTAGGCGTTCTCTGATTTTGGATCGTACCCCTACTAGTCTCCGTGTTAGCCTCATATAGCGTGCCTGGGTTACACGAGAACTCCGAAGCGGAGACATACCGGGAGCCGAACAACATAACATATCTTGTTGTTTGGGCCCAAACGCATACATGGGCCTGCACGAAACGAGCAATGGACATTTATTAGGGACCTACTGGATCATCATCACAATCGATCATTACGCAACTACTGATCCAACACTTGCTCCAAAAAAATAAAAATTAACCTACTGACCCAACAACAGGCAGCGGCCTAGCGAGAAATCCAGGATGCCGCGACAAGTTATTATATATACTATGCATATATGTTCTTTAAATCAGTATCTTAAACTAGTATTTTATTGGCAGTGCTACATCCTCGTCTACGTTCAATCAATTATTAACATGCTGTTGGTGCTGCGATCAGTTGACAAATGCTTTTCACAACCTCTTCTACCGCTATCCGCTAGCCCAACTCTTCGTTCCTTCACTTCACTAGACGACGGTTGGCGCAGATCGGCGCCGAATCTTGAGGTACCCGAACGTGCCGGCGCCGGGAGACGAGCCCTCGAAAACGATCGGCAGGTACCCCGTGGCTGCCTTGTACCTCCTCTGGATCTGAAAGGCACCAGCAGGTTCACACACGTTAACATCTACGAGTAGCTAGCACACCACCAAGGCGCCAACACCCTAAGAAAACGAGAAGAAATGGAGACGCACCTCGAATATCTCTTCGCTGCTTCTCAGGCTGTTCTTCCCAATCACGCAGACCGAGCCACCAGACCCTCCGCCGGTAATCTTAGCGCCGAATAGACTGGGACCTCCGCCTCGTGAGGTCTTCCTGTGCTGGATTTCTTGCACGAGATTGACGAGCCTGTCCGTGCCGTCGGAACCGAGCCCACAAGCATTGTAGCTGTAGTGGCACTGCCACCAAAGACAAAACCAAAGTGTCAGGGATATGCTAGAATTGACAAATTCTACATTTAACTTGACCAGTAAGTGTTCTAGTTTGTTCTAACATATTCTGTTACAGTAGAGAGGCATGGATATAAATGAATAAAAAGAAGAGGAAACAACCGGCAACTATAAAAATTTACCTGGTACATGAGTTCTCCAAGGGCTGAAAGTTGCCCATCTGTTTTGGCTGCTGTCAACAAGGATTGGAAGGCCTACTCACGAGAAGCATAAACATGTCAAACCTCAACTCGGAAATCTAGAGCTACCAAGGTTCTTTTTAAATAAAAGAAGTTTCTGAAGTTTTTTTCCCCATTGGAAGGCTTAAAGTTTTAGAGTACTGAAGACATTATGGCCACAAAGAAACCAATTATGAATGTAAAAATAGGCGAAATGGTTTCAAGATGTCAGACCTCAACTCGGAAATTCTCATATATGGGATGTCTGGTAGGAGCCTTCACGCAGTAAGACCGTTTTGGGTCAACTTGTGTTACCGCATCATTATGATCTCCATACTTCTCTAAAAATGCATCCCCAGTTATCACCTCTGGAATATCCTTTGCATAAACAGCTTCATATCTGAAGTAGACGTATCACCATAAGAAACCGAATAACATGAAAAATGCTAGTATTTTGACGATTTTTAGTAAGGTGAGAGACCTATGAGGTGGTAGGTTGCATAAATACTCCATCGATGTTTCAGATTTCAGAAGATCTACACCATGTTCTTCGTATTCTTCAGGATTTGTGTCGCCAGATTGCATAGCTACACATGAGGGCAACGATTCTGAAAGCAGGTCAGATGCAGCGCATTTGATCATCTTGCGACCCATGTAAGTGCCTACTCTTACAGACCCATAATCAGTCCCACCAACACTGCAAAACTCAAGGGCAGTAAAATTAGCCCCAATCAAGAATGTGGTGACTAGATCATTCCAAACACAAAGCTCAATCAAGAATTTATCCACCTATGTCGTATCCCAGAGTCGAGACCCCAAAATCGTATATGAGTTGGAATATTGACCAGTTCCTTCACTTCTGCGGGCTGGAAAGAGATTTTGACCATTAAATAGAAAGACACCATAGAACCGAACTGCAGAGATTATTAGATCTAGCAGTTAATGGAGCAGATAAGCACTTACTCACCTGGCAAACCATTGCAAGAAGTTTGTTAGCTTCTCCACAAGCAGATGCCATTTGGTCCATTACCCCGCAAGGAGCTCCGACAACACGATTCTCCACCTGCATTATTTTTCACCAACGAACAACTCACACTCACATGAGAATACACGAAGTGATGAACATAACAAAGTTTCACAGAGTACTGTACCTTTTGACAGAGTAAAGCAAGATCTCTTGGAGCAATGTTTAAACCTACAAGCAACGAATACCTTGTGACCTAATGCCGTTTTGCGTGTCTATATTTAAGTTAAAACACCAATAGAATTGTTCCTGAAGAACATGAAAAAAGGTGTTCTTTTTTTACAAAATTAGCTACTATAGCTATTTTAGTTAACATAACAAATATTGCTGTAGATCTGCTCTCGATGTACTAACCATAGGCAGCAGCGATAGCAGACATAGAAGCTACCTCCACTGATGCAGAAGAGGAGACACCTTTGCCTTCAGGGACAGATGAAGAAACCTAAAGATTCAAAACAAAAATATCACCGATGAATGATGATTGATACAAATGTTACAGTTACAAGTGTACAACAAACAGGTGGGAACCAGTAATCAATCAACAAGCACCTCTGATATATCCCAATATGAGAAAGGTAACACATAGATGCAATTTTGTACATTATGAATTGTGACTGCATTCCGATAAAAGGGAATGAAAGGGGTCTATACTGACCAGAATGCTCATGCTGTCAGTGAAGCGCACCCCTAGTTCAGTCATCAACACAAAAACAGTTCCAGCAACATAGGCAGCCCATCTGACATGGAAAAGTTTTTTTTCAAATATCAATAAACATGAAAACGTGTTGATTATAGAGGAAAAATATAATATCTTACTTTTGGGATGGGTCCAGAGAAAAATATTCTTTGGCTTTATCATAAGATATTGGTTTGTCGCCATCCATAAAATCAGACAGGTCCATGTCGAACGTTGGTGCACGGTTACTTAATTCAGAACCAAATGATACCTGTGCAAACATATTTATAAAGAAAACCCAGTTGTACAGGTGTACATAAGACACACTAGTAAAGATGTGGGTCTTATCTCCACAGAGAATTATGAAAGAAACAAAGAAATGAAAATAGTTTTACGAATGCATGATTTTGTTCATGAAAGGTAAGGAGACATAGAAATTGAAGGATTAGAAATTTAAGGATTACAACGTACAATTTGCAACACTGGTACTGCTCCTCCATTTGCTAGTTGTCTAGCTTGTGTATGCTTCCATTGCTTCTGCCTGATAGGGTCACTTCTCTGAACAGCAACATGGCACGCCTCTCGGATGGGCATCTATATATAAATCATAGATGCCATATAAGAATACCCATATCACTTCAGAAGGTTACTAATCAATTCCTTACAGGTACTAATTTACTAGGAAAGGTAGCTGCACATAGCAAAACTCCATTCTCCTACAATCCAAGCTACTAGGTAAATATTGTTACCTTTGATGATTGTAATCAAGTGATAATCCTCCATTAGTCCTGACGGACACATATATAGCCACTATATGGGCCACTATGGGCCTAGATGATATATGGGCCTTAACACCCCCCCTCAAACGCAAGGCGGATCAGAAGCGTTGGGTTTGAGCAAATGAAGTCGATGATGCTCTCGAGTTTGTGCTTTGGTGAAGAAATCAGCAAGCTGTAATTCGGATGGCACATACTGAAGAGCAATTGTTTTCTGATGACAATGAGACCTTGTAAAAGAGGCATCAACACCAATATGCTTAGTGAGTTCATGTTTCACGGGATCATTAGCAATCTGAATGGCTCCAGTGTTATCACAAAGAAGAGGTGTGGGATCATCACAAGAAACTCCAAAATCAGCTAATAACCATCGAAGCCAAATAATCTCAGCAGTAGTAGTAGCAAGTGCTCTGAGTTCTGCCTCTGTACTAGATCGAGAAACAACAGTCTGCTTCTTGGACTTCCATACAAGAGGAGAAGAACCAAGAAGAATGCAGTAGCCAGAGACAGAACGGCGATCTGTGGGATCACTGGCCCAAGTGGAGTCCGAGTAAGCATGGAGCTGAAGTGAGTTACCACGAGGATAGAATAAACACCGAGCCGTAAGTACCGCAACACCCGAAGTAAATGACCATAGTGAACCGAAGTGGGGGCACTGACAAACTGACTCAAAATATGAACCGCGTGAGCAATATCAGGCCTTGTGACTGTGAGATAAACAAGACTACCAACAATGTGACGATAACGAGCAGGATCTTCAAGTAGGGTACCATCACTAGGTCGAAGCTGCAAGTGAAGATCCATAGGAGTAGCAGCCATCCGATTATCGGTAATACCAGATCGGGCAATGAGATCTTGAATATATTTAGATTGAGAAATATAATACCCTTTGTCAGAATGCAAGACCTCAATGCCCAAGAAGTAACTGAGTGAACCCAAATCAATCATCTGAAATTGTTGACTAAGATGCCTCTTGATGAAAGAGATGTGCTCAACATCATCACCCGTGATCAACATATCATCAACATAGAGCAGAAGAAGAGTGCGACCGCATGAAGAAGTATGAATGAATAAGGCCGGATCATGAGGACTAGGGGAAAAACCAGCAGTTGCTATCACAGAAGCAAACCTCTCAAACCAAGCACGGGGAGCTTGTTTGAGACCATATAGCGCACGACGAAGATGACAAACATAACCTGGAGGGGCGTCAACACCAGGAGGTGGTTGCATATAAACTTCCTCATGTAAATCACCATGAAGAAAAGCATTCTTGACATCCACCTGAGAGATAGTCCAAGAACAACTAGCAGCCACTGCAATCATAGTACGGACTGTAGTCATATGTGCAACTGGTGCAAATGTCTCATCATAATCTCGTCCCTGAGTCTGCTGAAAACCTCGAGCAACAAGGCGAGCTTTGTATCTTTCAATAGATCCATCTGATTTGGTCTTGATTTTGAATACCCACTTACATGTAATAGGTATTGCATGGGCTGGCAAAGGAACAATCTCCCAAGTACCAGTGCGGTCAAGTGCAGCAAGTTCCTCAGACATAGCAGACTGCCACTCGGGAATACCAGAAGCTTCCTTGTAAGTAGATGGTTCAGCAAGAACAGCACTGACACGTGGAAAACCCAACATGTCAGGAGGCCCAAGAGAGGTACGATCTCGTAAATTGTATCTCGGACCAACCTGTGACTCATCAGAAATAACATGAGATCCATCAATATTGTTAGTATCATCTAAAACAGGAGTATTAGGACTGGCCGAAGGAGGATCAGATAGAGGAGCTCTGGGGCGACGAGTATAAACCTTTGTGATGGGGGGTCTAGAGGATGGAGGGGGTGGTGGTGGAATTGGAGGTGTAGGCAGTGTATGACATGGAGGTTGTGGAACAGGTGGAGGGAGACACATGAAGGTGGTGGACTCGGTGGGGGAATATGAGGAGTGGGTGGAGGAATTATAAAAGAAGGGGTGACTCATCAAATGACACATCACGTGAAATACGCATACGGCGAGAGGAAGGATCATAGCAACGATACCCCTTATGTTCAGAACTGTACCCCAGAAACACACACTCAACTGACTGAGCAGTCAACTTGGTCCGCTCACGAGGTGCAAGTAGGACATAACATCTGCATCCTAAAACCCGAAGATGGTCATAGCGAGGTGGGGTACCATACAACACCTCACCAGGACATTTTCCAGACAATTTGGATGATGGTTGTCTATTTATGAGATACACTGCAGTGGAGATAGCTTCACCCCAAAAATGAGAAGGAACAAAGGAGGAAATCAAAAGGGTTCGAGCAGTCTCAATGAGATGGCGATGCTTGCGCTCAGCTACACCATTCTGAGCATGGGCGCCAGAACATGATAGTTGAGGAAGAGTTCCTTCTGAGGCCAAAAAGTGACGAAAAGCACTGGATAAGTACTCACCACCAGAGTCAGAACGAAAAACTTTAATGGGCATGGAAAACTGTGTATGTATCATACGAACAAAAGACTTGTAAATGTCACACAACTCAGAACGATGTTTCATAAAATAAATCCAAGTATACCGAGAGTGATCATCAATAAAAATAACATAATACTTGTGACCACCCTTGGTGGGAAAAGGTGCTGATCCCCATACATCCGAATGAATAAGATCAAAAGGTCTAGCTGAATGAGATGTACTAGAAGAATATGGAAGTTGTGTTTGTTTGCCAAGTTTACATCCCTTACAATCAAAGCTAGACTCAACAGATGTATGACCTAGACAACCACTAGTTATTAAGGACGACAAGCGAGATCCACAGAGATGACCCAGACGATGATGCCACTTGGCGAAGGATGAAGCGGAGTCAGACGATGATGCAACGGAGGACACACGAGCGATAGAGGCAGCGGAAGAAGGAAGACTCAATGTGTCCAAAATGTAGAGGTTAGAGGAACCTCTACGGCGATGGCCAGTCCCAATCACAGCCCCGCTTCGACGATCCTGAACAAAACAAGATGAATCATCAAATCCAATAAAACAATTTTGATCTGTAATCTGACCTACTAAAAGTAGATTCATGGACAACTGAGGTACAAGAGATACATTAGGAACAGAAAAGTATGCAGTAGAAAGTGAACCCTGGTGAGTAATAGAACAAGAGGTACCATCAGCTGTCTGAACAGAAGCGCCATCATGAACAGTTTTGCAATCAACCAACTGAGAGTGATCAGAAGTCATGTGAAATGAAGCACCAGAATCAAGAACCCACGAGGATGGAGAAGCACCAACAGGCGAGGCGGCAGCAACAGACACAGAGCCCCTAGGAGTGGCAGTCGTACCACGACCACGAGCAGTACGACGAGCACGATAATCAGCTAGCTTCTCCGGATATTTGCTGAAGCAATTCTCTGAACGATGAGTAGTCTTGTTACAATGCACACAAGGAATAGGAGAACCGCCACCAGATGTACTAGGCTTCTGAGCAGCTGCAAGAACACTGTGAGATGCTATCACTGGAGGAGCAGGTGACAATGAACGTAATCGAGCTTCTTCAGCAGTCAATGAAGCCAAAACATCAGAAATAGATGGTGTGGGAGATGTATTAAGGAGCTGCGCACGAACATGCTCAAATTCAGACCGGAGTCCCATAACAAACTGTTACATCATGAACTGCTCAATGAACTTAGTCTTCTTAGAACACCCATCACATGCTGCAGTAGATGTAGGAACCATGGACATCACTGGTCCCATGAAGCGATCAAAGGTATTATAATAATCATCAATGGTCATGTCATCCTGCTGAAGTCCGCGGAGACCTTGCATTAGGGTATGCAGATGAGCACCACTAACCTGAACAAATCTTTTCTTCAGATAATCCCACATCTCTTTGGATGTCTTGAAAGGCTCAAGACTCATCATGAAAGAGGGCTTGACCCTAGTGACTATGGCAGTCTTAACCCTGCCATCATCATTGATCCAAGCAGTGATTGTACTGGCATTAGAATTATCTGCAGCAGCAACCGGAGCAGTGCCAGTGAGATGTGACACCAGACCATAACCACCTAGCACTGTCTGAACACAGAAAGCCCATTCTCTATAATTCTGACCATCAAACTGCAATGGAACTTGAATGGCACTAGGATGCGACATCTTGAATGAAACAGAGAGCAGAGCAGCACCAGCACAGAGCAGAAAGAGCAGACCAGTACTAGCACACAGCAGACGGCAGGCCAACACCAGCAGGGGCCGAGGACAGACCTGGAATGACCACGACCTGAAGCAGAGGCAGCAGGAACAGCGCCGCAACAGGCGGCTTCGATCCAGCGACGATTCGACGGGGCAGGAGGCGCAGCTGCAGGCACAACCGGCGAGGCAGCCGTGACGGGCGCCGACGAGCGGAGGCCGTGACGGGCGGTGACGAGCGGAGGCCGCGACGGGCGGCGACGAGCAGAGGCCGCGACGGGCGGCGGAGGAAGAGAAGGCCGCGACGGCGCTCGAGGAGCAGCCGGCGGGCAAAAAAAATGGATCTTGGGTGGATTTGGGCCTAATCCTAACCCTAACCTTGGCTCTGATTCCA
Organism: Digitaria exilis; assembly: GCA_015342445.1. Taxonomy (NCBI): domain Eukaryota; kingdom Viridiplantae; phylum Streptophyta; class Magnoliopsida; order Poales; family Poaceae; genus Digitaria; species Digitaria exilis. Next base: position 1,856,960 of record JACEFO010002082.1, on the reverse strand, counting down.
TGTTACCTTTGATGATTGTAATCAAGTGATAATCCTCCATTAGTCCTGATGGACACATATATAGCCACTATATGGGCCACTATGGGCCTAGATATATGGGCCTTAACAAATATGATTTATGAGATAATAAATCCCTGCAGCAATAACTAATTCGTTCTCCTTGAGGAAAAAAAAATAGACCAAACCTAATCCTCCAAAAAATACTAGATGATCTGAAATTGTATAAGGGAAAGAAAACTCAATAGAAGACTATTCATCCATCTATACCTATATAAATATATAAATGATAGCACAACGTTTGCAAGCTGAAATACCCAGCATGTCACATTGAGCCCATGAGAAGCAATTATGTGGACAGAAAGGTAATGGAATGAAGCAGGGACCAAAAGGGGTGGGGGATGCTGAAGGTAAATTTGATAATATTGGAAAAAACAACAACCATTTGTACTATACCTGTAATTAACCTAAAAGGGGAGGCAATATAAAATATATTTTGCATATGAAACTAACATTATTACTAATCTATGAAATAAATAGCACTTGCTTTTGCAGTCAACCTAACCTGCAATACAAGACTTCCAGAATAATCTGCAATGCCACCCATGACATCTAATCGCCCAGGTGCTCTTGCAACATATATTTCCTCCTACAATAGAAGAAAATCAGTCAATTTGATGTTGCATAGGAATTTCGTTCTTAATTCAATATTGCACAGAAATATTACTAGACAATATTTTTCCATAGTATATAGTCACAAAATTTATCAATCAAACTTGAATGCAACTTTATGCATTCTTCCATTCTATTATAGAGAAGAACGAGAACTTAGCACACATTAACGGAGTTCACAACTCCAGATTTTTTTAGACAGAGCTGATTACCTCCCAGTCAAATAGAACAGAAGCAGCAGCCCTTTCTCGAATTTGCTTCTCAGGGCTTCTTGGGTCACTTACTGCAAGTCCTGATAAACTCTTCAAAAAGAACATGGTATCAGCTAAGCCTTGCATATCACCATGGAGTATCTCAAAGTCTTCAAACGATCTGAAAAGGATGTTGAACGTATTTGTATAAGAATGCAACAAGGTGGACTCTTGAAGAAACTGCAGATGGTATAATGATCTGAAAACTTACGATTCTGCAGTTCCATTCATATCATGAGATGCATGTGTTGGACGAACACCGGTTTCTTTCTCAGAGAGAGAATACCAGTCAGGAATCCCTACATCCCTCCCAGGAGCTCTTTGCAGTTGATATCCAAGTACAATGGCATCACGCAAGCGTCTTGCTCCGCTCAACTGCAGTCAGTATAGCAAGTTGATTGAGCAAAAAAAAAATCTCATTTGGATTAATGTTCTGAAGTAAATGAATAGATGCATATGAAAAATTTCACAAACAAAACTAATCACAAGGAAAACTTTGCCTAGAGTGAAAACAAGAATTATTAGCAAATAAAAAATGTTTGTTTAACATAAAAGACAACTATAGCCCTATACTAATGACAACAGGATTCATAAGGCATGCTTCATCAGAACATTAGGGGGTCAAACATACAGAGAAAATTTCACTCAACAATTTAAATATAACTTGTACATTAACTCACCTTTCCAGAAATATACTTCTTCCCAACAGCAGTATCTTGGAGGATATGTGCAGCCACCTGAATGACAACCATTAGCTTGCCTACTAAGTATTGCAAATGCAATCTAAATGACTGGTGAACACATACATATTCTATTTAAGGAAAACAGGAGGTCGATACTAATCTGATGCTTCCCGACCTATTGGAACAACTAATTTCTCCTACAACAATTTACATGCTTCTAAATATTTGGTCCTTAAAGATAACAAACAACTTCAAGTTACCATAAAAGTTGAAGCAAAACACGTTCGCTAAATTGAGTTCTCAAATAATATTCAAAATATTGTATCTAAGAACAGGTACCTCGCCGCCATTTATGGGACCATCATAGCAGGGTTGAAGTGTGATAGCACGCAGAAGATAAGGTTTCCAGTGCCCAGTAAGTAAATCCCTCCGGATCATCTCAATTCCACATTGATAATGCTGTTTTGTGAAAGAACAAAAGAGAACACAGAACCCAACCTCAGGCAGGGTTCTTGAATGACAGAGAAACGTTTAACTTGTTTGAACTCAAGGTATGGTCTAAGATGTATCAACCTCGAGCATATTCCGCAAAAATGGTTCTTCATTGAAATAATCTCTTCGAACAAATACAAATGGAAGCTTGTAGGCCAAAGCCTCACTCACGGTGCCATATCCAATTTTCCCTGCATTGTGACAGCCAGAATTTTTGTATGTGTGAATCAAGGGGTAAAAAAAAAGGCCAAGATGATAGATAGCATTAAACACCAAAGGAAATAAAAATTCATTACCAAGCATACAGTCGGATGCTGCCATCACATCAGGGGTGTAGGCATCCTTTGCAAGCTTAATGAAATTTGGAGGAAGATCTTGAGTATCAGACGCACCACATACCTTTCAAAATATACAAAATGTTAGTCAGCTGGGTTGAACAGGCATTGAGTGGGGCAAAATGTTGCTATCACACAAAACATACCAAACAGAGCCATCCATCAGGCAACCAGTCTTTCTTCAGTTCCCATCCTGCAGGCTAGATAAGAAAATAGCAAAACCATGATGCTATTGATATTTACAATTGTCCTCGTTATAATAATTACATATCATTATCACTAAAGACAAAACTTACATGGATTTTTTTAAAAAAACTTTGATATAAAAACAAAATGAGGACTATTATTCCCCAGAAATTCTACCCTTCTGTTGAAAATAGAAGGGAACTCCCAGTGCCTGAATTTAGTACTGATACTATGTTCAACTATTTCAGCATGTATAAACTGATGCATCAATGCTACTAGCAAATTCAGATTATGGAGTATAACTCGAAAATAACATAGCATCTGTGGCCAAATCAATTGAACAGAGATGTGATAGGAGCAGCCATCAGTCAGTTATTAAAATGAAGTAATGGATCTACATATAAGAAAAAACAATCACTCACTTGTCCTCCAAAATTGAAAATGACCACCTTGACATCATCTGCAATTCCTAGTTCCTTTCTCACCTGATACACATGGAAATTATGGATGTAACTTAGAAAACGAGAAGTGGGTTAAATCTGTAGAATATCACTCTCCAGCAGGATATACGAACCTCGGATCTAGATTTGTGCAATCTTCTAACCACAAGAGGAACATCAATGACATCACGGAAAGCGGGCACTGCAGGAAACAAAATTGAGCCTGTTCATGAAATTGCACGCCTAGACCATTAGAAGACCATTATTCGGACTTAGTGACGTACTAGGGCAGTATCCGGGGAGTCGGAGCAAGAATTCACAATGGGAGTAATCCTCTGCTATCTACAATTGTTGTCAACATGCACACATGGCTAATTAACAGACTGCATCATTATCAGATCAAATTGCATATGAATTCAGAGAATACATGCTAAACACTAGCTATGTACAATTTTTCTTCCAAAAATTTTACTGTGAAGTGGCCAATGGAATTTAGCAGTATTTGTCAGTACTAGCCAGCATCAACTATTGATTACGACGTATCCAGGTTTGTTTAAGCTTAGGGCCCTGTTCAGATTGCAAACTTTTCACTATTCATCCCAACTTTTCACCAATCTAAACACACCCTAGATCTGAAATGAGCATTTCTGTGCTGCTTTATTCCCACCAACCCATCTCAATGTAAGTAGGTGTCACAAAATCGCCTGGGAAAAGTTAAAACATTGTCTTAAGGTACCTGCCAAACAATTGAGCGATGATGATGTCCAGCTACTACGACGTACTCTGCATAAATGAAGTCCCAGCTGCAGACCAATAAGATATGTCAGGAAATTCAACTTGCTTGTGGGCAGTATGTTTAGTAATCAGGATTTTTCAAGTATAGAGCTAATCAAGTTCAGGCAAGGTAACCCCTGACAGGTAGTTAGTTGACTGTAGTAAGTACACACGGATCCCCATGTACCAACCTCATCAAGTTGAAAAAAAAAGGTATAACTGATTCTCTTGTTTATCCGTAGAAAAGGAGAATCAAAGAAACCACCAACCTGAAATTGGTGACGCACACTGATCGAATGCCGGCATCTGTAGCCGCCCTACACGCCACTGGGACAACATCTGAAACCTGCCGCATTTGCTCAAGTGGGTAAGGTTCAATTCAGTCCTATATAGAGTATTCAGAAACGTTTCTTTGATCATGGGTACCGCACACACCACTAGGTCGGCCTTGATCGAGTTGAGCCAGTCCACTTCGGTCTTGAGGATCGACTCCCGGGGCACCACGGCCGTCTGGTGGTACTGCATTAAACCGCACGCAAAAACGCGATCGAGCATCAGAGAAACTCTGATGTGACATTGACAACTAAAAGCAAACCCACCTTTTCGAGCGAGGCGAGGCGGTCGACGGTGAGGGCGTCGGCCTGGACGGCGCCGCAGTCGAGGAGGACCCTGCGGATGTGGAGGCAGGTGGAGCTGATCTCGGTGGTGAAGACGAACTCCGGCGCCGCGGTCACCACGTGCACGTCGTGCCCCGCGGCGACCAGGTGCCTCACGACCTGCAGGACAAGCAGAGAGGTCGAACTCCGTCACGCGCGCCGGGCCGGCCGCTAGTAGAAGAAGCGGTAAGCGGGGAGGGGAAGGGAGGGGAGTAGGGGACCGGAAACGAGAGCCGGACCTCGAGGGCGCGGGTGGCGTGGCCGAAGCCGTGGCCGGTGATGTAGTAGGCGAACACGAGGTGCTGCGGCGGCGCCGTCACCTCGCCGCCGTCGCCGTCCCGGAGCCTCATCGTCCGCCTCCCGCTCGCTGATCGAGCGATCACTCCTCCTCTCTCTCTCTCTCTCTCTCTCTCTCCCCGACTGCCGTTCGCCTCGATGAGAGTGGAGGTGGACTCTCTCTACTTCTAGGTGGGGTTGGGTTCAGTTTGAAGTCGCCGTCGCGTCGGGGGGTTTGGTTTGGTCATATCCGATCCCGGTGCCGGCTTCAATGCGCCGTGCGTTGCGCCCATTCGCTCGCTTATCCTGTCCAACCTGACGCGTCGTCGCAATCGGGTGCGGTGCGGCTGACTGGTCCTAGAGTTTGGGAGCCTCAAGCAACAACGGTCAATGGGTGTAGTATGGCGCGAGCTTTGTATAGTTGTACTACCGAGCTTTGTATAACTGCACTACCTTATCCAAGATTCATCAGGAATATCATGTGGATATGCATATTCTTTATCTTTCCGGCATAGTTGCACAGATGGCCTCTGGTTAAATGGTTATTCTGTTTCCTTTTCACATAAATTATCAACATCATGCTTATTATACTTGGGCTCTGTTTGGATCCGCAAAGTTTGGAGTTTTTTTTTCACAGAAGTTTGGAGCTAGCTAAAGCTTTACCCAAATTTCTTTGACTACTACTTATTTGCGATGATAAACCGCCTGTCACACGTGTCTACGTACGGCTCGGTGGGTTATTATTGAGCTCTTATTTTCATGGATCTTCTATTAATAAACCATATTATTGCGCCATCTTTTCATGATCAACCTACTAAGCACGATACTATTGTTGAGCCCTCTTCCTATGAGGATTCTTCTTAGAGATTATTCCTTATTTGGCCCTGAAAAAACTACTCATCCCTTTCTTGGCCCTGAAAATTTTTTCCTTCTCTATTTGGCCAAAAGTTTTTCAGCTGTTCCCTTCCTAGCCCTGTCGTCCACTCTGTTAGCATCTACCGTCAAAAAACCCTAGAGTCTTGTCAGTATTTTCTATAGTGGACGAAAATACCCCTGGTCACCCTCTCTCCCCCCTCCGAACCCCCACGAGCCCGAGCGACACGAGACACCAGATTGAAAAAAAAAGCGGCGGCGGCGGCAGGACTGAAGCCCACGGCGACGGCGACGGCGGCGCCATGGGGGCGCAGATCCACTGCTTGCAGAGACCTCCAAGGACTTCGGCGGGAGCTTGGAGGGTGGAGGTGGCTCGGAGGGCAGCGGCTGCGGCGGCGACGGGTGCGGCTTGGAGAGAGGCGGCGGCGGCTGTGGCGTCGGTGGGTGCGGGTTGGAGGGCGGCGGCGCCATGGGGGCCGCCGATGGCTGCAGCTTGGAGGGCGGTGGTGCCATGGGGCCGCCGATGGCGGCGGCTTGGAGGGCATCAGCGGCGCCAATTCGGCTGGCGCCAGGCCCCCGCGGCCTCAAGGCGCGGCCAGCCCTGTCGCCTCTGCTCGCGCGAGTTCACATGAAGCACTACGACTTCGAGCGTCGGGCACCACAACTTCGAGCATCGGGCAGGGGAGGCCACGACATCTGGGGAAAGACCCCTGCCATGCAGCGAGCATCGGTCAAGCATCAGTTCAAGGGTGAGTCCACATCCTTCTCTTCATGCTAGGGAGCACACTACAAGGGCAATGTTCATTTGTTTGGTTGATTTCATATACAGGATGGATCCAAATTCCACGTTTCAACTAAAAATTAGATTGTTTGGCAACAAGATGAGAATGAGAGAGGACTATATATGTGGGTATCTTGAGATGTTTGTTGATTCTGACTTGACCAATTACATGGATTTAGTTAAGGAGATTGTAGAAAAGCGACCTCCTGGTTATTTGGAGGTTGCACATTTTCAGTACTATGATGATGTTTTGCGAATCTGTCCAGAATTGAAATCTGACCAAGACTTGATGTCAATGTTTGAAAAACACTCAAAGACAAAAGTTGTGCAGATGTTGATTTCATATTGTGATCCATCAGAGCAGTTTGAGCCCTTTCAAGAGTGGCCTTTCCAAGATAATGTAGAAGAAGATGATACTTACCTTTGGAACCCATTACCAGAGAATGAGCATGTAGGTGTTGATGAGGAGATATTGTACCTAGAGAAAGCACTTGTTGAAACAATTGAAGAGGATAAAGAGAAGGAATATGCTCCTGAGGAGGATGGTCACTTTCCTGAGGATGAGGATGAGGATGAGAGTGATTTGGATATTGAGTCCGAGTCTAAATTAGAGCCGGACCAAGAGTTAGTAGAGCAAGTTGCAAATCTGGAATTTGATAAAGAAGACCCTCCAATGAAAGTTGGCTCAACATATCCTAGCATGGCAGAGTTCAAGTTGGCATTGCAAACATATGCAATCAAACATGAGTTTGAGTATAACACAGCAAAGAGTGCACCATATAGGTTCACAGCCTTTTGTTCAAGAAAAGTTAAGGACAACTGCCAATGGAGACTGCATGCGTCTGTAAAAGATGATTTATGCACCGTAGTGGTAAGCTTGCTGATTTTTTTGTTTCCTATTGCTGATGTCTTTATTTCCATATTACTATTGCTGATTAATGTTCATTTTTGTAGGTGAAGAAGAACGAATTTAAACATTCCTGCACTAGTACAAGAAGGAAGAAGAAAGTGAAGAATGCAACCAAACATTGGGTGTGTTCTAAGGTCAAGGACTGGCTTATTGAGGATGGGACTCTTAAAGCTAGGGTGCTGCAAAAGAAGCTAAAAGAACACTACAAGGTGACTGTTCACTACAAGAGGGTTTGGATAGGTAAAGAACTAGCATTGAGACATATTTATGGTGATTGGGACAACAACTTTGACAATCTGTATAGGTTGAAGGCACAGGTTGAGAGTTGTTGCCCTGGCAGCCTAGTAGTGATAGAGCATCACAAAATAAATGAAAAGATTCGATTCAAGAGATTTTTTCTTGCCTTGAAACCTTGCATTGATGGGTTCTTGAGTGGTTGCAGGCCATACTTAGCCATAGATAGCACCTTCCTGACAAGCAAGTTTAGGGGACAGTTAGCTAGTGCCTCAGCTGTTGATGGACATAATTGGTTGTTTCCAGTTTGTTTTGGGTTTTTTGATTCAGAGACAAACGATAATTGGATTTGGTTCATGAATAGAGTCAAAGAAGCCATAGGATCACCAAGGGGTTTAGCCATATGTACTGATGCTGGGCAGGCAGTAATGGCAGGGGTAGGTGAAGTGTTTCCAAATGCAGAACATAGGGAGTGTATGTTTCATTTGGTCTCAAATTTTAAGAAAAAACATCATGGTAAAGTGTTTGATGACCACCTTTGGGCAGCATCGTATTCCTGGAACCAATATTTGTTTGAGAAACATTGGGCTACAATGGAGCAAGCAAAACCAGCTGCAACTAATTATCTTAGAAAGTGTCACACGATGTTGTGGACAAGGAGCCAATTCTCAACCATATGCAAGGTGGACTATGTAACCAACAACTTTGCAGAGTGCTTTAACAATTGGATTAAGCACCACAAGTCCTTGAACTTGGATGACTTGATGGACAAGATAAGGCAAATGCTTATGATCAAGTGGAACCAAAGGAGAAAAATATCAAGGAAGTTAGATGGATTGATTCTGCCCCATATAATTAAGAAGTTGTATGAAAAGAGTAGAGAATTGAACTTGGAGGTGGCTGAGTGCTCAGAAGAGGTTGCTGAAGTTACAGCCTTGGGGGGTAGTGGCTTTAGGTTTGTGGTCAACTTGGATGAGAAGACATGCTCTTGTAGGCAATGGCAAGTTTCTGGCATTCCTTGCAAACATGCCATAGCATTTATCACATCACTTCCTAATGCTCCCATATAGAAGTATGTGGACATGTATTACTCTGTTGAGAAGTTTAGAGCAGCATATGCCAACTTAATCCCAGCTATGTCTGACAAACGTCATTGGCCTAAATCAAATCATGGATTTTTCATGCATCCACCTCTATTGAAAGCAACAGCTGGTAGGCCTAAAACTGAGAGGTCCAAAGGCCGTAGCGAGAAAACAAAGTCAAAAGGCAGTCATCAGTGTCCCATTTGTAAAGAGTATGGGCATCATTGGCAAACATGTAAGAAAGGCAACCCAGATGACATTGCTGCTATGCTGGCTATCAAGTAAAATTCTGCTATTCTTCTTCTTTTTGGACAGCAAGGTAGCAAGCAAGCATGTTAACTATAATTTTCTTTTTTCTATCATGCAGAGGTCCACCAAAGAAGACAAAGAAAACTAAAACAACAGAGTCATCTATTGTGCCTTTGGAGGATGATGCACCAGCAGGCTCCATGTCTTTTCCACCACCAAGGTTAGCTCACAGAACTTGCACTTTATTTTTTTATCATGCTTTACACTAGCAGCCATTAAATTCTTTTGTTCAATCACCTTAGCAAAACCTTGGAGATCACCAGTAAGCATAAGAAAAAAGACGACAAGTTCACTTCTAGTCATGGACCATCAAGAAGGTAGGCTGAAAATTAAATTTGATTATGCAAAATTAGTCTGTACTTGAAGTATCTTACATTATAGTATGACTGCAGCTTGGAGACTACATGCACCAAATGAAAAAAAATGATAACTCTAATTCTGGATCAAAGAGGTAAAAACTGATAGTCCCCATCAATCTTTATTTGTTATCTAAGTGATTTCAACCATCTGATCGAACAAAACAAAAATGACATCAAATTTCTTTATCTCCTATACATAGATCAAGATCCGGTTCAAATCAACCAGAGCCCCTCTCCATTGAGTTGCCTATGCTCGATGGTCCTCCTGCCAAGAAAAAGGCGAAAAAGAAGAAAGAGCCTGCTAAAAAAACATGCAGCCATTCCCATTGTACCATTTGACAGCCCTACAATGGGCACAAGAAGCAAAAGAATGGATCCTGGTAGCCCTGCAATGAGCACAAGGAGCAAAAGAAGACTGAGCATGTGAACTAAGATTATGTATTTGAACTTTGTCTCTCCATGTATGTGTCAACTTTATGTCTCTGTGGGAACATCATGTCTCTCCATGTATTTCTGAATTTTATGTCTCCATGCATATGTGAACTTTATGTCTCCATGTATTCAAGTTAAATTATGGACAAATTCATGTGTGAACTTAACTTTGGCTCATGTATGCTTGTCATTTTGTCTCATGTATATCTCTAATTTTCACTCATATATGTCTTCAATGGGCACATTAAAAAATATTTCATGCCAAAAAAATAATATTTCATGTCCATGACATGAAAATGTGAGAAAACTAAGCAAAAACATGATCAACAAACCTACATTCCCATTTTCACGTTAGTTTCACGTACAGCCATTCCCGAGGGCAAAAACATCTTTTTAAAGCCTAAGTTAACACCGTTACCCCTTAGAAGGGACGGAAGGCCACGAAGGGAACGACTGAAAATTTGTTGGCCAAATAGGGAAGGAAAAAATTTTCAGGGCCAAGAAAGGGATGGGTAGTTTTTTCAGGGCCAAATAAGGAATAATCTCTTCTTCTTATGACTATTCACCTGAGTAGCTTCTTGGATGTGGTCATCGTCATCGTTGGCCTCCTCATTGGAAGAATCCTCATAGAAAGAGGGCATAGAATTAAAGTGCTAAAAAAAATAGAAAACCAAACATGTCAACTTGACGAAAGTGTGGTTGGTGACCAAATGCAAAAGCAAATGAAAAGTTTTAGCAAAAACAAGTGTTAGCAAAAACAAGTGTTAGCAAGGTTTGGAAAAAAAAGACTCAATGTTGTTATGCAATTACGGTTCAAAATGATTTGCTTAGAATGACAAAGCAAGGCTACCCATTTCATAAGAAAAGTTTTGCCAGCAATAACATCATTATTAATTGAAAAAGCCCAAATCAACTTGCTCCATGGGGCAAAGGGGCTTACTATCTATGTTGTGGAAAATAGATAAGCCGTCCATCTCTAAAGCCACTATGGCAAAATTACATCGTGTAGATAAATCAAGCTTTTTCCATACATGTTCATTATTTAAATAGGATTCACTCAAAATTCCATGTTACAGGTTCAACATTTGACGTTCCAAATGTTAAAACCACACAAAATGAAATGTAGAAATTGCAAGAACCAAATGTCGAAATGCTAAGCTCGAAATGTTAAAACCTTCCTCAGCTTGGCATTTCTTCTCCGGCGGTCACAGGGCACGGCAGCGCGGGCAGTGGCACTCGGAAGGTGGCGCACAAGTGCTCGTAGGTGGCTAGCAGGGCGGCGTAGGGCATAGGCGGAGGTGTAGTACTATAGCACGAGCTTTGTAATAATTGTATTACATTATCCAACATTCAGGAATATCATGTGGGTATGCATATCCGTATGACCATATCTTCCCGACATAGTTGTACAAGTGGCCTCCGGTTAAGTGGTTATTCTGTTTCATTTTCACATATATCATCAACAAAAGAAAAAAGTCCATTTTACAATCTTCAACTATTGAGCTCGTCCGAATTTCAACCTTAATATACAAAACCAGAAATCTTTTAACCCTGAACTATCAAAACCGTTTGTTTTTCAACCTTCTCCGGTTTTGAAGGTGGTTTGAGAAACAAAAGTTCATTTTACACCCTTAAACTATAGCTTTCGTTTAATTTTCAACCTTAAACTATAGCGTTCGTTCAATTTTCAACCTCTACCACGACGGACTCCCTCGTCCCCGTCATTGTGATGGCAACACTTGCGAGCACTGACTTCTCGTCACCGTTCTCCATATCCTTCTCACCCATACATACCGAGGTGCGGCGTGGCCGATGGAGGTTAAACTTAGCACAAGCGCGATTAGGAATCCATACATAGATAGCAATCATTTCAAGGTTGAAAATTTGAACGAAAGTTACAGTTCGAGGTTGAAAATTGAACGAAATCTATAGTTCAAGGGTGTAAAATAGACTTTTGTTTCGCAAACTACTTTTAAAACTGGAGAAGGTTGAAAAACAAACGGTTTTGATAGTTCAGGGTTGAAAGATTTCTGGTTTTATACGTTAAGGTTGAAATTCGGACGAGCTAAATAGTTGAGGGTTGTAAAGAGGACTTTTTCCTCAACAAAATCATGCTTGTTATTCTTGGGCTCTGTTTGGAGTTTCAGCCCGTCCATCTACATGCATTCAGCCCAAGCCCACCAAGAATCGATCCCCACGCGGGCAGCGGCGGAGCGCCTCGCGCCCTCGCCGCGGTGCCGTCTCCTTAGTCCTTACACTCGGACCCTCCCTCCCAGCGCAGGACGTCGGCCCCAAGGCCCAGGGGCTAGGGCAAGGACGCCGTCTCCCGCAGTCACCCGACCAGCGTAGTCCGCTGTCCGCCACGCAGGAGAGCAGCGCGTACCGCCGACGAGGGCTATTCCGACCTTGCCGGCTCGCTTCCTTCCAACGCCGACGGTACTCCACCACTCCCCTTTTCAATTCCTACCTTTCTTGAATGCTTGATTCCTTTCTAGTTCGTGGTATTAAATCTTTTTTTCCGTGCATTATAATCATCTGTACCTAATGATTAGTGTTGAATCGTTTTCTACTGGTGTTCAAGCATTTGTTTGCAACTATTAAGATGAATTGTTCTCTGTTATATTTTCTGTTTTCTTGGAACATTTTTTTCCTGGAGCTAGAATAATTTCCTCCTTATATGACTTATAATATCTTTATTGTTTCATAAAATTTTCGTTCTAAGTGAAAAGGTAGAATCGATACTGATAGCTTGGTATTTGTATTTTGTTCCTTTTTCTTCAGGGTGGAAAATATGTCAAAGCGAAGAGGTGATTGCTCATCTAGCTCAAATGAGGAGCAGAAAGCTAAGAAAAGTCATGGTATAATAAATGTGTTGTTGTTTCACCCTTTTATTTCATGTATTTACACAACTCTGTTTATATCACGACAGCCTCTCCTTTACTAGGAAATTTTGATCTGGATGATTCATATCACAAGGAATTTTGACAGCCCTGATGCCGAGGTGCACACAGAAGTTGAGCAAAAATTATTTGAAAGTGTTGTTTCCATATCATTCATTGGTAATATTACAAACTGGCTTCCTACATTCGCATTTGATCATCAGTTTTAGCTATCTATGATAATGGTCGTTTCCAAAACTGAAATAAAATCTTGTGCAGGAGATCATGAAAATGATCAATACACAGGCCTTGTCATCAAAAGCAACAAATTTGGCAGTCGTTTTGTGACTTCAGCAACTGCGATTAGATCAAAGGAAGGTGACAGAAATATTAATATGGATATGACGGTTGGTGCTCCCAATTTTTCTGTACTGCATTGCTAGTCTGTTCAAAGGAGGTAATAATTCAGTAACCTGTTGTCTTGGTTTATCATTGCAGATTCATGTGACCCTTCCAAGTGGGGAAATGACAAGGGGGTACTTGCTATCAGTTGATTTTGACTACAATATTGTTTGTATCGGCTTGGGCCCTTTCCATGTTTTTAAACAAGCAAGTCTGGATGAGCCCGGGGAAGTTGGACATAATATCAGTGTAACAGCTTATGTTGCAACAGTACAGGAAAAAATAGTGTCCTTAACTGGGGTAGTGACTGAGAAATCAACTGAACTTTATGGTCGCAAGCTTATGTCCACGTGTATTATTCCTGAGGTGCAGTGCTATGATTGTCTATGAAAAGTTCATTTTCTTTTGGGCTTTATTTTTTGCTATAGGTTTATCATCACCCCTTTTCCCCCCTTTTGACAGTTTGGTATTGGAGGGCGCCTTGTCGACTCTGATGGAAACTTTGTTGGCATGAACATCTCTCATGTGGATAATGAAGGGTCTCTATTCCTACCAAGGGAAACAATTCTTGAGTCAATTGTACCATATTGGTTTACCTGGGTATGTTTGCTATAATTTCATTCTTACTTGTTCAAACAGAGGTGGGAGTGGGACCAGGATTTAGGCCGGGCACAGAAAATCTAAGTTCGAAGTCCAACCAGTAGCCAATAGTCTCAGGTCTACTCTGAAACACATAACTCAAAAGTCAAGATGGATGCTGTTGCACTGTCTGAGTATTCCTGCGAGCTGGGCTGTTTGAGCCTTTGAGGGACTGAGCATGGTTCTGGCACCTGTTTTCTCCCCTTAGTAATTCTACTTGCATGCAGTATTCGGAGCATTGTTTTGGCTGAAACCTGTTGGGTGGTGAGCCGGCCCATAATCCCCTAAACAGTTTAGCATTCAAATTTGATTAGATTGTCGTGTTGGATTCTAGTAAAAATGATACCAGTGTTTAGAAGCTTTATCTGTAATCTCGTGAGAAACAAAATATGTAGAACTGTATCATTTTTTAATTAGAAATGTATCATTTTGCCTAGCTTAGATATGTTCCATGGTCTATTTTCCTTTGGAAACAGTACCTCTGTGGTGGCGGAAGAAATTATCTTAAGGGCTATTATGAAGGACAAGAAACGACGTGATAACCAAATTGAAAGAAGCACAAGTGAGATGTGTAAATCTTCTACGCCTGTTGTTCTTAATTCAGAAGGTGAGAATAGTAGTTACTTGTGAAGACTGCTAATGTGTACTCTGTCCATAAACTTATGCCTAGACCAAGAAGACATTCAAATTATCAAACCATCCTCAGTTACTATCTCATTATCGAATATGTATACATGTGAACAAAAGTAAAAATGTGTATAGGTATTAGTGGCTAAGAGTCTAGGAAATTATGTTTCACAGTACGGAGTATCAAAACTATTAAAAAATACCAATACTTGTATTGCTATAGTAACAAATATCATATGTTGACATGCTGTAAGAGAATGTACTAATTAAGCTCATGTCGCCCCTCACCATCAAAAAGAAATAGGTAGAGGAAGTGACAAGAGCCCAGAAATGAATCAGAAGTCTTCCATATCCCCTGCAAGTGATTCAGAAAGCGAATCATCACAAGGTGAATCAAAGCTGGGCCACTTATGATGCTGTTAGATTATCATTGCTAATATCGTGTTATACTGTTTTTGAGTATTACTAATACATGGTCATACTGATTCACCTTTTTGCACCAGACACCAGTGAATTATCGGATGAACCATTGCCAGGTAATGGTGAGTAATTTGCCTTCAGTTTTGCAAGCTGTTAGTTAATCATAGTCATTAATCACTCCACCTTGTTGCACCAGAATTCGTGAAGGCTTTTACTAACGATCTATTATCCCGTGGTTATCCCCTGCCAAAAAAGCTTGATGGTGAGTTATTGCTTTTGCCTCTGCTGACTGTTCTTCTGTTGCATATTTTGAGTCTTCAATTGTTCTTCTGCTGACTATTCTATATGTTTTGGTTAAGCAGGTATCTGAATTGTTTGTATGACAAGTATTTTTTGTTTATTTCGTAGGTCTGCTGCTGCTAAGATTAACGAAGACGGTGATACAAATAGGTAGGTATTTTTTGACGCGTCAATACCATTTTCTTGGTTTGTTTCACACAAATAACTCAGTGATTTTCACTAATGCATTTTATTTGACATCAGATTTTTTGTGCCTGAGCCATATTGGTGGTATCCTTCCCTTGCCCCGCGCTTTGTTTTTGAACACCGGAGAAAGCATTGAATTATCATCATTGATGCACAAGTCCTGATCCATCCTCCTGTGCTGTTTGTCAGGGTCCTAGCTGAATTGCTTGTTAAATTTCTACCCCCTTGTGAAAGATGCGACATACAACCTGACTTCCCCTGTTGTTATCATGCGAGGACATCAATCGCCTTATTTGTGGTTCTATTATCGTTGGTTTGCCTGTAAATATAAATCTGAGAATGACGTGAGAACCTAGTCAGTACTGGTGGTAGTCCTAATGGTTGGTTTCTACAACTAGAAACAAATGTATTTAACCTTATGCACTTCGAGCTTGTGTGCGGTCTATCACCACGTCAACAGCAGCAAATCTAGCAGAGATAGTAGACATTGGCTAGAAAATGGTGGGAATTGTCTTGCTTTTCTTTTTCTTTTTGAGAAATCGGAACTTGCCACATTGTAGAGATATAAAGAATGTTTCCAATAAATAAAACGCAAAGAAAATTACAAGGAAAAAAGACAGTTTACTTACTGGGATGAAAAAAATGAAGAAAATACAAAAGCATCTGCGCCAACAATAATCCGCATCAGTTCCAGCACCAGCAACATCGGTTGACGCCGCGGGTTGCGGGCGGGCGCGGACCTCGCCTGGGTCGATCGGCGACGGGTTCGCACCATAATCTAGCCGTCCGTCACAGTCCTGATCCGAAGTTCCAAACAAGACCTGGGAAGGATCAACTCTCAGCGGCGGAATCCCGTTCGCCCTAGCCACGCCTTCTCCTCTCTCGTCCATCTATTAAAACGGATTTCCTTTCCTGATGCAACTTAGCCAGCCAACAAAAAAAAAAAAAGTCCTGAGCGCACTCTCGCCGCCGCCACCGGCGGCCGACGGCGGCCATGGGGAAATCTCCTCTTCCTCCTCCCCCACTCATGGGACGATACAAGCTGGGCAAGCTCCTCGGCAAGGGCAGCTTTGCCAAGGTCTACCACGCGCTCCATCTAGAGACCGGAGAGCAGGTCGCCATCAAGATTATGGACAAGGTTCACCTCTCCAAATCCGGCGTGTTGCAGAAGCAGGTCATGCGCGAGATCGACATCATGCGCCGCGTCCGCCACCCCAACATCGTCCGCATCCACGAGGTGATGGCCACCAAGCGCTCCATCTTCGTCGTCATGGAGTTCGTCGCCGGCGGATCCCTCGACGCCTACCTCGCTGGCCGCGGCGGCAATGGCGCCAGTGAGGCCTCGGCGCGGCGCGTGTTCCAGCAGATGGTCTCGGTGGTGGACTACTGCCACTCGCTTGGGGTCTACCACCGCGACATCAAGCCCGACAACATCCTCGTCGACGCCACCGGTAACACCATCAAGGTCGCCGATTTCGGCCTCTCCGCGCTCGCCGACGCGTCGTCTTCTTCGTCTCCGGCGGCGATGCTCAAAACTATATGCGGGACGCCCATGTTCATCGCGAAGGAGGTTTTCCTCCGTCGTGGATACGACGGCGCCATGGCCGACTTCTGGGCATGCGGCGTCGTCCTCTTCGCGCTCGCCGCCGGCAGGTTCCCGTTCAACCAGAGAGACGATACCATACTCTTACCACAAGATCCGTCGTTGTGACTACCATTGCCCGCCATGGTTCAGTGCCGGCCTTGTTCGTTTTGTTCGTCGTCTCATGTGTCCTGATCCGGCGCGGCGGATCACCATTGCACAGATCAAGGAGAATTCATGGTTCAAGAAGGGGTTCAAGGAGATACCAAGGAGCATAGTCGAGCCCGAGAATGGAGACTCTAACTCTGACGACTCTGATGACGAATCCATCGTGTCACTTGAGACGTCGTCAGAGGATTCGTCTTCCTCTCCGGTGGAGATCTACCAGCAGCAGCAACGTGGCTACCGTAGCCGTATGCACACATCGGTGTCGGCGCCATCGTTGACGACACTGGAGAGTAATGGCGGCAGCGTCGTCGGCGTTCAGGGGGCGCCACGTGTACGCCGGCTCAAGAGCCTGAACGCATTTGACATCATCGCGTCGTCGCCGAGTCTGAACCTGACAGGGCTTTTCGAGGAGCCAGGCGAGCAGATGCGGTTCGTGTCGGCCGCGCCGGTGGCCAAGATCATCTCCAAGCTAGAGGAGATCGCTGGACACGTCAGCCTCAAGGCGCGGACCAAGGAGTACCAGGTGAGTATCGAGGGGGACGGGAGCAGAGGCGCGTTGCTCGTCTCTGCTAGGATCTTTGAGCTCACGCCGGAGCTCGTCATGGTCAAGGTTTGCAAGAAGGCCGGCGATGCCGCTGAGTACCGGCAGTTCTGTGATAATGAGCTCAAGCCTGGACTGCGTGGTCTTGTGGATGGGCTACCGGAGGAAGGTGGTGAGCCCGTTGCCTCTGAAAACTAGTTGATTAGTGGGCTCCAGCTGCATCAGGGTGGTCAGGGTATGGCTCATGTATCTTCAATTTTATTTCAACGATTTGGTAGTAAATTTTAGGAGTTTTGACGGTGTTGATGCCTTAATGGTGTATCAAGCAATCATGACATTGTTGTTGTTAGGTAGCTAAATTCGAGGTGTACGTGTCCCTCGTAGGGTGTATACAGTTCTCGTCTTCGTGCCTTGCTTTTGGCAAAGATAATATATTGTTTTGTGCATGTCTCTTTGATTTGGTGCCTATCCCTACTAAGGTCTCGTAATATATTCTTATATTACATTATGATACATCTTCACAAAAGATTCACTGTGTTGTTAATTTCCCGGACAATGAACTGTAGCCACTATGAAATTTTGTGATATTGGACGAGAATTAGTGACGGGCGTAAGACTACACCTATTTCTGATGGTTTTCTGTCGTAAAAAAGAAGTCTGTAAGTCTTGATAACTTGATAAGCCGTGTCAACGTATGCGTGTTTACGAGCGTTTCTAATTATACCATATATTCATGTCTGTCCTATGTGGATTACGGGCTGTTGAAAAGCATATGAGAAATGGATTTCTAAGCATGAATCCAAGCCATTTTACTGGTTTGCTTGTCCTAAAGGATATATGATTAAAGGCGGAGGGAGTCAGGGAGTACAACATTTTCAATTTTTTTATTCATAAATTGTATCTAAGCCGAAGGATATGAATACGTAAACAGACAAGTCCACGTGGATCAAACATTATTAGAAGTCTGTCTGAGCGCGCACCTTTCGAGTTTGTTTAATAAAAACACACGCCACCTTTTGAGATCAGAAAATGGTAAATGATTTATCGACTGATCCAAGGAAGATATGAATATAAACAAATGAGCGAAGTGAAACAATAACAATGTTATGCATGGTCATCGGCTGGTTATGTTTTAAACCCTATTTTGATACCTGGATTAGGGGTGCATTTTGCAGACTTGATTTCAAAAACCTTATAGTGATTACTGCTATCAAGCCTTAGTTCAGAAAATGCCATCAAAAGCTTTAGCTCAGGACGTGCTAGATCCAACGTGTTACAACAATTACTTGGATGCCACAGACATTACCTGGAAGATCAACACGCACCCGGAGGTATCATGCTACGCAAACTATTTTTCTCCTCTTCCTTTTTGTTGTCTTCCATGTCATCTAAACTAGGTAACTAGCCAGACACTTCCTACACAGCTCGTGGAGGCCTATTAGATGATTTCTTAATACACACACAGTAAACAGGGCGTCCTGGTTGTCAGTTGTCACCTTGACCACATCATGTGGGATGATGGATTTGGTAATGATGGCAGGGTCATACAATGTTGCCACTGGAGAACATTCTCGCCATCGAAACCTCCTGCGGTTGCTTTAGGCTCTTCCTCAAAATCCATAGAAGTTACTTCAGTCTCATCGGCCTCCATAGGCACTTCCAGCATTTGTTCGCTCTCCGGCTCAGAGGCACCCCTGTCAGATCTTAAAGATAGTTGTGGTTTCCAAGGAACTAAGGCCAAGCTGTTGCTACGCTCTGGAGATTTGTCCGCCAGCTCACGACAATTCACTTGGTTGAAAGCATGGTCTGAAAAGTAAAACAGGAGAAGAAACTGGTGAGTTGTTGAACACATTAAAGAAATCAATGAGGAAACTAATGAATAAGCTTCACAAGGAGACAACAGAACCAAAGAAAATAGAAGGAAGAAGATAAACATTGGCTAGTACATCACATTAAATCTCACTGGACAGCAAAGGATGCACAACTTTATATAAAGCTAAAAGAAGCAACAAATAATAATGCACACGATGCGTTACCCACCGAAATTAGAATATAAGCAGGTGCTGCCTTCCCTAAAACAAATGCTCATCTCATGTCCCTAGGCATAGACCATCATGCTTCCAAATATTCAACTGTTAGCTACATGGCACGAACAAGGAGACTCTTTGCATCTCGGCATCGCTATCTTAAACTATTATGAAACAGATTGGGCACGCCATAGATACAAAAATTCACAGAACATCTAAATAATGCTAGTACAATGTCTGGAATTACATTTGACACTAGCAGCGAAGATTCAGCAACAACAACAACAACATAGCCTTTAAGTAGCGAAGATTCAGCGAATGAATAAATTAAATATAAGTGACAACTGAGATGGTCACAATCTACTTACTCTTTAGACCACGTATCAAGTCTGAACTGACTATGAATGATGAGCTTGAAATGCCAGCGCCAAATGGTGCAGGGCTATCTACTGGTTTGTATAAAACAAGTGCCATGTCCTCACTAGGTACATGATCTGACGTTGCACCTTCCATCATGACTTCCACACTGGGCATGTCAACAACATGGTTGATTTTCTCTCCCAGCATCTGAAATGCCATGGAAGGAGCTGGCGGTTCTTCTTCCATAATTGGTGGGAGCCCAGGGTCCTACAAATAATGAGCAGCACTTTATTCAGTGAAACATTACAGCTGCAGCACTATTCTGAATTTAGATTTACAGTGAATGCAAAACACTAAACATGACAGAATGCTTAACAATATGCACAACAAGATAACTAGAGCACCAATGTGGTGGCAAACCTTGCATATCTATATGCAGAAGAAAATTGCAACGCCTACATATTTTTACTTCTTCACCTTTTTTTTTGCTTGAAGTCATCAAAGGGAAACCAAGGTGCTACTTATATATAATAAGATTGTCTCATGAAATGCATAGAAACTAAAGCTCATGGTGTTGGTGCATATAGAGGATGCCATAAGAACATCATGTATCATTGTCAGAAAAAACCTGCTAAATTTCTACACAAATCAGGAACTTCAATGAACACCCAACAAAATGTGCAACTACCTGCATGTAAACAAAGCAGACATTCTCATGAAATAGGATGACCTAAGAAAAGGCTACCGATTCGATTGCATAGTCTTGGAGAAAACGTAATTACATTGCCAAAACAATCAATAGGAAGCTCCTGACATAGTAGATACTGGTAAGTAAACTCATGTTTAGTTAACCGGAAATAAGAGAACAGTATAGAAACTGGACACAGAGCTGTCGGGCCTCTACTGAATCTATTGTGCCAATGACGGTAGGAGAGAACCATTAATTGCATGAACAAACTCTGAACCAATCCTGGGACGATGAGATTGCATTGTATTACTGTAAGTTACTTCCCAGAATTTGTGCCTATCTACCACAGCTGGAAGATATATGAAGGCAGCTGGGTCCCTTCTTTTTTGTACAAAAAAAAATGTATTTGTTACCATGTATAAACTCTACCTAAGTACCTATATATAATCATCAAATCCAGCTAAGCGTCCATCAATCGTCACAAATTGAAGAGATGAACACGCAGGTACAGTAGCAGCACGAAATTAGAGCAAAAGGGCACGCCACCAAATGCACAGACCAGCTCACCAACTCACCAATCTGCGGCTCTTGGCGGCGGGTCCGGAGAGGGAGAAGTCGGAGAGGCCGTCGACCACCTGGTCCAGCTCCTTCCTCTTCCCCGCGAACCCCACCATCGCCTTGGCCACCAGAGAAATCCCGCCGCGGACACCGCAGATTCCCTGAGAAACCCACCCGAATCGAGGGCTATCGGGGCTCCGGAGTGCGGCGGCGGCGGCTCGCTCCTCGTGGGGGGCTTCGCTTCCCGCGCGGCGGGAGGAATCCTCGGGGTGGGGGGAGAGGGTTTTCGCGCTCCCGATTTCGCACGCTCAGGCTCAGCTCGTGCGCGGCGGGCGGCGCTTGCCTGGTTTGGCAAAGGACACGCCCTTTGGTTCGCGCTGCAGGGATGCTTCTAGAAAAACGCGGTGGCTGGTCGCTCTCGCTTACAGGTGGGGTCGGCTGGACCCACTGTTTGCGAGGTTACCCCAATGTTTTGACTTTTGAGCTATTGGCCATGTAATTTCTGACAAGAATACTCCAAAGTCCAAACTAATCTGGTTTTTTAACCATTATAAAAACTAGTCAGATGATCAAAGCATTAAAAAATGTATATCCTTGTTTGTGATGAAAATAGTAAAAGGTTGATGTACTAAATTAAATCATAAAAAATGATCAAAATAAATTCAAGATTTCGTTGATCTATTGGAATATAAATTCATCCCAAATGACTCTAACCACCACACATTAGTTTTCTTATCTGACAATTTATGTGTTTTATACATTTAGTATATTTATAAAAATGATAAAATGAATTATAATTGTATTAGATCATGTAAAATTATATGGATTTAAAGCAGTAAGTTAAAAAATGGTTCAAAATAAAGTAGTATGATGTTTTCTTTTAAGAAAAATTAAGAAATACTCTCTTCATTCTAAATTATAATTAATTTGACTTATTTTACCCCAAGTTTAACTGCTCGTCTTATTCAAAAAATTTATACAAGCATATTCAAAATTAAGCCATTTTTGAAAAACTTTTATTAATAAAACAAGTCATGAAGACTAGATATTTTACAATTTCTTTAATAAGTCAGTGGTTAAACTTAGGGTAAAAAAGTCAAATGAACTATAATTAGATAAGAGGTAATATAGCCTAAGATCTTAGAAAGGCGCGATACCAACCGGAATCGATGTTTTGGGTTTTTGGCCATGCAATCAATCGAGAGAGAAGAAATAATGGCTAGACAACGATCTAGAGTGGAATGGCTCCAAGCGGGAGATCGTAATACTTCTTTTTCCGGGCAAGAGCCACAGCTCGAAAAAGAGCTAACAAAATAATTTACTCTCTCCGTTCCAAAATGTAGATCGTTTGACTTTTTCAGCCCCAAGTTTGACCGTTCGTGCAAATATAGTCAAATTTACGTCATTCTTGAAATTCATTTATTACTAGAGCTAGCCATAATAAAAAAATATGATATTTTATAAAATGTTTTGAATAAGACGAGCGGTTAAAGTTGAGGCTGAAAAAGTTAAACAACCTACATTTTGGAACGCAGGGAGTATTTGGTAAGGCAAGATGACAGCAAATGTGAGGACCAAGTGGAGATCCAAGAGATGGCTCGTACCCCATGCTAAAGTGTACAAAGTACCGGAAGCAATCCCAACTCGTATTGATGAAGCAACAAATGAAGTCTTGTGTAGACCTTACACCAATGAGGAGATTAGGGAAGCGCTCTTTCAGATGGGACCAACAAAAGCCCCTGGCCCAGACGGCTTTCCAGCCTTGTTTTATCAAAAGCATTTTACTCTGTACAGGATGATATATGCCAAGCAGTGAGGAATTTCTTAGAAGGTGATAATATACCAGAAGGTCTCTGTGACATAACAATCTTTCTCATACCTAAGGTATCAAAACCAGAAACTTTGACAAATTTTAGGCCTATTAGCCTGTGTAACGTGTTGCATAAAATAGCTTCAAAAGTGTTGGCTAATAGGCTAAAAAGCTTGCTGCCAAATATTATTGCGGAAGAACAAAGTGCTTTTGTTCCAAGAAGGCTAATAACGGATAATGTGTTTATTGCTTATGAATGCATTCATACAATTTAGACGGCTGCGAGCCAAAACCCCTTTCTTTGCTCTTAAGATTGATATGATGAAAGCTTATGACCGTGTTGAGTGGAACTATTTGCAGGGAGTTATTAAGAAGCTTGGCTTTGCACAGAGTTGGATTAATAGTATTATGCGGTGTGTTTCCTCCATCCGTTACTCGGTTAGGGTGAATGGTGAATTGTCTGATCCATTTACGCCTACAAGAGGACCGAGACAGGGGGATCCCATCAGCCCTTACCTGTTTCTGTTGTGTGCTGAAGGCCTTTCTTGTTTATTGAAAATGGAAGAAAATGCTGGTCATCTCAAAGGGGTGAGAAATGGAACCACGGGGCTGGCTATATCACACCTTTTATTTGCAGATGATAGTATCTTCTTAACACGAGCTGATGATAGAAGTGTTAATACTTTGAAATATGTTTTGCAGACATACAACCAACAACCAAGGATCAGGCCAAAGAGATTAACTTGCAGAAATTTTCCCTGTTTTTTGGCCACCATTGCCATGCTGATGTAAAACAAAAGGTAATGAAATCCCTGGACGTGCACAATGAAACTCTCCAAGCCAGTTATCTTGGCATGCCAACTTGTTGGTCAATCGAGGATGAGTACCTTTAATTTTATTCCTGAGAGTGTGTGGAAGCGTGTCCAGGGATGGAGTGATAGGCCAATGTCCAGAGCTGGGAAAGAAATAATGTTGAAATCAGTTGCACAAGTAATTCCGACATATGTCATGAGCTGCTTTCAACTACCTGATGGTATTTGTCATAAGTTGAAGGCCATAATTTCCAACCATTGGTGGGGCTTTGAAGGGGGAAGAAAGAAGATGCACTGGCGATCATGGGATTTGCTGACGACTCCAGAATTCATGGGAGGACTGGGTTTTTGTCGTGCCCGGTTTTAGAGAAGAAACCGAATAGATCATGTGTGCCAGGATCCAAATTACACACATATGATAGACAATGAGTGAATATAAAAAACAGTCCTCAAACGAATGTTAATAGTAAAGAATCTATTACACTCACGGCTAAAGGAACGAAGGCCAAATTAAACTGGTTCACACGATAACTAAAGACGATAACTCCGAAAGCACTCCACAGACATCTGATTGGTGGAACATACACCTAGAACTCAACAATGTCACAAAGATATTCCGCTCCATTATTACCTTCTGATCCTATATAAGCAAGGGTGAGTACACTTATTGTTGGTACTCAACAAGTGTGGGAAATATACAAGCTATCAAGGAAAGACTTGGTTTATAGCAGTTAGCATTTTAATTAGTCAAGTTTTATTGGCAAACATCTATTTACTAAGATATAAATTTATACCAGCCCAATTAAACATAGAGTAAGCATATAATAAATCATAG
The DNA here is from genome assembly GCA_015342445.1 of Digitaria exilis. Classification (NCBI taxonomy): domain Eukaryota; kingdom Viridiplantae; phylum Streptophyta; class Magnoliopsida; order Poales; family Poaceae; genus Digitaria; species Digitaria exilis. The sequence continues at coordinate 1,832,384 of JACEFO010002082.1, read as the reverse complement.
GCATCATAAAAAAACATATGCATGAATTGATTCACTTTCATATTCCGATAGATTAATCACGTGAGGGTCCAAGCCATTCATGACCGCGAACACAGTTGTTATAGCAGTTTTACGTACACTCCGCAGAGGTTGTATACTTTCACCACAATTCGCGTAAAAGTTCTGAAGAACTTTGGACCCAACCATATTGTGCCGGCCAAAGCACGTATCACACTTCCGAGGTGTGACTGCATAGGAACGCTAGGAGGCATTTACAAAGAATTCCTACATGCCTGTTTGTTCCCAGTACTTATGGTTTCAACAGATATGAGCCCAACTTGCAACACAAACACAACACATAGTTCATCTAATTATTCAGCGAAGACCAAAGCCATGTATAGTATTGTGGTTGTACGGGTAATCCCGGGTGGTTATCCATGTTCCGATTAGCATGTGGTGTTGTATTAACATGGTAAAATATAGCAATAAGGATATTCATAAGAACCCATCATGAACCAATGTTAAGCATCTAACATAGCTAACTTACATGAAATTAAACCCGGTGTATCAAGACTTAGGTGTAAAAGACTAGTCATCCTTACACAGGACCCATCAAATTAATGCAACGCGAGCATAAAAGTAAATTTAGTCGTCATGCAATGTGTATAGGTTCATAAGAGTATGATGTGGGGAAAGTGCACTTGCCTTCCTCAAAGCACTGCGACGGCTCCTCCTCATAGACTTGATCTTGCTCTCCGTCGAACGGACCGTTCTCTATACGATACACAAGCATTCAATCAATAAAAATAAAACAATACACCATACAACTTTGGAAAGACAAAAAGACGTGTCTAATACTATTGTTTATGCAAATACGATCGTTGAGCGCAAAGATCACTCAAATCAGATTTAAAACGGTTAAATATGGCTAAAACAAGGTTCAAGGGCTTCTCTACGATAAATCTAACCTTTTAGGGGCTTAAATAGAAGAAATATAAAACCTACAATATAATTTAGTATAGAAACAAAAGGGCTAAAGGGCAAAAGAGCATCCTAGGATGGCGGGTTCTATTTTGAAGGAGCTTAGGGACTAAACCAAAAAGAAAAGGATCTAACGTTAATTAATTTTGAACTAGACAAGACTGTGGGTTGGTTCCCTAGAATCAGAGGAGCTTTTACGCAAAACGGGCTTGACTGACTCGATTGATCGGTACTGGACTAGATTGGATCTAATTCCGGCCGTTGGATTGAGATCTACTCCCTCCGTCCCCCAAAAACATGCAATTCTAGCCATGTTTCTAAGTGTCCACATTCATAGCATCTCTAATGAATCTGGACACTCATTTGTCTAAATTCATTAAGATGCTATGGATCTAGTGAATGGCTAGAATTACGTTCTTTTTGGGACGAAGGGAGTAAGGGCTAGGGTTAAAAGGGGGCACTGGTCACCAGCAATGTTGGAGACGCGGCGGCGCACGGTGGTTCTTTCGCTAGAGTTGAGTGGAACCAACTTTAGGATGCTTGGTTTTGGACGATTGGAAGTTCTGGACAAAGCAGAAGGTATGGGGTGATGAGGTCGCGGAGACATGGAAGAGTAAAGGAAACAGAAAAGAATCGGCTCGGCGGATTGCTCACCTTCCCGCGAAACTTGGCGACGAGCTTAGAGCGACAAAGAGTCGGCGAGGGCTCAAGTTGGAGGTGGCGGAGCAACTGGGTGTTCTTTCTACATTTTTTTGCACAAGTATCATTTGGTTCTGAATTAAGTTACCATGCACCAACTTTCGACATGGATCTGTCTGATTTTGTTGATTGCCACAAACAAATATCCTATGATAAGGCCAAAGAATATTTTTCTCTGGACCCATCCCAAAAATAAGATATTATTATATTTTCCTCTATAATCAATAAGTTTTCATGTTTATTGATATTTGAAAAAAAAATTCCATGTCAAATGTGCTGCCTATGTTGTTAGAACTGTTTTTGTGTTGATGACTGAGCTAGGGTTGCGCTTCACTGACAACATGAGCATTCTGGTCAGTATAGACCCCCTTTCTATCCCCTTTTATCAAAATGCAGTCACAAGTCATAATATACTCCTTCCAGGTTGCTAAAGGAAGTCGTTTAGTACATTGGCACGGTCTCCAAAACATAACTTTGACAAATACTTTTTTTGCTATAAAATATATTTAAATAGTACTTTTATGAAATTATATTTCAATATGAATCTACTCATATCATTTTCATATTTCTAAACTAAACACAAAAACATATTTTCTGTCAAAGTTTAAAATGTTTGACTTAGGACAATCTCAAAACGACTTCCTTTAGTGACAATCTCATATTGGGATATATCAGAGGTGCTTGTTGATTGATTGGTCATCAAATATCTTGACACTCTCATTTTATTCTTGTAACACCATGTTAACCAGTTTCGCTCCCACCTCTTTGTTATACACTTGTAACTGTAACATTTTACATTTGTATCAATCATCAGTGATATTTTTGTTTTGAATCCTTAGGTTTCTTCATCTGTCCCTGAAGGCAAAGGTATCTCCTCTTCTGCATCAGTGGAGGTAGCTTCTATGTCTGCTATCGCTGCTGCCTATGGTTAGTACATCGGGAGCAGATCTACAGAAATATTTGTTATATTAACTAAAATAGCTATAGTAGCTAATTTTGTAAAAAATCACCCTTTTTTTATGTTCTTCAGGGACAATTCTCTTGATACAGACATGGAAAATGGCATTAGGTCACAAGCTATTCTTGCTTGTAGGTTTAAAAATTGCTCCAAGAGATCTTGCTTTACTCTGTCAAAAGGTACAGACTCTGTCAAACATCGTTATATTCATCACTTCATGTATTCTCATGTGAGTGTGAGTTGTTGTTTGGTGAACAATAATGCAGGTGGAGAATCATGTTGTCAGAGCTCCTTGCGGGGTAATGGACCAAATGGCATCTGCTTGCGGAGAAGCTAACAAACTCCTTCCAATGGTTTGCCAGGTTAGTAAGGGTTTATCTGCTCCATTACATTAGCTGCTAAATCTAATAATTCCTCCAGTTCAGTTCTATGGTGTCTTTCAATTTAATGGCCAAAATCTCTGTTCAGTTCTATGGTGTCTGTCTATTTAGCTGGTCAACATTCTAACTCATACGATTTTGGGGTCTCGACTCTGGGAGACGACATAGGTGGATAAATTCTTGATTGAGATTTGTGTTTGGAATGATCTACTCAGCACATTCTTGATTGGAGCTGATTTTACTGCCCTTGAGTTTTGCAGTGTTGGTGGGACTGATTATGGCCTTATGGGTCTGTAAGAGTTGAGTAGGTACTTACAAGTGTCGCAGATTCTACAAATGGTTCACTGAGGTTTGTAAAATCTCTGCAGTTGGGATTGCTATCTACTATTGCACTTCTGACCTTTTTTTCAACCCTTGAACAGGGTAAAGAGAAGGAAGTTTGGCTGACAGTGTCATGTTGTTTAAGTATGCTTTATTGTCAGATTTTAGTTCATCCATTGGTAACATTATGCAAATGCCAAGTTGCTATTTCGTATTTCTAATATGGTTAGAATTACTGCTCAATGAGAATTCTCCTTTCCTTGTGTCATTTTTAGGAAAGAACTAGTGTGGCCAGTTTTAGACCAGTTGCTTCGCGATGAGGATGACACAACTGGTGCATCGACTCCTTATACTGCTGCTACTCCTGAATACAGAGTTGTTTTCATTGATAAATCTGACCTGTCATTCCAACATAGATCCTGGACACTGGCCAATGGTACTGGTGTTATTGATATTCAGCACCCTTGCAGGTATTTAAATGCAAAAACAACTTGCCAGTCTTCCTGTCTGTCAGAATTTGTCTTTACATATAGTTATCAATTTGTCTTTACATTTGATCGGCTTTCGGATCGTTGCCACATGTGTAGCTATGCAATGTAGCGACACAAATCCTGAAGAATACAAAGAACATGGTGTAGATCTTGTGAAATCTGAAACATTTGTTGGAGTATATGTTGGTGTATAGAAACGGGCCCCTATGGCCCATGCGTCTACCCGTGTATAACAACTATATACCCACCCTTCTAGGGCTGGAGGAATATAGTGCAGAATATTCCTCTCCAACATGGTATCAGGATAGGGTTTTCTCTCTCCTCCTTCTGTGACCGCCGGCGCCACCCTTCCCTCCCCTCTCCAACATAGATCCACGGTCGCCCCTTCCTCCTACGGGCCAGCCACCGCTGGATCTGGCTGCCGCCGGCCTGCTAGGGATGGCAACGGGCACATTACCCGCGGGTAGAGGGTTTTCAGACCCATGCCCGCGAGACAAACCTTAAACCCGTGCCTGCACCCGCAACCCGCAACGGGCAAAAAGTTGTGCCCGCGCCCGTCACCCGTGCCTGCCGTTCCGCAACCGTCCAACGATTGTACAAACCAAATGAAGAGATTAGTGAAAGAACAGCCACATAGCTGAAAACACACAAGTAATATTCACATAACAGATACATTAACCAGTTCACCAACACAAATGAACGAGCTTAATCATTGACGGAGGAGATGCAGGGTTTGTCCTTAATTTCTTCTTCAACGTCTTCAAGGCATCACCAAAATGTGTCAACCTTTTCATTATCTTGGCCTACAAATCCACATGAATGAGAGTACAACATTAGTAAGCTGAAGTACTAGCACTAATAAACGATCGATCCACGGCAGTAGTGTAGTTTGCAGATCTACGCAAGCAGCACTAACAAATTGATTACTAGACAGAAAATAAAAGAGAGAGATTGGGAAACCATACCTGGACTGAGATCTGACGACGGCTTGGGGCGGATGCCCTCTGTCGATGCGGCAACCGTCCGTCTGGGGTCGAGCAGAGGAAGCACCGGTTGCTGCCCCTCCTGCAGCAGCCACCGGCCACCTCCAGCCCCCGCTGCCGCCGCATCCTTCTCCTATGGGCGCAACTGGCGCTCCACCGATGATTCATAACCCTCTTTCTATTCGCTAATTCACCTCCGACAACTCTTGATCTGTCGAGTTCCACTCTTTTGGTCTTACCGGCGTTCACTCCTCCGGTGTGACAGCACGGGCCCCTTTACTTGCCCGTGCTAACAGTCTAACACTACGACTTCAACCAAAATAGCCTCTGTAATTTAGAAAATAAGCAAAAATGATATTAGAACCTGAAAAAAATAGGTAATGCCTAAAATTATCTTTTCCAAAAAAATATGAACATTGCTTGTTGCAAAGATATTAGCGCATAAAAAGTCCAGATCACTTGTTCCTCAGCTTTTTCATAGAAATACTCCTAGTGGTAATCGTTCTTCCATTCACTCCCCACCTATCAGCAAATTCATAATCTGTATCATAGCAAAGTACATGAGCACATTGTTGTCATATCGGCAGTGAGGGGATTCTGATTATATATTACCTGACAATGAAATCTTGAAAATCGTCGATACACCATCTAATCTGACACAGTGCAAGCACACCACAAGAACCAATAAGCTGGCAGCTCCCGTGGCCTTGCGAGACTCCTGATCGCAGATCCTGGCCTACTCCAAGATACAGTTCCAACAGATCAGAGGTACCTCCATACCCACACGAGCCTATAATGTAATACATGGAGTTATAGCTAATATTAGCATGGAGTTATATCTAATATTAGCAAGAAACCTGGTTTTCCAAGGCAAGTAGGAGCGCATCGCCTTTAAGGCATTCAGAAGCAATCCCACCATCAGCTCACCAGCCGCACCAAATCACACAAGATAGGTTAACACTTCTTTTTTTGCGCACAAAAGATAGGTTAACACATAACGCTTGAGATAGGACTACAAACAAACCTTGTATGCCCAGCAATAATGGGTAGCACGTGGGTCCTTGACTTATCACACAAAACAAAGTGGATCAAATGAACAGAGTTACTTTTTTTTTTAAAAAAAAAGGTAAACAGAGTTACTGATCACAGAAATAGTTCAGTGCTGCAGCATATGGATACGTTTACTCCAGATGAGTGGGAATACTTGTTGGAACATGGAAATTACACGAATGAATTTATTCTCCCCAGCATTTTCTAATGTGTAAGGAAAATGGCCCTCGGCCATAGTTTGTGATTTTGACGATTGATTGAAAATATAACCAATGGGATTAACATTTTGTCTAAATGATATTTGTAAATATTTCTAGGTCCCAAGGATACTTTGGAAGCCATCTACATGCTTATATAACCCTCATTGCATGAGATTTACGTATCATTGCATTAAGAGCCATGCGGCGCATCATCTTATGCTACAGTAGGTGATTTACATGAAAGAAACAACTAATGGCCATCTACTACCAGCCTTTTACTCGCTTTGCAGCCAGCCGAGGCGCTTGGCCCTAGTCTTATCCAGAGATCGGCCTCTTGCTTCATCGTCATGAGCATTTGCTGCAGCTGATCGTTCTCAGATTCAGCCCACGTATCATCTACCACTACCAGCAAGCGTACAACGTCATGCCGGGCTCTCCTCGGACATTCCAGGATAGTATGCGGGCCAGCGGGGGGGGGGGGGGGGCACCCGCGTGGCCAGCGGGCTGGTCATGCCGCTGAACGGGAACAGCTGCTTGACGTACGGCCTTGTGATGGCGCAGCTGCAGCCCCCGGTACACCTTGCTGTACGTGCCCTTGTCAACAGGCGGGATGATTGCATGCATTGTCGTCAATCGTTCCAAACCGCTTCATCGCCCCGCTTAGCTGCTGGTACGTTGGAGAGCTTGTGGTTGGCGAGGCGTTCGCTGCGCTTGGTCTGCTTCTTCTGTCACGTCTTCTTGTGTCTCTTGCGCCTGCGTTTGTGGGTGCGGCAGCTGCCACTTTGGTGGAAGGGGGGCACCGAGTTGATGAAGGCTTCGAGTGTGCACTCCACCACCGGCGGCTCAGCGGTCGTCGTCGGCTCCGCTGCGGGCAGATCACGAATCACGATCAGTGCCCTGGCACGGCGCCGGGTGTACGAAAATGATGTTTTCCCTCGGGGTCCACGTACGCCCCGAGAAACGGATGGATGCGATTGCGTCAAGATACTATAGGTTTTAGGGTGTGTTTAGATTGTAGGAAAAAACACTGTAGCATAAGAAAAACACTGTAGCGTTCGCTGGGAAACGTGTTTTGTGAGGGGGGAATAGTGAAAAGTTGGAATGAATAGTGAAAAGTTGGAATGAATAGTGAATAGTTGGGAATCTGAACATGGCCTTAGATGACAGAAGCTGATTACTTTTTAACCCAGGTCGTTATCCCCTGCCCCGTTCACACTTGTCCGCATCGTTTTTTCTGGGTGCTACGAGAGTTAGGTGGTGTTTGCAGGAGTGAGCATCCTGCTAGAGGATCGATCGGTTCATCTGTTTAACAATTTGGGGGTCGACGGATCTGGGTTTAATATTTTAATACTCCCTCCGTTTCAGAATCTACGTGAAGAGTTCAAAATTTGTGTTAAAATATAGCTACACGAAGAGTTTAACTGCAGCTTTTATGTTTGAGGCGACCAAAATACCCTCGTCATTATTCCCTCGTTTATCTCCAATTTGGAGAGATTAATTAGGCAGGTCACACGAAATTAGGCAGGTGCGTGATTAGTGGGATTCATGGATGAGTCTGACATACAACCTATACAAGGGGCAAATAAGACTTTTTATCTACTTCGTTAATGTGTCTGAAAATCTCTTAACGTAGTTATATTCTGGAACAGAGGCAGTATTAGCCAAGTAGTTGTGTTTGTATGTAGGCAACTAGTTAGTGATTATTTATTTTTATATAGTTAACTAGTTTGACGTGTATAGGATCAATGAAGTACCTGTATTAATAGCTTATTGCCAGACATATGCTACTATAGAAAAACATTTTACGAGGCACTTTAAATTCGGCCTAAGAGACGGGCACAAATTCCGCCTGCCTCCACTAATCCCAGGCATTAATAGAGGCGGATATTTTTTTATTTTTGAAGATGTCTGCATATATCCGTCAAAATCGATTTACGGAGACGGACACATTAAAACATCCGCCTCTGAAAATCATTCATTCTCGGAGGCGGTCGTCTTAAGCCGTCCGCCTCGGTAAATTAATTTTCGGAGCCGGACGCTTATAAAGGCCTGCCTCCCAAAAAGGTGCTAAAAATGTGCTAAAAAATATGGATGGACACAAAAAAAACCCTAACCCAATCTCATTCTTTCCTCCTCTCTTCAAGTTATGTGCGGCGCTGGCGGCGGCGCGGCGCGAGCTGCTAGCATGCCTCCTCCGTCACTCTCCGTCCCAGGCGGCGGCACGACGCGAGCCGCTGGCGTGCCTCCTCCATCGAGGTGGAGACGCGGCGCGGCGACGACGACGCTAGGTGGCCCGGTGACAGCTCGGCGCCGACGGCGCCTGGCTAACTGGCGATGATGGTGCAGCGAGCGCGAGTCCAACGATGTCTCGGTGTCGAGGAGCCTAGACGCGCAACGCAAATCTGGCTCGGGGATGAGCGGCGGCAATGGTTCGCAGCCGCAGGCGGCGCCCAGGCACAGGTGCGGCGGCGTGCCTCATCGCAGGAGGCGGCGATGACGGAGGCAGGGCGGCCGGATCCGGTGGTCGAGCGTCCAGATCCGGTACTGGGGCGGTCGGAGGCTGAGCAGCGCGGGCTGGATGTTGGGCCTATGACGGGCTCGGTGGGTGTTTTCCTTTTTTCTTTTTTTGTTTTTTTGCCTGATTTTCACTGGCGAGCGTAAAACCTCCTCTATTATTGCTTCATCTATAGAAGCACATGCTCGAAGGTATACGCAAAAACTACCTCCAAAAATGCTTTTTGTAGTAGTGTTACGTAAGGATAACGCCGCCGGAAAATTCTGAAGGTCGTCTCTCCCTCGTGCTAGCGGCTCGGGAGAACAGCATACGCCAATCGCCGCCAGTTTATCGGCGGCCTCCTCGCCGTGACGCATCCTAAGTAGACCGTTAGTAGCCTATGTGGTTAGTGAGGAAGGCGTTGGCGGGCGACCAACCTACTCCTTGGGCGAGTCTAGGTGGGTATGGCCGACCCGAGCCTTGAGGGCGTCTGCGCTTGCGGTTTGTGTCCTGTGGTAGTGAAGGTGTAGATTGTCTCTGGTGTTTTTTCTTTGTGTTTGTGTGGAGCGGTTGTTAGGTACACCTATCGGTCACGCAGTTGTTAGGGTTTAATGTTTGCTAGGGGTTTAGGGTTTTTAGTGTTTAGTGTTTAGTTTTAGGGTTTAGGGTTTAGGTTTGGGGTTAGGGTTTGGGGTTTAGGGGTTTACAGATATGGTTTAGGATTTTAGGGTTTAGGTTTGGGTTACGGTTTAGGGTTTAGGGGTTTAGGGTGTACAACTATGGTTTAGGATTTTAGGGTTTAGGTTTGGGGTTAGGGTTTAGGGTTTAGGGGTTTAGAGTTTTTGGGGTTTAGGGTTTTAACGTTTAGGGTTTAGGGTTTTTAGGGTTTAGGGTTTTAGGGTTTAGAGTTTAGGGGTTTAGGGTTTTTAGTGTTTAGGGTTTAGGGGTTTAGAGTTTTTAGAGTTTAGGGTTGTAGGGTTTTTAGGATTTAGGGTTTAAGGTTTAGGGTTCAGGGGTTTAGAGTTTAGGGGTTTAGGGTTTTTAGTGTTTAGGGTTTAGGGTCTTAGGGTTTAGGGTTGTACGGTTTAGGTTTGTGGTTTAGGGTTTTTAGTGTTTAGAGTTTAGGTTTTTCATGTCCCATGACTTCTACTTTCCTGACATCGAGGCTCAGGTCTTTTTTTTCATGTGTGTGAGTGTGACTAGGTTAATAGTTTTGCCAATGTTATCTAACATTCTTTGTTGTGTCATTTTTGTAAATTTGCCTAGGCTTACATCGTTTTCTTTAATTCTTGTTATTAAGTTCTTTGTGTTTGGATCCAAATGCCCATATGATCTCCACTGTTTAGTTTCCCATAAGCTCGAGTGAGTCTATGGTTGTGCTCGTCCTCATGATAAGAAATGTACCACGAGTGATCGCTTCTACGAAGCAATCTGATTTTTGCTCCGCATTCTGTCCGCTAGAAGCTGAGTTTGGGGTTCTTGGTCGGCATTACATTGGCAAGATACTTGAATTGTCAAAACAAAATCATTCACTTGTCTTATTAATAGTGCAGTATGCAATTTATAATTGGGACAAGAGTACGAGTAAAAATGTAAAATCCTACACAACAGCAACTCCAAAGAGGGAACCACCCTCGGAGCGCTATTCCGAGCGTCCTCCCAAGGGAAACATTATCCCATTCGGACTGAGATTGTTGTTACTGCTATAAGATAGTATGTTGCTCCACATGAACCATTCAATAGACCATCAATGGCTAGAATTTGACGCATTTTTTCACGTTTCATCTTCTTAGGCCAAATAAACTTTAGACATAAATGTGATGACAAATAAAAATTGTTACATATTTTACTGATGTAACTAAATAAAATATTGTTGCATATATAACTGAATTAAAATGGAATGGCCTCTAAATTTACATTCCCAAAAGAGCTTATGTTAATCTGAGATTTTTTTATGAATATAAGGTTCTATTGCTATTCATTTACAAAAGCTTGCATCATCACCCAATAGCAGTCTTACATTTACAAAAGAGCATATGCTTAACACAAAAGAGCATATGGCAATATGGATTGGTTTTGCATATAGAAAGACTGTATTTCTCTATTTCGTATAAAAAAACCTTGCATCATCCACTATCAGATGGCTTCACTTCACCTTCTTCCAAAAAAAAATAATTAAAGTTCAAGCATCTCAACACAAAAGTAACATCTGAGAAACTGAAGTATACTTACACTAAGCTTTTTTTAAAAAAAATGCCAGCCATCTATCCCCTCCAAGGAGTAAGAATTGCTAACATCTTGAACAACATTTGAACCTTGAAAAGAGATACAAAGAGAGAGAAACAGAAAGAAGAAAATAGCATGGTCAAATTAAAGATTGGAATGGTATTTTTTATGTAAAAAGAGAAGTGTCAGCATACAAAGTATTCATAATTAATTATGTTTTATCATATTGTAACACAAGCAGCCTACATGAAAAGTTTTTAGAGCACAAAACTTACAGGTGATTCCTCAAAAACCCTGTTGGGCATCATCCAATGGTGCCATCAGCTTCATATGCTCTTGCTGGCACACTTTGCTTGACGGGAGAACATACAGGGCACCAGGGAGCTGCACAGCACCACTCTTCATCGCTGCGCCCGTCCTGCTTGCCTGTGGCACAGGATGCCGTGCGGATCCCGTCCACGTCGGCTCTCGTCCCTACCTCTCCTCTACTTCCATGCCTTCCTGCTGCCACGAATCGGAGCGTCGGCGCGTGCGGCGACCAGCGAGCAGAGAGGAGAGGGAGATACCGGAGGACGACGCTGGTCGCAGCTGCCTCGCCGGCCGCCAGGTAGCCGCGGCAAGAGAGACAGCTCACAAGGAGAAGGCCGAGCTCCGCAGACAGCAAGAAATTGAGCCAAGAGCTCCACCACGCCGTACAGACCCCCGTCACCACCTCCTCTGCGCCAGAGGTGGAGCTCCGCCCACGCGCGCGTCCGCCGCTGCCTGCTCGACTCGCGCCGCCGGGAGAGGCCGTATCGCGGATCGCTGTGTGTCAACGGGGATTAAAAATGACATTTTTTGTTGACTCCCTCGACTGCTTTGAATCTTAATTACTCCCGCATCACATTAGTGAAGCTCCCCGTCTTAATTACTCCGACTGTAGTAGAAGTTTGTGAGAAAAAATCACGATTTTCAATAGAATGAATAGTGTAAATGAATTGTAAAGTATCCATATCTAAATACCCCCTCGGTATGAGAAAGGGACGACCCACACACACAAAGTATAAAATGCGCTATTATATTTAGGGTTAGGGTTTAGAGGTTGGGGTTTAGGGTTATTTAGGTTTAGGGTTTATGGTTATCTAGGGTTAAGGGCTAGGAGTTTAGGGTTAGGGCTATTTAGGGTTGAGGGTTAAGGGTTTACGGGTAGTTTAGGGTTATGGTTATTTAGGGTTTATTGTTAAGGGTTTAGGGTTAGGAGTTTAGGGTTTAGGGGTTGGGGGTTTATGGTTTAGGTTAGCGTTTAGGGTTATTTAGGTTTAGGGTTAAGGGCTAGAAGTTTAGGGTTAGGGTTATTTAGGGTTGGTTAAGAGTTTAGGGTTATTTAGGGTTGAGGGTTAAGGGTTTAGGGGAAGTTTAGGGTTAAGGTTATTTAGGGTTTAGTGTTAAGGGTTTAGGGGTTGGGGGTTTTGGGTTTAGGTTAGCGTTTAGGGTTAAGGGCTAGGAGTTTAGGGCTAGGGTTTAGGGTTTAGGGGTAGTTTAGGGTTATGGTTATTTAGGGTTCAGTGTTAAGGGTTTAGGGTTTGGTGTTTAGAGTTAGTTTTTAGGGTTTAAGGTTATTAGGGTTTAGGGTAATAGTTTAAACAATATTATTAAATTAGTAGTGATTGTTTTGCTATATAGAATATTCGCCGGATATAAATTCAATAACGCTATAAAAATAGTGAATAAAAAATAAGTACCATTCGTGTAAAAAAATCGGATTGTTCAGTTCTAAGAAAGGGACCAGAAACACGTACAAAGTACGAAATGCGCAATTATATTTTTCCTAATACAATTAGGTTATTTTGTATTAATTACAAATTAACTTTCCTTTTTTCTGTAATCTCTATTGTTGTTATTGTCAGTATATAGCAACACTTTTTTTCGTTGCATGACTATTTAGTCAGTTTTTTGGCGCTCATGATATAAATATGCGTTGTGATAGCTGCTTTTTATTTCTGAACATGCTTTCGTGGGAGCAATTGGGGGTCGCGGACGAGATCGAGATTTTGCCCGGCAGATGGCTTGGAGTGGAAGATAGAGAAACCCATCGTCGGGGCTCTCGCTGTCTGAACGGGGACAGAGAAAAGCATGTAATCGTTGACTATCACGGTGATTTGAATTCAAGCCCAGCAGCCTCAACGCATTAACAGCGTTGGTAGAATTGCATCTCCGCCGTCCATTGTCGGGGCGGACGTACTCCCCGAGGGACAAAATCCGCTTTGGCCGGGTGTAGGGCTGGTGTCTGCGCTCGGTGTCAGCGAGCTGGCTGTGGCGTGGTCGACCGAGCCAACTCCTGTTGCTCGTCCATGCCCAGGCCTTCTTCTTCAACGTTGCCGCCGCTAGGCCTCCTTCCGTCCCCGTGGCTGAGGCCGACGTCGCCGAGGTGCTGCCTTCTTCTTCCTCCCCGAGCTGCACGCAAACGTCGCCGCCGTCAGTCTGGTCACTCTGGTCGTCGTGCCGTGCGTGCCATTGAGCCATGCGCCAATGAGCACAAGGCCCTTGATTGAGAGTAGCCTCGACCAGGTCAGCCCCCTATGCTGTATAACACGTGTTGCAGGGTTTACAACTACTGTTTGATTAAATGACCTACGGCCGGGGATCATCAATTATGCATAACATGTGCTTCATAATTTGTCTCTACGAGCTGAGATTCGGTGACACGTGGAGTCTTAACGGAAACAGAACAAGAGGAAAATAGCAAATTGAGAAGGCAGATGGATTATTTGCAGATTGCAATGAAGCAGATCGGCTACAAACATATAGGCCGTTGACCACCCGCCAGCGCTTGGGCGTTTGATTGGCCACCCTCACTTCAGATAGGCTAATGACCATGCAACACTGAATGGACGAAGCAAGGAGGATTAGTTCTGAAAAAGGTAATAAAAAATCTATAGATATTTGTCATATTTGATCAGCAAAAGTTTCAAAAAAGCTTGCATGGAAGAGCAACAACCCATGAGCTGTGGTTGACATCCATCTTCTTGTTCAGAAAGTTGAATGCAAGCAATCCTCTGATGTTGAGGTACAACCATACGTATCTGACATGCTATTGTTCTTGTTAAAATTCCTTGTACCTGCAACAATAAGGACATCATCAGTTTTCATTCCGTTTTCATTCCATCACTGGGCGACAGCAGGCACGCCATTTGATTAACCTTTTCGTTCCGTTTTCTGATTTCCATCCCTGTTTTGTTTTCTCTCTGTTGACGACCAAAATTGGCTTAGGTAGTCAAAACCGAAACTTCTGGTTTCGAAAACCAGAACTTCCGGTTTTGGAAACCGGAACTTCCGGTTTCGGCAGGGAGTCCGAGAAAAATAGGATATTGTGTTAGATTCATATTTGTAAAGCGATTCCTTGCGGTGCAAGACCTCTCCACCCTATAAATATAAAGGGCCACGGCCGATTGAGAGTATCACAATCGATCAAATCAATTTACCTTTTATCTTTTACTTCTCTTTGCCCTAACCTTTTCCAACCTTATTGCTGTTCTTCTCTTGTCTCCATGGCATGAGGAGGCGTCCTAACTGGCCTGCCGAGCCTAGGACAACCCAAAAGGTGCGCCTTCCCCGACGGGGTCCCTCCCGGGTGGGCATTCTTTGGTTTCTCGCCGGTCTGCCGGCAGGAACCGGAAGTTCCGGTTTTGAGCTACGGTGCTGCAACGTGCGCCACCGCTTGCTGCATGTGCTAGTGCTCTCATGTGTTGGTCTTAGATTTGCGCCAACACTCTCTTTTGTTATAGAGAGAGGGAGAAAGAAGGTGGGCCGGGCTTGTGCTTGTGTGGGCTGGTAAGTTAGGTTAGATCCCAACTAGGTTAGAGTTAGTTTTAGATTTGAATTTGAATCTGAATTCAAATTCAAATCCCACTCAAATAAAATCCAAATTAAATCCAAATGGCCACTCTATTTTAGTTGTCCTTAGCAAATTGAAACCGAACTTAATTGCTTCTAAGAATTTAGGAGAGAAAGAGGACACTCTTATTAGTTTCAAGAGAGTTTATCATATTCACATAAAAAAGTTTTTGAAATTCGAATTTTTCAAACAGTCAAAATTTCCGGTCTGTTATAGTACAGTCCTATAGAGGCGGACGGTCTGGTAGTTTGGAGAAAACTCGACTTTCAAACATAGCGGTTGGATTTTTTAGAGTTGGGGTATAAATATGAGACCCCGGCTGTGGGGCGGCTCTCTTGGCCGTGAAAACACTTGAAATACTCATTTGAGCTCTCCTTTCACTCCCTCTCACTCTCATGACTTGAGGTAGCATTTTGTGTTGTGATATTGAGAGGCTCCTAGTGCATTCCATCCATAGTTTGAGCTTTGGGGCGCTAGGAAAATATTCAAACAAGGGATTCATCTTGTTACTCTTGGAGGTTGCACCTATTGAGATTGCCACTATTGCCCTAATGCATGGCCCCACATGTCACCCTCTCGTTTCGACCTCTCCTTCCTGGTGATGCTCGGTGAGATGGGGGCAATGGGGGCCAGGTGCTCAGTGGTGGCTGGCTGGCAAGCTCGAACAACTGAGTAAGAGACTGGGTTGCCTCTGAGCCAGAGAGCGAAGTGTCGATTAGGCAAGAGAGTGAATCACCTACATCTTAGTAAGAGGGAAGTGGATTTTGGTAACTATCAAAAGATTTTGGTATTAGTAATGGGATTGATAATCTTCTAGAGCATCTTATATATCGCTCAAATCACTCATTTTTTATACTGGTGATGTGGATAGGTAATCTGCTGAAGATACTCGAAGGGCCAGTTTGGAAACTTTGAATCCCCCGGGATCCCCCTCTTTTCCCTAGGGCCAAATGTCCACGAACTAAGCTTCCACATGCAGATCGCCCCTGCGTTTGGAAGCCTGTGTCAGTGATTTTTGTGACCCGATGTGTCATAGGTTTTTGTGACCCAATTCCCGTCGTTTTCCACGGGGGAGAAATCCACGACTCATCAAATCGGGTAGCGCTCCCCCTCCTTGCTCGCGATGTTGCCTCCCCTCTCCGCTCGCGATGCCACCTCCCATCCACGCCTACGATGCCAAATTCCCTCCCCGCCCGTGATGCCGCCTCCCTGAGTTCCCAACTAATGACAGGAAACAAAGCACAAGCGGGAGAAGCTCCCCGGGAAAGGAATTGACGACAAAATTCCCACGGGGTTGTATGTTCCCTGGGCTAACCAGCCATGAGCTTCCAAAGTAAACCTAAATGCCTAAGGTGTGGAAGCTCAAATTTAGTGGAAGATTAGATGGCCGGATTTTGCCTAGTTCCGTTGAGGCTACCCATAAAGGGTGGAGTCTCTTTCAACTCGCTTCCTCCCTCAATCGACCATAAAGATCAAGATTGAGTCACTTACTTAATTGTTTCACACAATGAACGGGTAATACAAACTTCCAAGGCACTCCCACAATCTAGGAGCAACACTTGGCGATGCCTAACCATCTAGGAGCAAAGCTCTAGGAGTAACAAATGCGAAATCCGAGCCAAGGATGTCTCAAGTGCCTCTTGAGATGGATGAGCGCCTTCCCTCACCAAAGTCAACTCTTCTTTCTCAAATCTCTCCACTCCAATCTATCCCCAAGTGTTTCCCTATGATTTGGAGGCTAGAGAGAGGAGATGAGCTCAAATAAATGCAAGAGAGAGTGTTTGAATGTCGGATGAGCGAGTGAGAGTGAGTGAAAGGGTATGTGAGGGTATTTATATGAACCCCGATGGAACCAGAACTTCCGGCTCATAGTTGGAACTTCTGGTCAGCACAAAATTCTAGGGTCAACTCTCAAAGACTGGAGATTGCCAACACAAAATCCGGGAACTCTCTATCCCTAATCGGATCTTCCGGCTCCCAGCTGAAACTTTCGGTCAGCACAGTGACCCATGGTCAGCTTGCCACATGGCCGGATTTTGCCAATGCATCTTCCGGGGATTCTCTGCCCTAGATCGAATCTTCCGGTCAGGGCAGCACACGTGTTTTGTCCTTTCCCGAAGTTAGTTTCTCTCATCCTTTGAAGGCACTCTGGCAACATTTGCTTATAGATCACATCCCCTTGATAGTATGATGTTTCCTATACTCAATGCCATAAAATAAGATTAAATCCACCATCGAGCTTCACGCCGTTTTGAACTTTTGATTCCGGGGATCCTTTTATAGAATTTTCATTTTAATTTCATCCATTTTCTTTACTTCATGCATACATATCAATAGAAGCATGAAACCTCCAAATTATGTGTGTCATCAACACCAAAACCAACTAGGGGGCCAAATCCACTTTCAAGTCTTTAATTCATAGAGGCAACGGAGTACATATAAACATTATGCGAACGAATTACCAAAACACTTTAGATTTGAAATTTTATTGTGCAGCAAAACTTTAAGGTTTGCAAATTTTGAGTAGTTTTTGTATTGAACGCTTTTTAATGAAAAGATGTTTCGGTGCCGAATCATAGGTAGGACAGATAATATGTGATAATGTGAACATTTGTGCGAACAAATTGTGGAAGCACTTTAACTTAAAAATATGCTATATAATAAAATTGTAGATTTTGAAATGTCATAGGTACATTGCTTATGTCATCACCTAGAATGTTTAGTACTCATCGGTCCCAAAAAAATTGCACTTCTAGCAAGTATCATGTTTTGGCATCTTAAATTTGACCAATTATAAATACAAAGTATTAACATTTATGAGATCAAACAAATATCATTATATTAAGTACAAAGTGTATTTTCATAATAAATTTATTTAGAGTTTTAGACACGAATATAACTCTCTAGAACCTTGGTCAAACTTGAATATTTTTAGCTAGCATGCAGTTCATAATTGCATATTTTTTAGATGCAGATAGTATATGCTATGAAAAAATAAAAGATAAACTTTATTATATAATTATATTAGATAATTAAAAATTATGTTTATTAAGAAATAAATTAAAATATTTCAAATATAACAGTATGATGTTATATTAAAGAAACAAAATAAGAAACACTATAACATGACATCTTGAAAAAACCTCTTATTTTTTTAATGCTAAATTCATTCTGGGATATAATGGGTTTTAAGTGAGACCCATGGGTGTATGTTGGGAGCCACTGTGAGATCCGCATCGCCTTGTCTTATGGGTCCCACGACGGGGCGTACTGGTGGGACCCGTCTACGGGTCTCGCCTGTAGGGTCATATGCTCTAAAGTTCCTCCAATTCAGAAAAAAGCTGATCTTGACCGTCGATGAGGTCGAGCCGATAGCTGAGAGACTGCAGGTGATGTGGCGCGATGTGGTTACTTGGTTTGGGTCCGAGATTCATATACAAAGATTTTTTAAAAGCTAAAGTGGGTCTCACATATAATTCCATGATGAGGCTCGCTTGTTGGATTCACATTGCGTCTCGTGGGTCCCACGGTGGGGCTCACTTATGGGACCCCGTCAACGGGTCCCACCGGCGGGGTCACATGCCCTAGAGTTTCTCTATTCTCTACTACTAAAAAGATTGGAAGGGAGAGTCGCGTCCGTTTGCGAATCGTGAAGCAGTGAACCCTCCTCCGATGGAACCCCTCCGCTCGCCCTCCTCACCCGTCGCCCGACAAACAGGGATATCGTTCCCCTCACGTCCGCACACCAAACAAAAACGACGCCCGTCAATAACGCAGTGAATCGCGCGGCACGCGGCAAAAATGGAGTCTCCCCGTATAGCCTCGGCACCCGGCCAACCCTTGGGCCTCCTGCGATCCGCGTTCGCACGCGGTACGCCCACTGCGTCTCCCTTGAAGAAACGGATCGATGATTTCATCCTCGCGACCGGCGGCCGGCCTGTGTCTGCTGAGACCCCACAGATGCTAGCAGCTAGCTACGACGTGCAGCTGGAGGAGGAGGCAGTTCCTTCGGCATCGGTGCAGCCGTCCGTGGGCTCCTGCATGAGGACAGTCCGAAGGAGAAAACGGCGAGGCTGATGGCCTCGGCACCACCCCGGGCGCGGGCTGCGGCGGCTCCGGCTATGGTGTGGGCAGAGCGAAGATGGAGCTCGAGCGCGTGCGGGTGCTGCGCGAGCTCGAGGTCATGAACCAGATCACCAAGAACCAGACGTCGTTCCAACCAGCACCGCCGTCGTCGTCCACGGCCACGACGCCGCCGCGCGGTGCCGTCCATGCCTGATTTTCCTCATTTGGATCACTGCATCTATAAACTTCACCGAGGAATTTTGAGGTGAGGAATTGGATCACTGCATGGGCGCCGTCGGAGCCAAGGAATGGCGAGATCCCGCCCGCGCTCACAGGGAGCTTCAACGCCTTGACGTGCAAGCTCCGATGGCCAGCCAGAAAGTATTATTCCTTTGCCCTTGTTACACGATGAGTTCTTCAGTTTTCCAAGGTTCTGTACACGTCTACGTTCCGGCTGCAAGGGGAGATCAAGGACCTGCAGGAGGTCAGTCATTCCTAACCATTTAGATGAATCGTATTAGTGTTTTTTTAACCTGGAATCGCATTAATGTTCGATCTATTTTCAGTCGAGGACGTCTGCTCATAAATCGTGATATACTGATATGCTTATAAGGTTTCAGAAGAGATTATTTCAGTTGCAGGTAGCACGGGGACATGCGCTTCTGAAGACTATTGTATGTAGAAGAGAGGCCGACATGAGCATGGCGCTGTAGAAATAAGTAATCTTTTTGCCATGTAATTTGTGTTGGAATAATATTGTTCAATTGGTAACAAATACAGTATCTACGAGGTCATACAAGGTTCTTATTTTGTTTAAATAGACATGTGTGCACAAAGTTCTAAGGATTTCCATCTTCTAAATTATCTTTAATGTAGGACAGTAGGAGGATTTTATGTGATGCATATGCATTCTCTTGACTCATTTTCAGTCTTTAACTCAGCTGTCTATTACAAATATTTCATATTATGAGGATTAATACCAATAGAAAAATGTTTTATTATACAATAACACTACTATTATTAAATTATTGTTGGCTTTTTGTGAGGACCAACCACCAATGTCTTCGTCGGGCTGCACAGATCGTGCAGCTGCCTGATGCCAGCGAGCTCACCGTCGGGCGGAACGCGGCCGGTGAACTGGCCGCGCTTATGACCAAGTAGCCGCTGCACGTCGCCAACTATGACCAGTCGACTTTCCTCGCCCGACCAACCACTAATGTGTTTGCCGGGTTGCGCAAATTGTGTAGGTGACATGTTTTGTTGTCAGTGGGAATGCGTGTGAACTGCCCGCTCGTGCGACCGAGTAAGCCTTCGCACATAGCTGGCTATGGCCAGCCAACTTTCTTCGTACGATCCACCCTCCAATGTGTTTGTCGGGTTTAAATATTTATCAGAACGTATTGTTTACCCATGCGACTGAGTAGGCCTTTGCACATCATCGGCTATGGCCAATCGGTTTTCCTCGTACGGGCCACCCACCAATGTGTTTGTCGGGTTTAAATATTTATTAAATCATATTGTTTTGTTTTACACCGATAAACTATGCCATTGAAATATTCTAGTTTGCGATGTTCTATGTCATTATTTATATATGTTTTGTTGTCCCGTAGCAAAACGCACCGGCACGATACTAGGTAAAAAAAAAAGCCGATCCCGATCGTCGGCGAGGCTAATTCGATGACCGAGAGATTGCGGTGACATGGCAGCCTGGTTTGGGTCCGGGATGATAAGAATCCCGTAATCCCGTAATTTAGAGGGTGTTCGACATCTATATGGGCTGAATCGCTAAAGCCCAGATACAAAAATGAAAATCCAAAAAGGGGCCCAACTCGGCGTCAGGACTCGGGACTCCGTCGTTGCACCGCTGCTCCAACCATTCTCCACCTCGCCGCCCAAAATTCTCTCCAAAACCCTCCTTCCCGCGGCGGCGGCCGCTGCCGACGGCGACGTCGAGGTAGTCATGGCCGCCCCCGCTACTCGAAGAATCGATGGTGCTGAAGTTCCTATTCCCAGCTCCGACAAACTGCGGTGGGTCGACCTCACCGTCCCCTCCTCGGCGCCGGCTGGTCCCGCCGATCCCTTCGTCTGCGTGCCCCCGCGCGCCGCCTCGGGGTGCCACATCATCCTTTCGGGAGATTCTCAGTATTACCTCTCGTGGTACGTGCTGTGGCGTCTCCTCACTTTTACGAGCTCTACTGTTACTCTGTTCTGATGAGTGGCGCATTGTGTTAGCTCAAATCGGGCAGATTAGATCCAGATTAGAATATTTGCGCCTTCGGAGTTGGTTGTGCTCATGTTGGTGTGAGACGAAATCCTTTTAGAATTAGAGCTTAAGTGCACGCTCAGTAAGTCAGTATTGCTGCCGTACTTGCCACGTTCAGAGAAACCCTAGGTTCATAGTAGGTGGGAAGTTTCTGAAGGGAGCTTGTCGATTCTGTGTTACAGGAGGATTCACGAGGAACACCAAAATGTGCTTGAGGTCATCGAACTTGACGCTTCCAAGGAGTTTCCTAGCTCTGGGCTGCGGTTGGTCTTCCAGGAGGCGCTATGTCCATTTGCCTTCATATGTGAACGAGAGGTTGGATCACTGCTGTCTTATGCTAATTTCTATTTTTAGTATTGGAACCTTAAATTAGACTAATCACTTCCATGGTAATGCAGGGCCGCAGGCGGGGGGAGCTTGTATATCTGCTATATGTCCTCACCGTGTCTGGAGTTGCTCTCTTGTGCCACTTACACAGCCCATTTTCTTACATATCTGGTTCAATACTGCATCAAGATGATATAGTTGAATTTAGTCTCCAAACTCACGCTCAGAGTGCAAAGGTTACAGCAGTAACAGCAAAGCCAGGATGTATAGTGATTGGTCGGCAAGATGGGTCCATCTGTTCTTACAGTCTTGGCAAGTTAGCTCCAAACTCACCAGGCATGTCCTCTACTGTCCATCGCACTAGCAAAACTTACTGTTCCGGATGTAACATGTTCCTGTCCTCCAGATGATTGGAGTCGGGACCTTCTTTAGCTTTCCCCAAGGTTTCTGATAGCTGTTGTCTTCCACTGTAGGTTTCTCGAATGAGCTGCGAGATGATGCTGGAATTGGGCGTTTATGGACTCTCATGTCGAGGTACCATATTTCTTATAATAATCCACCAAGCAATGAAAACCTGATTCATAGCTTAGCTACACAAGAATTGTTGCTAGAACATCTACTGTTTTCTTGTTTGGATTTTCACCATTGCCCCTGCTGTATAGCTCTCCTTGGAAATTGCCAGTCTTGGAAGTAGAAACTGACTGTGCAATGTTCATGTGCTGGTTGACTCAATTGAAACTCCCATTTACTGTTACAAGTCGCAGTATATTATATTTCTATATGTGAATGGAGTTCCAGTTTATTTTAAAGCTTCAGTTTATCTATATTTCATGTTACATGTTCTTGTTTTCTTTTTACCTATTTGTATGAAATCTATCTACATTGTTTTGCAGGACAAAGACTGTGGGTCCTGTGCAGGATGTAGTGGCAACTGTCATAGATGAAAGGGAGCTTTTATTTGTTCTTCATTTGGATGGACATTTGCGCATATGGGATAATCATACAAAACTCCTCAACTATAATTTTCACTCAAATGACATTGAAGGTAATCTCTATGACTCTTTGTTCTCTTTACTTGCCACCCTCTTGATCTTGTCCTTCTGATCTGTTGATCATTGTGTTATGGTTCTTTGTAAGCAATGTTTCTGTATTTACAATACATGCAATTCCATTGTGACACTTGTGTCAGCCACAATCACAACCTAAAGTCAGTTCTGCTTCCAGCCTCATATCCAATATGCTCAAGTTGCTGACATCCCATGTCTATACTAAGTACTGGATAACTGACCACTTTGTGGCGAGTGATAGCTTTATCTGTACTTGGTTGTTTCAGTGAGCTCAGTGACATTGCTTCATCGTGGAAATGAAGTACATTGAGGGCCAATTGTAACTGCATGTGGATTTCATTTGTTTGCAATAGTGCCATCTAAGATTCACATTGAACAATTTGAGATGCATCGCAATACAGCGGTCGCCTCTGCAATTTTGTCTTCTGTTTGACAACACTATTGATAGTTTCTCTGTATATCAGGCCATCCGACAAGGCTTTGGGTTGGTGAGGCTGGTGATGATGATGATCAAGAGCTGATATCTTTGGCAGTTCTGCACCAGAACACTGTGGTATGTCGAGGATGTTGTCTCACCAATTATTTACTTTCTCATTCGCTATTCACAAAATCTACATGCATACAGCATGACCTAAGGTTGTAGTGCTAACTAGGTAAGTCCACTGTTTGAAAATAGTGAAAAAAATGTTCTATTCTAGGCATAGCATGAATTGGAAGCGTATCCAATATACATATTGTACGCCAAGCATAAACTAATTGCAAGCTGTGCCTTACTAGTGTTTTCTTGATGGGATTAGCATCATTGGCAAACCAAATGATCTTAATTTGACTGAGAGTAAAATTTAACCTTATTGAGCAAGAGGAGTTGGACAGACTGATGATGGAAGTTGTGGACTTAGTTTCGAGCTTTCCCTTGTTGGTATAGTACCAAGACTGAACTGGTGGTGTCTGGTGATGTAAATTACGGTGAAACATTATTGTCCCTCGGTTTATAAGACAGTGATATTTACTTGATACTGATTATATAACCTTGATCTGGTGATCTTATCTTTAAATGTTGGATCGGGTGATCTATGCTTTGCTTGTACTTATATTTGCAACTTCATGAAATCTAAGTATTTTTGGTTGTTAGTAATTGTATAATGACATAATGGTATGAATACTTTTATTTTTTCCTAATCATTATTTCTGGAAGTAGCTGACTGGTTAATATTGTGGCATTTTAAAGGTTCAAGATTGTGATCATGTTGCTGTCTATGGCTTCAGTTTTTCTGCTGGGGAAAAGTTCCCATTCTCCGCTGAACCTTCAATTTCTACTATACCTTTGCTGGAGGTAAAGAGCAACTGCTGATGATACACTTTTGTTTTTATTTAGTTTATTGGTATTGACATCAACAAACTTTATCTTTGTAAGATCTCCATCCATAACTAATTGGAAATGAAGTTACTCTGGAGTTTAGAGTTTCAAACATTCCATATTTTATGCATCTTTATAGAAGACAACGTTGATGTATAATCACTCCTTACATTTTTAAAACATATTTCCTTCTTAGCTTTAACTCCAATCTCCTTACTCAGGGGAAGCTTGTGGACTTGAAAATGGGCAAAGACAAGCTTTGGATACTTAAAGAATCTGGATCAATGCTGTATGAAATATTGCAGTATCAGTATGACACCAAAACGTAAGTCTGTTGTGCCCATTGTTGTCACCCTGTTCCATTGTAATATTTCAACAAGTGGTAGACTGGTAATTTGTTTCAGAACTTCTGTCGCACCAACTATACAAAGTCTAGCTGGCTAACATATATTAATACCGAAAAATGCAACAGTCTTGATTTGTGTATGTTTTACTTTTGTTTGTGTCAAATATATTATCAACCTTCTGCGCATGCAATAACATAGTGCTGGGGTGAAGGTGATCAGGTGAATTCACCACCAGCCCATATATGCATTTCTCATATTAACCAGTTAATAGTTAATTCCTTAACCACTTCCGCTTGATTGTGGGCTTTTTTATCCCACTTGATTGCATCGTGATATAGTTGTATCTCCCCTTTTGTCATCTATCGCCGTGATTTTCTCGAAGTTCTCAGTCAACATTTGATTTTCTATTCTGGACACAATGGCTAAATTATATCAAGTAATGCTAATGGATTCAGCAGATTTTATTTATAATGTAAAATGTTGCAGTGCGAACATTTGCTCTTATGTGCTACAAGAGGATACTATCAGTGAACAATTGTTTCAAAGTTCTGACAATGCATTGGATGATTTAGTCTGGACAGCTGATTCAATGTTCTCCTTGCAGGTAGGTGTAATTTCCTTGTGATTTTGTTCATAGTTCTAACTTAATCTGGAACACACAGATATGTTTCTCAGATGATTTTATCATTTGTGATAATTAACTATGTTCAACTTGGCTTATGACCTTGCTACTTTGCATCGCTGTTAGGCTTTTTGTTATACTTGGTCCGTCCAAAAAAAAATGCAATTGTGGGTTGCGTGCCAATAAAAGTGATCTATTTTGACCAAGTTTCTAAAAAATTATATACACATTTAGGACTCTAAAGAAATTTATTATGAAAATATGTTTTATAATTAATCTAATGATACTTATTTCATATCATAAACATTGACAACTTTTTATCGATAGCTAGTCAAACTTAAGGTTCTAAACCATGACACTGCTAGAATTGCGTTCTTTTTGGGACGGAGGGAGTATTCTCTAGTAGATTGAGTGATCTACAGATGTATGTTTAATTCTAATACACTTGGTTACTGAAACTCCAGAGGCTCGTAGGGAATATAATTGTTCTCAAGTGCCATGCATTTCTCATCAGTAGTTTTTTTTAGCTTAGGATTGTGACCCATCTGATCCCTCCACTTACCTGTGGGTTCATTTTGATCTTATAATTTTCAGAATGGTTAGTTTATCAGCATCTTTTGAACTATATTTTCAAATGAAAGGCCATGTTATTCAGATGATAGTTTATATACTCTTGCAAAGTATGGTCTTTTATTGTTTCAGAGCCTTTTCATGCATTTCAGCTCCACCTTTTTTTAGTGTGTTTGACATTGTAGAGTACTTCAATGCCCTTTAGCTCTGTATCTTTGGTGTCTGTAGGAACAGGCTTTCACTTTTATTTCATCCATGTTTCTGCGGAGGCTACTTCAACCAGGAGTAAACCACTGTTCTGCTCTACGTGAGACCTTATTAGAGCATAAAAGGTTTCTATCAGATTCGGAGTTTCAGTCACTCACAGCTAATGGACTACGAAAAGAGATATTATCCATTATAGAACAAGAGGTAATCTTTTTTTATCGTTTATTTTACGCTTTTAAGGCTTCTAATTTCTAATTTGTCTTCAACTCTTTATAGCTGAATTCCAGACTTATTTTGATTTTAGGGAAGTCCACAGACAGCGAGCGCTACAGCTTATCACTGGAAAAGATTCTGTGCACGATATCTCCACAATTGGTGCTGGAACAATAAGCCATATGGGTTGCTTCTTGATACTAACAATGAAGTGTTTGGTTTAATACGAAAGGGTTCATTTTCCCTGTTCCGTTGTTTGGAGAGTGTGGAGATGCTTATTTATGGTCTGCTTCTGTCCAGTATTTTGCAATAAATATTCAGCTTATCAGTTGAGAGTAATTACGTAATGCTAACATTTCAGGTTCATCTGATGAACTGCATAATATTGGCGACCTTGGGATGAGCTTATTGGATGATAAATCAGACTCTGAACTCCTCAATGAAGTCCTTAGATGCATGGGCCATATACACCATCTGGTTGGGAGATCTTCGGCTGCACTATATTACGAGTCCCTGATCAGTTCTGTTATATCATCTGATGAAATTGCTTCACAGATAGTTAAGACTCTAGAGACTGGTTTTAGTCCTCAATCATCCTCATCCCTCATTACATTACTTGGAAGAGATGCTTATGTAGAAAGAAGACAGGCAGCTCACAAAAGTCAAAGGAAGTTTTCCGTTGAGATGCTACTATCTTTTCATAAGTTGCAATCAAGATCAACATCCTGGTCAGTGGTATTTGATGTGGTCGAGAAGTTTATGAAGTGTTTGAACACAAACATCAACACACAAGACTATGAATCAAAGAGAGTTTGTAATGTAAATTCAGTGTTATTAGTTCAAGCTACTTCACAGGTTGCAAGGACGATGTTTGAGTGTACTTTTGATCTGTTTTTGTTCCTCAGTTATCTTGTTGGTGTTGGTGGGCAGGTATGCTATATTTTTTTGACTTCTGATATTTCTGTCATCTGTGTACTGTGACTTCAACTTTCCTTCCTTTACCAAGTACCCACATGACTGCCACATAGCTAAAGATACACATTTTTAGTCTTCATGATTATGCTTGCCTTCTTGTGTCAATTGTAACTTACAGTAGCTGGTCAGAACTCTCAAGATCTTATGTAAATACTGGGATCTTGGATTGCTCTTTTGATATTACAATTAGAACATTAAAATAGTAATGAATTTTGGTTAGTAAACCAGTCTTGTGCACTTACCATTTGGCTAACTATCAACAATTGCTATGGTCTAAAAATCATGTAGGTGAATATTTGCTATTTACACATCCTTTCAGGATAACTTCATTGTAGTGACCTATGGGCTAAAAAAGTGAATTCAATGTGGCAATGCCTTTTTTTTTAGTCTTTTACCCCTTTTCTTATGGATTTTAAAATTGATACAATGATTCTTCAATAGTGTATAATTTTTTGTTTTATTCTTTGATAATAATGATTTTTGAATCAGGTCTCCTTGTTGCAAGGTGATGTTGCCAGAATAAAACTGAAGTTGTTCCCAATGATTCAAGACATATTAGGACAATGGGTCGTTCTCCACTTTGTAGGAATCTCACCAACCTCACCACCAACCATTGAGGATTTCAGTTATCAACTTTCTTCGCTTCAGCTGGGTAATTTCCTAAAAGATATGACTGTATTCTTACCTGTGCTGTTGATATGCATATTTTGAATAGGCACCCTACATTGCCTTTAGTGTCTTATTGTGCTCTGTTTTATGAAGCTATAACAAGTTGGTTTTACATTGTTTGTAATGGCATGCATAAGGTTTTGGTTATTGCCGTTTAGGGACACTTTTGTGCAATCAGCATCTAGAATGTTCTATAGGACAGCACACACCCTGGCTTCTTGTAATTTTGTGAATTTGCATTGACTAAATGTACAATCTCCTTTGAAACCTCCAACAGTTTTATGTGCTTCCTGTCGAAGAGCCCAAAGAATGTGATGTTAATTTCACATTTACTAGTTTTGAATCCTTCTGTGATTGCATTAAATGCAAGGTCTTCTTTGTCCAACTTTAAAAATATTCAGCCTGTTCGCTGCGCTGCTGCTGTGCTGCACTGCAGCAGCTGCTGCTAGCCGTTGTCTCTGTGGCTACTGTTGCCGCTGCAGCAGCTGCAAGCTGTAGGCAGCACAGCGAACACCGTGATTGAGACAAGGGTTTTGTGGTCTCTTGCCTCTGATTGTAGATGACAGAGTCCACTTTAATTTTTAGTCCAGGGCAAAGAGTCTAAATTTCACTATCTTATTGGCAATTGAGTGTCACTACTCAGCTTGCCCCAACTGCTCCAGGTGAATTGTAGATATGTGTTGTTTTCTTTCCTTTTTAAGACTGGGTTATGATTTTTGTTTCTGAGAGCCAAATTTAACCACCTCACTAGCATTCTAGCAATGCTAGGCAGGGGCCGGAAAGGAAAAACAAAACATGCTGAAATTAGTGTACCTGCATATGCAACTGATGACAGATTGGTTCTCTACGATAGTGTGTACACACAAATTTAAATGGGGAAATGAATAGGATGCCACATTTATGTATATTTTATGGCAACCTTTGTCAAACTTAATGTGGTTATGCTGATTGCTTAACATTTTAGTTTGAAGAACAATTAATTTGATTATTTTGAATCAAGAAACTGAGATATTTTGAAGCGTAAAGGCGCGAATGTTGTGGATCAGGGACGGAGGCAAGGGGGACCAGGGGGTGCCATGGCTCCCCTCAAGATTATGCAATTCTACTACTGAGCTCTTGATGTTTCTAAGTAAAAAAAGAATGAAAATGAAAATGCATTATTTAGCACCCTTAATATTTGCATTAGCCCTTTAACCCCCCTCAAGAAAAATTCCTGACTGTCCCTTGGATTAATGTCAAAGAAAGTAGATGTGGAATTTTCTGTATCTCCTGTGTCAGTTCTACACTGTACCTCCCCATTTTATGCTTTTGATTATGTTCTGCAAGTAGATACCAGTTGCTTATAATTCTCAATTGTGCATGCTGTTATAAAGAAACTGTTTATTGTTACTTGTCTTTTCACAGGTAAAGTAGATCAGCTGTCTTTGCACAGAAAGCTTGGCTGCTCTGATTTTACATTGGCTTGCTTACTTGATTTTCCAAAATCTCCTGAAGGGGATGTCATGTCACCTTGTTTTCCTAGTCCAGCGGAAGTTATCAATCTCGTAAGGAGGTTTAGTGGTTTGATTATGTCTGGAAGAAATTTTGAGTGTGTACAGACTTTCTTGGATTCGACAATTAATCTATCTGCAGTTCTCATCCGACATGGTCAATATGAAGCTGCTCAGGTACAATATTTGTCTGGTCTAAAATTTATTAGAAACATAATTGGTTTTACTCCCTCCGTCCCAGTAAAGATTACGTTCTAGAAGATGGAATGGAAGTAGTACCAAGGCAAGGGACAAATGACCTGCATGCCCCTGCAATTCCAATCATTCCGGTCTGTACAAACACAGTACAATCAGAGTAGCGGATGCCTTAAATGCCTGTACAAACACAGTCATCGGCTCCAAAGCATCCGCACGCAGGTTGCTTTTTTTGTAGCTTTTTATTCACAGTAGTGGATTGTGGATGAGTGATGAAAGGTTGCTGTACTCACCTACTACCCGGTCTAGGTGCCAGACCTAAAATGACATTCATTTTGAAACTTTTTTGAATCCTAAAACGTCAACTATACTGGGACGGAGGGAGTATTTGATGTTGCTGAAAGCAATGAAGATTGCGTGAAATATTGGATTGATTAATTGAGAGACAATACAATTACATATATAGGGGGAGGAGGACGTGAGGCGAAAGGAAACCCCAAAGAGTCCGGACTAATCCCCCAATATCTCTATCTCTCCCTAACCATACCATACACGGGCTGGCCAGCTATACAGACCAAGCCCAAACCCAGGCGCATAGGCCCATACACATACACGCACAACACATTCTAACACGCCCCCGCAGTCGAATCGTCGGTGGAACGGACGTTTAGACTGGAACGGAACTTCGTGAAGACTGAAGAAGGCAGTCCTTTGGTGAAGACATCTGCGAACTGAGACGTAGTAGGTACGTGAAGAACGCGAACTTCACCAAGTGCAACACGCTCCCGAACAAAGTGAAGATCGATCTCAATATGTTTGGTGCGTTGATGCTGAACGGGGTTCGAAGACATGTAGACAGTGCTAATATTATCGCAATACACCAGCGTAGCTCGAGGCATCGGGACATGAAGCTCGCCAAGAAGCTGTCGGAGCCAGGAAGCTTCAGCAACGGCATTGGCGACCGCACGATACTCAGCTTCTGCACTGGAGCGAGAGATGGCATTCTGACGCTTAGAAGACCATGAGACAAGAGAATCCCCCAGGAACACGGCATAGCCCGAAGTAGATCTGCGAGTGTCAGGACATCCAGCCCAATCTGCATCATAGTAAACCACCAAATCAAGCTGAGAGGATAGCCGCACAACCAATCCCAGATGCAAAGTGCCACGGACGTATCGAAGGATGCGCTTGAGAGCAGCAAGATGAGGCTCTCGAGGATCATGCATGTGAAGACAAACTTGCTGAACTGCATAGGCAATATCTGGACGAGTGAAAGTGAGATACTGAAGTGCCCCGGCTAAGCTGCGAAAATCAGAAGGATCTGAAACAGGCGCGCCATCAGCAGGCAACTTAGGATTCACATCAACCGGTGTCGTACATGACTTGCAATCAGACATCCCGGCACGCTCAAGAATGTCAATCATGTACTGGCGCTGAGAGAGAAAGAGTCCGGTGCTCATCCGCTGAACATGCATTCCAAGAAAGTGATGAAGGTGACCAAGGTCCTTCATGGAGAATTCCTGCTGAAGAGCACCAATTATACGGCCAAGCAACACTGAAGAAGAAGCTGTAAGTACAATATCATCAACATAGAGAAGAAGATATGCCATATCACTGCCGGAACGGTAGACGAACAGAGAAGTATCAGTCTTTGCTTCAACAAACCCAAGCTGTAGTAAGAAGGAAGCAAACCGACTGTACCAAGCCCGTGGCGCCTGCTTCAGTCCATAGAGGGAACGATTAAGGCGACACACATGATTTGGAAAACGAGCGTCTTCAAAACCTGAAGGCTGAGCACAGTAAACAGTCTCCGACAAATTTCCATGCAGAAAAGCATTCTTGACATCCAGTTGATGAATAGGCCAATTCCATGAGAGAGCCAAAGAAAGAACTGTCCGAACAGTAGCAGGCTTAACAACAGGACTGAAGGTTTCAGAAAAATCAATACCAGGTCGCTGAGTGAATCCACGTAGAACCCAGCGAGCTTTGTATCGCTTAAGAGAACCATCAGCCTTGAATTTGTGCTTGAAAACCCACTTCCCTGTCACCACATTAGCTCGTGAGGGACGTTGCGGGCTCCTCCTGAGCGATGCGGGCGCGTTCCTCGGCGGTGCGAGCAGACTCAGCATCATCGCCGGGAACCTTGACGGAGCTGTCGACGACGGTGGACATGGCGCTGAACCGTAGGCGCGCAGAGTGCAACACCAGATGTCAGCGCAGGGCCGCGCGCTTGGAGAAGCGGCGCAAGCAGGGGCGCGCAGAGGCAGCACCGATGGAGGGGCGCGCTAAGGGCAGCGCCGGCAGCGGAAGAGAGAAGGAAAAAGAAACCCTAGTCTCGTGATACCATGAAAGCAATGAAGATTGCGTGAAATATTGGATTGATTAATTGAGAGACAATACAATGACATATATACGGGGAGGAGGACGTGAGGCGAAAGGAAACCCCAAAGAGTCCGGACTAATCCCCCAATATCTCTATCTCTCCCTAACCATACCATACACGGGCTGGCCGGCTATACAGACCAAGCCCAAACCCAGGCGCATAGGCCCATACACATACACGCACAGCACATTCTAACAGTTGCTTTAAGAATGAGAAAGTATCCTCATTTTATACAATATATCAGGTAAACTCTCCTTATCCTTATTTTTCTCTTATAGAATCTGCTGGGAATTCTGGAAACATACTTAAACAATGAGAAAGTATCCAGTGTTGGCAAGGATGCAGATACTGTGTGTTCAGCATATCTTCACCTCAATGGATTTTGCCTTCTGATGCTTGCACATGATGAAGCGAATACAGTTTTGAGAGAATCCAAGGTTCATGATGCTATCCGATGCTTTTACAGGTACTATGCTTTCACTATGAACTGTTACACTGAGCCTCATTGGTCGGGGAGGCGATAATTTATTTTCCTTATTGTGATGCTGTATAAACAATATAGTATAAAAACATATATGCTACTGATCTGCTGAAGAGAACTAGGTTGCATCAGTCTCAATGTCTGTTCTTTAGAAGCCTAACTGACCAGGCACTTCATCTTGTTCTAGTGTTCTACTTTATTCTACTGTTTAAGTTCAATCCTTTTTGCGGAGCTACATGGTAGTGATAAACCGATAACCGATAGCATATGATATGGCTCTCCATCCTTAATCCTACATCTATGTACAGTATTCTTCTGATTTTGGATGAAACTATGGAAGGACAATGCCTAACCGGTAAACTGGAGGTCATAGGTCTTGTGATAACCTTGCAATTAGTCTGGTACTCGATCTGCAAGCTCTCAAAATTTATAGAAGTGACAGCGCTAATCCAGCACTCCCCTTACGAAATAACGGTGCAGAACAAGTGAACAACTCATTCTTTACCTATAGCATTTG